>CM074732.1:154828100-155348100 GCA_037367245.1 Phrynocephalus guinanensis | reverse complement strand
ACTGATGATACAAGGGCCAAACATCTTATGAAATGCACCTATTTATAGATTTGTTTTACTATAGGGAGGCTGGTGAACACACTGAATAAGAATTACCTCAGTTCTGCAGCTTTCTATGTCTTTTTAATGCATTCTGTTTCAGGGTCACTTTCAATCAATATTTCATTTACTTACTGAGATTGAATAGGCGCTCTGAGACACAGTGTGCTGTTTATCATACAGATTGGACACCTCATTCTAGATCCAAGATCTTTTCCTCAACGCTGGGAGCTGTCCTTTCAGCACCACAAAATTACTGCTTGAAGTTGCATTGCAATTTTTTTTTCTTTATCACCTGGAGCTTTTCTTTCAGCACCACAACATTGCACTTAGACTTTTTAAATGGCTGCCTTCCTCTTTGCACTGAAGACCAATTTCGTCTGCACTTCCAGTTATTGCTATTACCTGTAGGACTTTCAATCCTATTTCACTCCCACCACTCCACCCTTTTCTACAAACAGTTTAAAACTATTTCTGTGGAAGTCATTTTTCTCATTGAATGATCAGAAACAAAGATAGATTCTAACCTTTAACGGCTCATTCCGACTCATTGCTTACAGTAGATCTAAGCTCTTTTTTCTGCTTATTCGACTCCTTCCAGCTTCCCATCACATCTGTAACAAACTTTTAAAATATTGCCACACCACCATGCACAAGCCTACCTGCACAGTAGAAGTAGATTATTCCATCACATTCAGATGGTTAACAGAGGTTAGCAAGTCCTGTATTTATATATCTATATATTTATATCGCTTTCTAAGAAAGTGCATATTAATGTTTACTTTAAAGAATGTGTAAATGGTGCTATCAAGAAATCTGATAAATTTTATCCCAGTTTTTGTGTACCAGTTCAAATGTATGAGATTTATTTTTCTATTGGAAAAAATAAACAGTCTTAAAGCATTAAAATTGGTAGATTTTAGTAATTTAACAGTGAATGTAATCCCTATGTCAGAGTTGCATTGGAACATTTCATGATGGGTCACACAAATTACAGCACACATACACACGTCTTGCACAGCTTGATATGAACATCCCCCTTTAAGTGTTTACCTAAGGCAAAGTGTCTGCAAGATCAGAAACTTATGAAACTGAGGTAGACATGCTTGAAGAAAAGCTTTATTACTACAGGAAAGCATTGGCTGCATACTGAGACTGGTGGTTCTTCAAATGGGCAGACATCCCTAATCTGTATGCATATGGCACACATATATTCCATGTTATATATGTATTACATATATTGTAATATGTAATATGTATCCTGTGTTAAATTTAAATTGTCACTAGGAGGAAAGTGAATTTAGCCTTAATTATCAAAACCTTTTCCTCCTTAAAACTGCTTATTTTCTCATAGGCATTAATATACATAGTTAGCTGCAGTTGTATGTCAGTGCCATTTGTACAACTGGTAAGTATTATCTGTATTTAAAGATTCTCAGCAGAAAGTGTAAAAGTATTAAAAATTCATGATACCCAATGTACCAAATGTCAGAATTTCTACACTACTAGAATGTGGCCCCTATCTTACAAAAATCTAATGTCATGAACTGAATTTATGTAAAATGTACTTATTAAAACAGTTGTAACTAAGCAAAAATAGATATAATCTTCCAAAAATATTACTGGAATGAAAAGTACTGTTATATGGGTATTTAGATAAGCAGTATTATTCTGTCATGTATTTTTAAAATAAAAATACTTTATACCACACCATTTATATAGGTCAGTTGTTCTCCTGTTAGGAACAACAGTTATTAGTATAAGAAATGGTAAATGATGTTAACATGAAATCCTAGACTGTTGATCACATTTAAGTTTGAAGCATGTATAGCAACATATTTTGAGAGCACTCAGGAGACATCCCTATTTGTATTTGTTTTCTAAATCCACACATGTTTAAGCTTTCCCTAAATTGTACAGAATTTGGAATCTACAGAGTATATAACCTGCCTGTTTTCACTTTTCAGTTTTATGGAAGAAACTCCAGATTCATCATAATCCAGCAGTCTGTTCTGGATACAGGTGCTCCGCTGTGCACGTGGAACACCCAATTTCAAAATGGCCCCCTTTCCTATTCTTTTAAATAAAGAAAACAGAATGTGTCTGCACATTCCTTTGTGCTGTTGCTCTGAATGGGGAAGGTCAGGTAGGCCAGAGCCTAAGTGGTCTCCACAATTTTTCTGAGTCACAGATCGCAGTCCCTCTCATAAAAATGAATAGTGAAATATGGTAGATGCCCTTGTATGCTTTTTTAAAAAAAACTAGTTATGTATTACTTTTAACACTGCAAGTAACAGTGATGTTTTAAGACACAGAATGAGGAATTATTCATTGGGGCTCTGGAGTAACAGAAAAATATACTCACATTTTTTGCCATACGTGTTCTATCCAATGCTGACAAATGGTAATTAGGAATAATAATCTGTATTATATTATCAACAAGAGGGATTTTTCTTCTAATGGTCACTAAAATGAAAGGAATAAACCATCTAAACCAAGGCAGTACTGTAATGAAAATTATACTCAGTGTCAAGAGGGCATTGTGCAATATAAATCTATTTGTAGTAAACGATGAATATAAAGGAGTCTTGCTATTTTTCTATATCATAATACTAATATGGTCATAACAAACTACTTCTTTAACATGCAATGTTGAAGTGTTGCAGTTTTAAACCATGTCTGTGTTATGTAATGCGACTAAAATTAATATTTGCCATTTGCTTGGGAAGGAAAATTAAATGTGTAACTGATGGTGGCGGGACCATGTGGCACTTTTAAGCAGTGATCATTTGTATGAATCTGCATATTAAAATAATCTTTAATACAGATGCTGCTTGTATTAACTATTCTTTTTGTTTTTTGTTTGCACAGGAAAAACATTCTAAGTAATTAAATGATTGATATTCTAGATGAGCAGGCCTAATCTTAGCAAAAACAGATGTCTTGAAACCCACTGTTCAGTGTTTAATTGACAAATATATCATATCTTCAGGGGCTCGGGAAGATTTCTTCCTCCTAGAAAATGGTTGTAGTCATGCCTTGATATCCAGTAACACAAAGCATGTAATCATCTGACTGTCATGTCCTGAATTGTATTTGATCCCAGAGTTTGAAGGTAAATATGGGTTAATATCAGACAGTCCAATACAGTATTTGGATAATACATGTCTAATATGTGACCTGTGTTACGATACCAATAGGGTATCTTATTGAGATATTGCAAGATATAATACAAAGCATGATTTCAAATGTAATGTGAAAATAAGGTGCTTTTTTTTAATAATAATAATAATTTATTGTCATTGTGTGTATATACACAGTATACACATACAACGAAATTCAGACACTCAGAGACCAGATTCAACACGCACACACACAAATCTCCAAACACTCTCACACACATTTAAAAAAAAAAAACCTTCAACACACACACATAAAAATCCCTGAACACTCCCCCACCCACCAACCCCCCCCCCCTTAAAAAACACAAGCATCTACACAACAGGCTAGGTAATCCTGTCCAAGTGCTCACTACTGGTGGTTCTTGAGTTCATTATTAAGTGCAATTATAGCTCTGGGATAAAAAAACTGTTCAGAAGACGTGTGGTCCGAGTTTTAATTGTTCTGTATCTTCTGCCAGAAGGCAACAGTTCAAAGAAATTGTGAGCAGGATGAGTAGAGTCCCTCAGAATGTTGTGTGACTTCCTCAAACAGCGAGATGTGAAGATGTCATCCAGGGTTGGTAGCTGGAGCCCGGTAACATTCTGGGCAATTTTAATTATTCTCTGTAGAGCTTTTTTGTCCGCTACAGAGCTGCTCCCATACCATGATAGCATGCCATAAGTTAGGACACTCTCAATGGTGCTGTGATAGTAAGACAGAAGTAGATGCTGAGATAAATTCATCTTCCTGAGCATTCTCAGGAAATACAGCCTCTTCTGTGCCTTCTTCACAACCATATTGGTGTTTGCAGTCCATGAGAAGTCCTCTGAGATGTACGTGCCCAGATATTTAAAGCTACCAACCCTCTCCACCTCCTCACCATTTATGTACAATGGTAAATGTACCTCTTTCTTCCTCCTGAAATCAATTATAAGTTCTTTAGTTTTTTTGGTGTTAAGTATAAGATTGTTTTCTTTACACCACTGAGTCAACCCTTGTACTTCTTTCCTATAAGCAGACTCATCGTTCTTACTAATGAGCCCCACCACTGTTGTATCATCTGCAAATTTGATGATTGTGTTGGAGTTATACAGTGGGGTGCAATCATGTGTGTACAAGGAGTAGAGGAAGGGGCTTAGCACACAACCCTGAGGAGCTCCTGTACTTAATACAAGAGTAGAAGAATGGTGGAGTCCCATCCTTACTGACTGTGGCCTATCAGTCAGAAAATTCCTTACCCACAAACAAATCTTCTGATGTATACCCAAACTGGCCATTTTAAAAAACAACCTATTAGGTAGAATTGAGTTAAAAGCAGAGCTATAATCCACAAATAACAGCCTTGCATATGTTCCCTGTTGCTCTAAATGGCTCAGTACAGTATGGACAACAATGGATATAGCATCATCAGTGGATCTGTTACTCCTGTATGCAAACTGGAACGGGTCCAGAGTAGATGGAAGTCTAGCCTTAATATAATCTAGCACCAATCTCTCAAAACATTTCATAATAACAGATGTTAAAAGCTATTGGTCTATAGTCATTGAGAGATACTACTACTGGCTGCTTAGGGACTGGCACTATAATAGATGTCTTCAGGCAAGTAGGGACAGAGCACTGCAACAAAGATAGATTAAAAATGTCTGTAAATACTCCAGCTAATTCTGCAGCACAGTCCCTAACAACTCGTCCCATGATTCCATCCGGTCCAGCTGCCTTCCTAGCATTAATATTCTGGAAAGCGCGTTGCACATCAGAAATCTGCAGTAGAAGTGGTTGTCTGTCGGTAGTAGATTCTGATGGTGTGCTATTGATGGTCGATGCTGTAGTGATAGTGGTTCCAGCTTCCACCTCAAAACGGCTGAAGAATTGATTCAGCTGATCAGCCAAAAACTCACTACTGCTAGACAGATTATTTTTAATATTCTGCCCCGTGATTTGTCGCAGACCTTGCCATACCCGACGAGGATCAGAGCTCTCAAAATGATGTTCAATCCTCCGACAGTACATAGCTTTGGCATCCCTGATGCCCTTTTTCAATTTAGCTCTGGCCTCTCTGTACTGTAGTGCATCACCAGAGTGGAAAGCAGCATTTCTGGCCTTTAACAGAAGGCGCACATCTCTATTTAGCCAGGGCTTGTTGTTAGGAAACACCCGTACTTGTCTGGTGATAGTGACAACATCAATGCAGCTTTTAATATAGAACAGTACTGCTTGGAGTGTGTGTGACCAGTTTGCCTATTGTGACCTTTCAAAAATTTAAGACAAAAATGTAATCCTCTACACTTAAGTCAGTGGGCATCTCAGGCTGTTACAGGACATTCATGGAGCATCATATACAGCTGCTTCTTTCTGTTCTTTCTGCTCCATTCACAAGTACTCGCTATCTACCATATACTGCCAAATAATCCTGTGCGCATGGAGAAAGCAGAGCACAAACAAAAAGATAGATGAGAACACAGAAACATCTGATCCAATTGCAGTAATGAATGTTCAACACATGAATTTAGAATGACCAAGAAATTTCATGTGAAAGCCTGGCATAGTGTTAATGGAAGAGAAGGTGGAAGCTCTGAACCTTTACCTCCTCCCCAATCCCACTGAAAATGCTGCTGAATAGAGGATCAGAGGAGGGAGAAGATAGACTATGGTGTAAGACCAAAGGGGAAGAAGGAGAGAGAGGCACAAAAGTCACACAGGGGTAACAACCATAAATGAGCTTCAATTTCAGATATTTGCCTCCATACATTTGTGAGGATCCCCCCCCCCCCCCGCGGTCCATCCCTTTCAGAACAGTGCCTCATTTGTCTGTTGTCACTCTCTGGATAAAATCTGGAATATACCTGTAGATTGGTCATTGCATCACCAGCGAGGGGAGATTTTTCCATAATTTAATACTTTTTAGTTCTCTCTTATGATTTGTGCAACTTGCAAATAATCAGTTTCACTGTATAAAAGCCATGGGAACCACAGGGAAGAAGGAAGAAGTCTTTAATTACAACACCCTTAACATAAACTAGCAGCATCAATTTTCATTAATGAAGTGAACTTCCTGTTTTATTCCCAGTGTTGGACAAGTCATGGGAGAGAAAGGGGTGATCTTTAATTATACAAAATCTCTCCCTGCTGGTATCAACAGTTCTCCACAGTTCTAGTTACACTAAAAGGATTTCTATCATTATTTCATAGCATTTGAACATAATGCTACATGTGCCTATCTCTTTAAATCCGTCTCAGTGCTGAGAGGTTTGCTGAACTTCTTAGATAAGTTAGATAAGTTACATATGGTCTACACTTTTTCCTGATTTCTTATATTAAGAATTGTGACCCCCTTTCCATTCATAGGCATAAGAATAATTGTCCAGTTATGTATTCTGGAACAGCCCTAGTGTGACTGGTCCATCTTGAGGTATTTTCTCTGTTTAAAATGTATTAATAATAGTGTCTAATGAGCAATGAAAGGAACATCGAGACCTGCACATGAGGTGCCTGATAAAGCTATCTAGTTGAAGAGAGTTGGCAGTTTCATTGTGAAATATTATTTGAATATATGTCACCAAAACAGCACAAAAGTCCTCCTGGTTCTTGTGGCTAATTGCATCAAGACCTGAAATGGTAACTCAAATGTTGTTTAAATAATGGCCACAATAATCACCAATGAATTAAAGGAAAATAATTCCTATCTCTTTGTCTAGTAGTCATGGATGCCACCTTTTATTGTTAAAAAGAAAAGTAAAAGCATGATGTCAGTGCCACATTCACATTGCTTTCTTATGTTTAGAAAACATCCATTTAAAAATTTCTGAACATTGAAGCATGGTAATCTGGCCTCATTGACTCATATAGAACACATTTATATGAAACCAGAAAATTTAAAGTCATTCATCAGAAATAGAATCTGCAACAGTTGGCAGGATATAATGCTCCTTTTTCAGGTTTTTGAGCTTCTCTCATTCTAACAGGCATTAAGCATCTTGTAACCATTGAACGTGCTCAGCCTACATAAGATTTATTGTAAGACAGCCCGTGTTTTCTCACATCCTAACAACTATAATTGTTCAAACCTTTTGATACTTCTGTCTTGTTTCTCATTGCAGGACTGGCAACAGTCCTTTTGACACTTACCAGCCACGTTTATTTATTTAAAATATATTTACCCTGCTTTTGTCCTTTATAAGGGACTCAAGATGGCTTACATCGTTACCAGACAATATCTAAAGCTAAAAACTGCAAGTATGCATACTAAAAGGATCAAACAAATGCCACACTAAAAAACGATAAAACAAGACCAACACCAAAAACACACTCAAAGAAGTAAAACACAACAATTTTAGAAAACAGATAGCTGCCATTAAGGGAAACCTTATTTGAAGATAAAGGTTTGGAGAAGGATAGCAAAGATGGAGCCAAGATGGCCTCTTGTGGGAGGGGGTTCCTATATCTAGGAGTGGCAACAGAGAACGCCCTCACCCACTCACTCCAATTGGGATTTGGCGCTATATAAATATTTTGAAAAGAACACTAATACGTTTGATCCTGTTTGGCATGTCTATGTTTTCGCCTACATGAACAGATTGGGACATTTTTGTCCTGCAGTGTCAGAGGGATTGTTAAACATTCCACACATAACTAAACCTAAAAGGCTGGTATTCTGTGGGATTGTCGCCTCCAGATGTGATATCCCCAGGTTTCATCCACAATGAGCCATGTACAATGTTCTCAGCTTTCTGTAGGAGAAAAAATTTTGCTCCCACAAATTCCCAGTGTGGTATACTACTCTAGATGCCATAAGAACGTTTTTCATATTTGCTAAGGCATCCTCATTTTCTTGATTTCATATTAGTCCAATTATATCCATAGGCAGGGATGGATGAAAAATTGTAAAATTGGTTTCAGTGTTGTTTTCTATATTAAGTTTGCAGACAGACAGCACTAGACTGAATAGGGGAGTTGATTCTTGCTAAACAAAACTGTTATACTGTACGTGGTTGCCTTCATTTCTTTCTCCTCAAAAAGGGCAAAGAATGACACATTTCATTATATTAGGTGAAGTGCTCCAACTGAACCAATTAAGCTATGTTTAGAAGAATCCTATGTTGCTCTGATCTTCATCAGCTAGAAATTAGATCAGATAGATCAAATTATTTTAATGAGGTTCCCAAACCATAACTACCTAATCCTAAATATACCTGAGTGAAAAACCATTCTGAGCCAACCTGCTAAAAACTGGGCTGTGCAACTAGTGAAGTGAAAATTGAATGTGGCAAAAGCAGCTCTCTTTGAGGATGAATAAACACAAAATAATACATATAGTTCAGTGCGAATTGCCTGATTAGCATCAGAGTGGTTACGTCAAGGAGGGACAGCTGAAAAGAACACATGGAAATTCTAATTGATTCACAATTTAACAGCAATGCAGTTCTGAGAACTGGTAGTCCGTGCAAGATTGTCTTGAGATTTTATGTGCTTACTATGACAGAGATTGCCTGGTGTCCAAATTTTAACACTGAAGTAAGCAACTTGAAGACTGGATTCCAAAATGAGATCCTTTGTCTGCGTGAAATGGACTGCTGAACCAAAAATAAAGTGAAAGGAGGTCTTCACATTACTGGGAACATGACAAATTACAGATACCACTGCTGCTGGTGGTAAAATATTACAAGGCTTTCTGTAATTAATACTTGTAATTAATTTTATCTATTTCATTATATTTGTAACAAAAGGGAAAACAAACAATGTACTTCTTACTGAAAAATATGCTTTTCAACCAATGTTACTTGTGTATAATTTTAGGAGGGGAGCTGTATATTGGGATACCTATTATGTAACTATAAATTGGACACAAGTAAAGATAATAACAATGAAAAAATCAAATTGGCCTATAGGTGTAATCTTTCTGTAATTGCCAGGCATTATCACTACAACAAGAAATGTCTATTGCAATCTTACTTGTATATCACATCCATTTTGAACTAAAATACTAATACTTGTAATATTTGTTTTTCTAAATCTATTTTATATAAATATATTTATCAAAAATGTTTAAAACATGAGCTATACATTAGGCAAACCAGGATTATTACCAGAAAAACAACGAAAATTTCTAATAGTAAAAATACATAAAGATTTTGTTGGATAGGTTTTTGATCACTTTTGTAGCAGAAGTTTCTCATTGAAAATTCTTTGAGAAATTATCAAGATGAATGGCAATAGAGTACTAGAAAATTGTTTTAGTGGTTGTAGTGATGATGAAGAGCATGGTGATGATGATGATGATGATGAGAAACTGAAAGGTAGAAAAAAGCTCTCCACCCCTTGTTATTTTGAGCAAGAAATGCTCAAACTGCTGTGACCAAATCAAATTCCAAGTAGTAATTAAAGTAGACCCATTGGATCAATAGGATCTACATAGTTGATTTTCCATTCATCAATTTATTTAATGGGTCTCTTTTATTTGCAACTAGTAATTTGATTAATCCTATGCAATGTATATTAACTTGTATACAAGAATTCATATTTACCCTCACTATCTCTGAAGATTTCTGGGGAGGTAAAACAGCTTTCTAGAGGTGTATTTATGGTGAATTTTTGTTGTGTATTTCCATCATTAAAATCAATGGGAACTGTGCTGCCATATATTAGTGTGCTAATGTCTTTTAAAACTTCAATTGGACAGCCAGTTTCAGGGTGTGCACTCATGTTTCTGTGCAAGCACCACTTAAATCCCAAGATTTCTAAGTGGCAGGCCCCTTATAATAGCTAAATAACTGTTCGTCCAACCATATTTGCATAAAAAAGGATCTTGCCAGGTAACTCCCCCTCCCATGGATAATGGGGCAGAACTCAGTGTGTGCCACACACGCACTAAGCTGTTGTCTCTTGCGAGGCTTTGCCCAGCTGTTTCAACCTTGTCCTCCACTGGCTGGCAGCAGTGGTTGCTGTTCCCACTTGCTGCTGTTCCTGTGGAGTAGGGAACCAGTGCTGCATGTGAGTTTTGCTGCGGCCACTGGCAGATCCCTCCCATGACTACAGTCTAAAATGTAACAGCAGTGACACCTCAGAAAACACGTTTTGACCCACTGGTTGGGAACCATGGACTTAAATGAATGAGATACTGATGCAAAATCACATCCTTGTCTCCCCCTCTCCCCCCCCGTGCACGCGCGCGCGCACGCACACACACACACACACACACACACACACACACACACACACCATTTATTCCAGGTCGCTTTCCCCCATACTGCTTCTCAGAGTAGGGTGCCCAGTTTATATTCACCCCCTCTCTTTTTCTATGTTATATTTTAAAGATGACTCTTAAAATGAGCCTCACCCACTTGTTGTAGATCATGGGTGAACGAAATGGTGAGCCATCTGTGATCAGAATTATTATGTTAGCTTTGTAGTCACTTTTGCTAGTGGCACCAGTGTGTTGCAGGATTTCTCTGTGAGTTTAATTGTATCGCTCAAAGAGATTAGTTTTCTGAATTTGGGGAAAAAAACAATTTAAAAAATAGCTTGTCTCCAACAATCTTCAGCTCTGATATTTCTCCTGCATAAAACTTGCTGTCTAGCAGTTACATATTTTAAAACTTCCTATGAGTAAAATGGAGGCTTTGTGGCACCTTGATAATGCCTTAAGTCCAAATTCTAAATGTATCTGAAAAAGCTTTAGCAAGATAAAGAATCATAAGGAATTTTCAAGATATGTTCTTGTGGACCTAGAACTTTAAAAAAACTGAAAGGAAAGTTGGAGATGGGGAATAGAGCCACATAACCAACAATGTATCTTAAGGTCTTTAAACAAGTTAACATATTACGCATTTAAACCATTTTTAAACAGATTGTTCAAAATCTATGTAGGAAATTTGGCTAGGATCATCAGGATTAATGACCTACCTATTTTGATGAAATATAAAGTGTTAAGCAGAATCTTGAGGCTATTCTAGGCATCACAGAATCCTTACTCTGACTGCAGTCTCAACTCTCCAAGAACCTGAAATATGAGACCCAGACATTTTCTACACTGCCGAATCATTATGCTTGCATTAAACTCATTGCCGTAGGAGATACAAAGAAGATACTTTTTCTCATAGTCTTCAAGCATGTCTCCTTTCTTTAAAGGTAATCATATGTGCTGAAACTTACATGTGTTATTAAGTAATGTTTTGGTTTGGCTGATTTAAAACAGACCATGGCATCAGTTTACACACATGGTAAACGACTCCATAGATGAGTAACATGAAGCACTAAGTCTTGCATAATTTGCCACCTGTAAATGATACCATTGCTAACTCCGGCAGGTGACTTGCGACATGTTTCTGGGACTTCTCAATTTGGTCTTGCCAGTTTCCTTTAAAATGTTGATTTATTTAGGGACGTTATTGTATCTGTATTCCGTTTTATTAATCCAAAATTGCAAAATAAATTTGTGAAAATTAAACTTGATGTTTTCAAAAGTTTGTGAAGATTGCACTGCTATGAGAAAATTCAGTGTGCAACTCTTGTTAGAGAGTTTGCTGTCAGTAAGTTGTACGGGTTTGATTTAAAGAAGATGAATGAGTTAATCTGGTGTTTTTCTCTTTGTAACCAAGGAGACAAATTGTGATCAAATATAAGGAAGATTAATTTGGACAGCCTTTCTAAAGTATTTTATACAAAATGGCATTCTTAATTACCTAATCAGGTATCAGGGAAATTGTAAATATAGGCAGAATATTAAAAATCTGCCTGAGCTCAAACTATCCATGTGTGTCCTTGTTTCTCACAATATTCTCTCTTAACAGCAAAGCAGCACGCAAGAAAGGAAAAATGAAACACATCATGACTTGAGAGCAATACATGCACACACACTTTTTGCTCAGAAAAACAACAGCAACCCTGAAACTCTCACCCCACTAACAATATAAACAACAGTCTGCCAGTACTCACTTTGGAACACAGTTTTGTTTGACAATGACCCTATTTTTGAATTCTTGATGAACTAATTCACGTATTGAAACTTCCAAATGTGTGATAGATTTTATTATCTGAATGATCGGGGTGGTGGTGGTTAAGCATTCTTCCTTTGCAAGTCTCTGCACAATAAAATACCGGTTTAGATTAGTACCCAATTGTACAGGAAACAATGCATCTTTGGGCCTTTTTACACGACCCCTAAGATCTGCTGGCCACTTAAATTCGGACCAGAGATCTTAGGGGTTCGTCGCTCTTCCTCTGTCCCCACCCCCCTCCGCACTTCCTGGTTGCTGGCTGCGTGAGGGGAGGGAGAAAAAAGAAAGAAAAGAATGCCGGCTTACCTCCGTTCTGTTCCCGGCAGCATTCAGATCTCTTAAAGGGGCGGGGGGGGGGCAGAAAAACAACAAACAGAAGCAAAGAGAGTCCCGCACTCACTATCCTTACACCGGATCAAATATTTCTCACATCTAAAAAGCAGGTACCTGAAAGCTGCGCTGGGACGCGCTAAAGTGGGCGTGGTCGCACTTAATTTCCTGTTAACTCCGGAGCTGGTGGGTAAACATTTTAATCTCCGGAGCTGGGAGTCATTTGCCCCGGAGTTTAGGGGTCGTGTATAAATCCTAGATTCTTAAATCCTGCTTCTATAGAGGCTACACTTTCCCATGAAAGACAATTCCTGTTTTTGCTTTGAATTCCCCTCTGCATACATGCAGCATTGCCTTGGTTATTGGAGGAAGAATAAAATAAGTGTTCTTTGTTTTTGAATCTGCCCATTGCAAGTAGATGCAGTCCAAAATCCAAAAAGATATCTCATGAAAAGAATTCTACATAAACTTGGCCAAAATTCTGTTTGGAACTGGAGAACATAATGCTCCTGCAGATGTTGCACCCTGTCTGATTTCCATCTTACCGATGCATATACCAAAGAAAGCTCTGTTTAAAATAGTCAGACCTCCACTTATGTTAGCGAATACATATCTGCACAAGGTTCAAAAAACAAAATCAATGACACAATGGACCACTTAAAATAGTAAAAAGAAGAAGAATTCTGCCCTGTTGTCTCTATTCAGATTGCATTTCATCTGCCTTGGAGTCCTCAAGAAGATCAAAACAATCCATACGTTTCACATGGTGAGTCTTGTAACAAGGACTGATCCAGGATTACACATAGAACTAAAAAGTAGAATGAAATCTGAATTTTTCTGTCACTTATCTAGAGGGGTGGGATGTTTTAAACTTCAATTCCTGTTATTTCCCATTCTGTTTGTTCTGCTGACAGACAGGCACCCTAATTTATCTCCCCTCAGAGAAAGCCTCAAACTGGAGGACTCTTGAGAGAAGGCTAGCTCTGCCTAAACTTCCCATTCCTGCACCATAGCTAAGTCTACCTATGCCTCAAAGCCTTCCAATTTATGCCTTTCTCTCAGGAGACCAACATGAACGTGTCTATCAGGTAGAATAACCAGAATGGATAATTAAGGGACTCATAGTCCAAAAAATAATTCAAAAATCCCTTTCTTAATGATCCATCACTACATTGCTACACAATTTAGATCTTGAAAAAAATTATTCTGTCTACTTAGTTTCTGAAGAGATGGCTGAAAGAAAATTTATTTCAGCAGCTCGGCCTCAGTATAATTTGCTTTGGCAGATCGGACTGTAATACAAGCAGACACTTTATTTTCCAGTGCTGTGGTGCACATGATACTGTGGATGTATAGCAATTGTTGTATAATTGGAACAAATGTCCCTCCAAAATATATGTGGATCTTGAAACAAAATCTCAAGTGTAAAAAGGATGCACGTGAACATTCATTCTGCATGTGAATGTTCAAATATTCTGTAGAAAATCAAACAGAAAACAATCCTGGTGTTAAATGAATTAATTTCAATGCTTAAATGTATAGATCAGCCCTGGACCATAACAGAACTCATTACAATAACTGCAGTCTTACAAATGTCTACACAGAAATCAGCCTCACTTCCACCCCCAGGTAAGTAGGTAAAACACTGCAGCCTGACAGTACAATGGATCAATGAGAAGACAACACTATGTTGTCTGGGACAACCTGTCCTGATACAGGCTTTTAAAGGGGCAGGGAGGAAGGTTGCTAGGTTAAAATTAACGTGTAATATAATGTTCTGTATCTATATTTAAACTAATCATTATTCATTGAGACTTCATAAGGATTGCCTTTGTAATGTACAATTACAGCATTTGTATTGCAATTATCAAAAGTTAGCAATTTCAGGATACAAATACAAGGAATAGAGTCTATACTTCACTGAAAATGACTATCAAGATTCATATTTGCTTTGAAAACAACTGCTTGGGGAGCTAATTGCTAACCAATAAGTAGCTGACAAATTATCTTCTGCAACATCCTATGTGGTCACTAACATTGTCATCATGGGCCATCTGAGTTGCCATTTTTGATTCTTCCATTGGCTTCAATTAGAGGCAGATCAATCAGACCCTTCCACTGTTATCTCAGGTCACCTTCCTTTTATGTTAGGCATTTTCTTTCACTCACTTTTTAATCACATCATATCTTTTCTAAAAAAAAAATCCCTTCTGAACTCTAGATTTAATTGTAGCAATGCAATACTGTTGTGCACTGTAATGAATTATTTACTCCAATCTGTGGACACCCCACAAACAGTATATGCAAAGTGGATCCAGTGCAGTTTTTCAGCACAAATGCTTTTTCCTAAGAAATGAATAAACTGTATAAAATTTATAGATACTAAATTCATATTTTCAAAAATTTTCAGTAAATAAAATAAAGCAAAAAAGCAGGTTCAAATGAAACTATCATCTAGTGTTGTTTTGACTTATCTATCACTCCATAGTGCTAGAGCATGCTGGGAACTTTACAACATAAATATGCAAGAAACAACTTGCCCACCAGTGAGCTGGATACTCCTTTTACTGATGTCGGAAGGCTGAAAAGCTGAGTCAACCTTGAGCCAGCACTCGGAGCCTATTAGGATCAAATTCAGGTTGTGGGCAGAGGCTCAACTGCATAACACAGTGTAATCATTGTGCCATATGGCTCCTAGTGAATATGTGGGTGAAATAAATTCAAAAACCAAGAAATCCTGTAAGCAACCAAGGGACTGTAAATTTGGAGGTCAAACTAGATCAATACAGACAGCCATAGGTAGTTCAAAATGGAACTGCCAAAAAAGCCACTTACTCCAAATTATACAGTGCTTGAGTGTGAACAGAGAGCTGCCATTAAGGGAAAGCCTATTTGATTGTAAAGGTCTGCCTGTTTGCAGAAGGATAGCAAAAATGGAGCCAAGATGGTATCTTGTGGGAGGGGGTTCCTAAATCTAGGAGTGGCAACAGAGAACACCCTTACCTACTTACTCCAATTGGGATTTGGCGCTATATAAATATTTTGAAAAGGACACTAATACATGGTATTGCTCTCACTTTGTAGATACACTGATGATTAATGTTTACAATTTTTTTCTTCAAAATACATATCCTTTTTAACTAACTGTTAATTCTCCTTTGTGGCCTTCATGAAGCCACACAGAGGGGTTTCCCAGTGTGCAAGCGCAGAGGTCGGACTTTTCTAGCAATAGGAAAGTTTGTTAGTGTCCTCCCCCTTCGCCCCATGCATGAGCGAGGGGCTTCCCGCCCAAACGCCTCAGTTTCCTCTTACTGCCGCAATAAGTGGTAGCATCCTGGTTAGTCTCCTTGAGAATCTTTTTTTTCTTGTGGTTTTTCTCCCATTTTTTGGATCTTATGTCCTTTCTTCCCCCCCTTTAAGAAGTGTGTTTCGTGTGGGGCTAAAATCCTCCACATAGACCACAGGCAATCTGAACCTATTAGGATCAAATTCAGGTTGTGGGCAGAGGCTCAACTGTACCACAGTGTGATCATCGTGCCATATGGCTCCTAGTGAATATGTGAGTGAAATAAATTGAAAAGCCAAGAAATCTTATAAGCAACCAAGGGACTGTAAATTTGGAGATCAAACTAGATCAAAATGGAACTGCCAAAAAAGCCACTTACTCCAAATTATGCAGTGCTTGAGTGTGAACAACATGGTATTGTTCTCACTTTGTAGATATACTGTTGATTAATGTTTACAATTTTTTTCCTTCAAAAATACATATCCTTTGTAGTAACCTTCTGGTTTCTTTGTTATAAGACAGATCACAACCTAATAAAGTGTGGTACTTCTAATTGGGACAAACTTCAGCTACAGAGATTAAAGTACAGTACATGTTTAAATCCCTCTTTTTCAAAGTCATTGTATCTGCTATGCATTTGACTTTGGCTGGATACACCCTCTGATTCACTTAAGAGGCCTCAAAGGTACAGTCCCTACATTACAGTATTTTGAGATTGAAAGACTTACAGAGCAAAATGAGAACAAAGTCTGTTAACTATATATTTTGCATCCTTGTTGCCCTTCAGATTGTTATTTAGGAGAGGAACGTGAGCACTTTGTTCCAGGACATCATTGCATGGTAGCTGAATGCACACTTAAATTCCATCAGCTTTTCTTTTTAAATAGTTCCTAAAATGCATGCTGCTTCTTTCACCAGTAAAATATCTGTGTGCAACATTCATTTTTAATGTTCACCTACTAACATTCTTGTGCTCCTCTTTGCCTTCAAGTAATCAGCATTATAAAAAGAAGTCCTTCTAAACATTGAAACATTGCTGCCTACAGTATGGTCTGTAGTGTGAATGGGGGGGGGGGCTTTTTATCCTAAACCATCACACACACACACACCCCAAAAAAACCACACCTTTTTGGAATGTCGGATGCTAGAGAACCCAGAGATGCTGATGGGCTGCATTTAGGTCCTCAGTTTCAAGAGATAGAGGCCACTTGTGGCAAGGAAATTTTTAATTGGAGGAGGGATTTAATAATTAGCTCATAAAACTAAAAACTGAAATAGTTGCACAGTGGTTAGAATCCTGTTAGCTTTTCCCATCTGCATCACTCCATCAGTGTGAGTTCTAATTGTGAACAACCAGTGATTAAGTCAGAATTGGTTTTTCATCACCACAAAAGAGTCACATGAATTGGTGCAAAACCATAAACGTGATGCCAAATTCTTAAGTGGTAGCCATTTGCTGCTGAGATGGAGTTATACTGTCATATTTCAATAATAAAATGACACTTTTAATAACGGTCCATCCACTATATTATTTCAGTCATCCTGTCCTTAAATCAGGCTTGGGATAAACATTTTAATTTACCATGACTAAACATTTTAATTTACCAGACATAAAATTGTACTGCTTATGTGTCCTTTTCTCCCTGTCACAATGCTTTCGTATGGGAGCTGGAGAGAAATGTATTGTTTATTTTTCAGACTACATATCTGTGTCCCTCTGAACTGAAATCACTAGTTGCATTTAGTTTCCAATTTGGCACACTTCAGAATATTCCTGTTTTGATATTCCCAAATCATTCCCAATAATTTGATTTGTTTGAGGTTTTAACTGAAACCAAAGCACACCCATTTAAATACTCTATAAATGGAAAGAAGGGTGTACTGTAACCTGCTTAATAAACAAGGAAGTATTTATTATTGTTATAAAAGTGGGATGGGGAATGGTGCAAGTACTTAAAAGCACAACTGAAGAAAACAATTCCAAAAATCCTGTGAATACATGCACAGTTATTGATTTCTGTCCTCAAATCATACTGTTAGAACTCATTAAAATACTTGGAACAATATACACAAACCACAGCACCTGCAGTTTTTATAGGAAACTAATATAAGTGCAAGATGAAGTCCTGAAGTTGTCTTGGAGTGCACTGACATGATAAACTAACCTGGTTGATTAGGGTGAAATGACATGGATATTATTTGCCATTGGTGTGTGTGTGTGTGTGTGTGTGTGTGTGTGTGTGTGTGTGTGTGTGTGTGTGTGTGTGTGTGTGCACGTACACACACACACACACACACACACACACACACACACACACACTTGCACATGTTCCCTTTCTGCTAGAGAAAAACACTTGGGAGTCTGCTAAAGAATGTTAAAGAAAGTTTAAAATCAGGGTATCTTTCTCCCAGGTCTTTGAAGAATTTTTCTTTTTAAAAAAATGCAGGCTGAAGTAATCTCATCTCTCCCTGCTCCCCTTTTTTGTTGTTCTTCAACTCCTACGATTTACCATAATGTATACACAAATATACATTCTGCTGTCAAATTAAGCTGTATCTCCAGTCTTTTCTATTTCAGCTACTGGAATTTGTATTTAAAATAAAGAGCTTTCAAATCCAGCATTTCTGAATAAAGTAAAGATAATATTCGGAGGAATTAAACGAAAGCCTCTCCCCTCCCACAGCTGTACTGTGTCATTTTACTTCCACTGCCCCTCATAAGTTTGTGAAAAGAAAGTAATCCATGTATCCTAAATGATGTCTACCCATTTATCTCATGGATGAAATAAATTCAGCATAGCTGACTTTTCGTTCAGTGATGGGAGATAAAACTCACGGAGATCCCAGTTTTCAAAGGAGACTAAATACAAAGAGTGTTACCTGTGCTTTTCCTGAACACTGTGTTGTCACAGCAGAAGAAAGACATGCTTAACTGGCAAAGGGTTACTTTTGCCTTATGGACACTGGAAAGTGTATAGCCGATAGACTAGATGTAAAACCCCTTCCTTGCGTCTTTGAAGAAGACTG
The DNA here is from genome assembly GCA_037367245.1 of Phrynocephalus guinanensis. Classification (NCBI taxonomy): domain Eukaryota; kingdom Metazoa; phylum Chordata; class Lepidosauria; order Squamata; family Agamidae; genus Phrynocephalus; species Phrynocephalus guinanensis. Next base: position 155,329,263 of record CM074732.1, on the reverse strand, counting down.
TAACATCTGCTCAATATACATATTTGAAATATAACATTCCAGGTTGTCTACTTTCTCCTCCAGCTTCCTACTTTGTATTCAATGCCACAATTTTCATTCTAATTTTAACAGCGCTATTAAACACTACAGCTATCAGCACTTTTCTTACATCTCTCCCATCACCTCATAACTGGGCTTTTCTACTCAATATGTTTGTCCTTCCTTGGCTCCCTGACAAAATGGCCCTCTGCAGTGGCTGTGGCTCTTGGGTGACCTCCTTAATTCTTTTTCCAATAGAACTGATTTGCCAACTTCCCTCCACCACAGACATTTTGGCATAGCTAAAAGCCATTTTTTACATCCACAAAATGATCAGTACTACTTATCTGACCAAGAGTCCAAGAAATCTGAATGATTTAATAATGACTGACAGGGGAATAGGGCTACTGGATTCTAGCCTCTTGCCATGGGGGGGGGAACCTTCATAAGAGGGGAAAGATTGACTTTATTCCTTAGTTTTGCAAAGTAATCAGGATGCTTATACACCTCCAAGTTCTTGTCAGGCCTCTTGGTTGTATTCTAAAGGGGCACTTATATTCTCAGATAATAAGATTATTATTTTAAAAAAATTAAGGTAAAATATAGCTGTTTGTCTTTCCTTTTTCTTTATTTTTTGCATGAGGAGTCTCTTCTTTTTTCATCTCATCTAATGTTTCATTCTTGTTTTGGAATTTGACACATTAGTTGATAAAATGTGATTGATTTCATGTCAGACTAATAAAGTATAAGCTCTTACTTGTTTCTATTCATTAGCCTAGGTAAATTCCTGCCAAAGACCACTATAGCCTTCCCTTTTTGACAGCTTGCTGAACTAAGAGCTTTCATGTGATTCCATTTTCCTTTCAAGAGATGATTTCAGTTCCTAGTATTATACTTCATTATCTTTTCAATTACATTATCCTCTCTGGTATATATTGCAGACTTTTAAGTACCCTGTGTAAGTGCATTGTAAATTGCATTTTGCCAAGAAAATAATGATCGATCTACTTCAGCAAAGTTCAGTTAAAAAAGAACATTTCGAAAAAACAAGTAATAAAGTTGTTTCCTTTTAAAATCAACTGTTCATTTTTAAATATATATTTTATAGAATTTTCCCAGAGAATCTAAATTATGAGCCTCGTGGCGCAGTGGTTAAATGCCTGTACTGCAGGTAAAACTGTGCTCACGACCTGGGTTCAATCCCCGGTAGCAGGCTCAAGGTTCACTTAGCCTTCCATCCTTCCGAGGTCGGTAAAATGAGTACCCAGCTTGCTGGGGGGGGGCAATGTGTAGCCTGCACACTGTAATCAAAATTGTAAACCGCCCAGAGACTACTTGTAGTGGTATGGGGCGGTATATAAGCAGAGCACTTTGCTTTTTAAATTACCTGAAGTTTTCTTATATAGATTTTATTTTTAAAAAGGAATTTAAATTAAATTATTTTGTTCCCTAACATTTCAAGATGGGTTGTATGTTATCTGACACCAAGATAGCCTTGGTTGATAAGAGAAGACACTGTTTGAAACTGAATTACCCTTTATACTGTTCAAATACACACATGGGAACCTTCCTAGACACTGAGAACAACATCTGTGGCAGAACCTAGTTGATTGTTACCAAAACGTAACACTCTGCTAACATAACTCCATAGCATAACCGTCCTGATCTCCATTGCGCTCCTGGTGGAGCTTTCCCGATGAAGCTAATGGGGCTCCCACTTGCATAAAGAGAACCTGGTACCTCCGTTCGCAAGTGCTCATATATTGTACAAATTCCTTAATGGATCATTGCAAAGCAGAACAAATGAACAGGATTCTGGTCCTGCAATTCTGGATAGCAATACAGTGGACCCTCATATAGCAAACGGTTTGTATAACATAAAATCTGTACAACATAAAACATTCCAGAGATTTGGGAAATTTGCTTAACAGAATCTGTGGGGTGAATCCATGCAACATAAAAATGGTTGTGATTAGGGATTACTCTGTTTTCAATGCATTCCTTTGAGAAATTTGTAGAAAGGAAAATTTGTTTAACACAATTTCATTTGGAATGAATTAATTCCTTTATACAAGGTACCACTGTACTATCAATGGATCTGAGATTTAAGACAACAAAACCCATGCTCTCAAGTCAGCAAACATTTTCCAATGCATGCAGTGTTTGATTGCCTGCATTTATTGCAATTATTAAGCAGTGGTTCCTGGGTTGAGACAGTGATCCTTCATGTGGGTGTGTATGTGGGTGTGTGGGTGTGGTTGATTAGGATGAAATGACATGGATATTATTTGGCATTGATGTGTGTGTGTGTGTGTGTGTGTGTGTGTGTGTGTGTGTGTGTGTGAGAGAGAGAGAGAGAGAGAGAGAGCGTACACAAAAACACACACGTGCGCGCACACACACACACACACAGAGGGATAGCCTCTCTTGTCAATTAGATCAACAACCTTATAAATAGAGATGGGCACGAAACAAAAAAAATGGCGTTTTGGTTTTTTGTTTCTCATTGAGAGGTCTGTTTTGGTTCGTTTCCGTTTGTCGGGAATTTTTTGAAAAATTTCGTTACTGTTTTTCATTTTTTTGTTTGTCATTTCTACCCGCTTTTTGCGTGATTTTTAAAGCATTTCCATGCGCAGGCATCTCCCAGCGCCCCAGGCCAGAGGGAAAACACTAAAAAAAAAAAGATGCTGGCAGAGATACAGTATAGACTAGGTACACAGGGAGGCTGCAAAGGCAGCAGCGGGCGTTGCCCAGGGTGCAAGGCAGCCGCAGAGTGACTGCACTGTGGGGCAGGGGAGGGTACTCACCGAGAGGTACGCAGCACACATGCACACAGGGAGGCTGCAGGACTGAAGCTAGAGTCGCAGCAGAGACAGCAATCCCACCCTAACTCCCACCAGAGACTGCAAGGAGGACGGGGGCTGCCAGAGCTTTTTATGCCCTCTGTGGCTGCCAGACCTGCCCACCCAGTCTGCAACCCGGGCATGCTATTGGTTGAACAGGATCCCACATCACATGGCTTGCCTCCATTTTGTGGCTGGTGGCGACATCCATTTTAAAGGGAAAAGAAAAATACATCGCGATGGGAGAAGACAAAAACAAACGTTTTAAGGACCCCAAGCCCCTGGTAGGTATTATCAGACAATATAAATAATTATTGTTGCGTTTTTATGGATGTCCAGGGCGTTTTTTAACATTTAAAACAGCTCATTTCATTGCGCGTCGCCATTAACGGAAACGAAACGTAATGACCACAATTTTCGTGGTTCTGTTCGTTTCATTTCATTTTCATCACAATTTTCATTTGTCGTTTCGTTAAGTAACGGAAACGACAAACGGTAACGGAAACGGAAACGAAAAAATGTTCGTTCCGTGCCAATCTCTACTTATAAATACTGAGTCCCCATTCTAAGAGACAAGCATTTTAAATTTTGTTCCATTTTGAACAGTGATGGCTGTTATTCTTGCTGCAAAAAGCGAGAATAATTTGGTATTTAAAGGACTGCCAGGAGCTATATCTTCCAGCTAAAGCAGACCCATTGAATCAGTGCAGAACCTACTAATAAAGTTGACATAGTAAGACTCATTCTTTCCAAGGAGTAACTAGTTCAGACTAACTGGATTCCATTGGAAACATTTCCTAACACAACACACAATTCTTAAGGTAGCAAATAGAGATGGGCACGGAACGAACATTTTTTCGTTTCCGTTAGTCGTTAGTCGTTCCGTTATGTAATGGAACGACTAAAGACAATTTGGACGGGCCAGGCTCGAACCGAACAGAACCAAGAAAATTTTCTTCATTCTGTTCATTTCCGTTAATGGCCGTGCAATGACCTACCTCGTGCTGGCCCGACCCGGAAGTCCTTCAGAGATGGCGGGATGGCGGCAAGACAGCAACCAGGACAAGGGAAAAAGCCTACCCCGGAAGTTTGGCTTCACTTCCGGGACAGCCCGGTTGTCATTGCCGGCGGGGAGGACTGTCAGAGAGAGCCCCGTTCTTGTCTCGCAAGCGGAGGCAGGACCGGGGCTCCCTCTCCAGCGATCTCCGCCGCGGGTGCAAGACAGCCACCACAGCTGTCACCCTAGGCGGAGGAGATCAGCCTGAGGCTTGGCCGTGGTCTTGCCTCGGCGTGCGAAGGCGGGATCACGGCTCGATCTCCTCCGCCCGGGGGTGACGGCCAGCACAGCTGTCACCCAGGGGCAGAGGAGATAGGATCGGCCCTGGTCTCGCTTCCACGCGCGGAGGCAAGACCGGCTTGATCTCCACCGCCCCGGGTGGTGGCCGGGCAGCTGTCACTCGGGGTGGAGGAGATCACCTCAGCCTCCTGGTGAAGCCGAGTCCCCCCTTCTCCCCCCTGTGTGCACGCAGAGGGGAGAAAGGGGGTCTGAAAGGGATCTTCCCTGCCCGAGTCCCCCCTTCTCCCCACTTCCCCCTCCCAGAGCCAGCGCTCAGTAGCTGCTCGGTGCTAGCTTCAGGAGGGGAGAAGATTTAAAAAGCCTGCTCTCTCCTCCCACCTGATGGGGTGGGGGAAGAGCAGGCTTTTTAAATCCCCCCCAGCCCTTCCGGGCACTGCTGGTGCCATCAAGCTGGGTAGGAGAGCGCTCCCGTGGCTGCGGGATCGTTCTCCTGGCAGGCTTGCCACCAGCTCCAGTGGCCCGGGGCCCCCAAAGGGATCTTCCCCATGCGGGTCATGCAGCGTGCCTGTCATGACCGGCGTGGGGAAGGCGGGACCCCCGTTCAGCTGCTCTGCATGCAGAGGGACTGAATGGGGGTCCCAAAGGGATCTTCCCCATGCCGGTCCTGACAGCGCGCCTGCCATGACCCGCCCGGGGAAGGCGGGACCCCCGTTCAGCCCCTCAGCGTGCAGAGGGACTGAACGGGGGTCTCAAAGGGATCTTCCCTGTGCCGGTCTTGACAGCGTGCCTGCCCTGACCCACCTGGGGAAGGCGGGACCCCCGTTCAGCCCCTCTGCATGCAGAGGGACTGAACAGGGGTCCCAAAGGGATCTTCCCCGTGCCGGTCTTGACAGCGCACCTGCCATGACCCTCCCGGGGAAGGCGGGACCCCCGTTCAGCCCCTCTGCATGCAGAGGGACTGAACGGGGTCCCAAAGGGATCTTCCCCATGCTGGTCTTGACAGCGCGCCTGTCAGGACTGGCGCGGGGAAGGTGGGACTCCCGTTCAGCTGCTCTGCATGCAGAGGGACTGAACAGGGTTCCCAAAGGGATCTTCCCCATGCTGGTCTTGACAGCGCACAGGGCAGCCGAGTCTCCCCTTCGCCTCTTTGCCCCGGCAGCTCTGTCATCACAGCCCCCCCCCAAATGGTAAAGAACTGAAGCGGGGGCCCAGGAGCCGAAGAACGGAAATGACCACCATTTTGGCATGTCGTGCCCATCTCTAGTAGCAAATGAGTTTTTGATTCATTAACTACGGCCAGCTATCTTGATAACAACCAAAAATTTCTCCAATGCTACCTTTGGAACAGTAACTAAAAGTACAGTAATGGTACCTCATAACTGTGGCTGACAATGTGTCAGTTATCAAGGTGGAGCAATGTTCTTAGCCATTAAGGGAGGGTGGGCTCTGTATGTCTCCAGGGACATATGCAACTCAATCCAATCTTTGTGTTCCTACAGCCACATCAGACTCTCCCTTCCAGCAAAAAGCTACCATATTGGGGGATATGGATGCACAGGGACCTGAACAAATGCACAGATGTGCCACAGAGGATTTCTTTACCCTTCATAGTCCGAGGCATTATTCATTCCCTTCTTGACTAATCCTCTTAACACTGGTGTTATATGTGAATATACAGTAATGACAACTATACATATATTTATATAAAAACATGATGTAGAATACATTATGACAAAAAAAAACCCATGAAAACCAGTAAAGCAGGCATAACAATATGTATCAAGCATAAAACAAATAAAATGAGTGGAAATGAAAATACTGAATGGGCAATCTGGCAGAGTGATAAGAGTTTTAGTGTAACTGCATCTCCAAGGATAAAGGGCACCATTGTTATAATATAGACTTGCAACTCTTTCAACAGAGCATATATGTAAAAGGAGGATGAGACGCAGGTACTGTAATTTCCCTGGTTTGGTAATTGCTATTGAGAAAAAAACGAGGGCAGAGTTTCTTCAGAGCCTTGGCACCCATAAATCAGGAAAGGTTGCTTATAAATTTTTAATAGCCACCTAACACAATAAACTATTCACTCTATCCTCTATGTATAATTTCCCATTGAAAATTTAATGGAAGAGGTTTACACAAATCTGGAAGCTCAGTCATGGCAACTGGACTTCTTTTCTTTAGAAATTGAGAGGTTTACACAAAATTAGATTTTTAATCCCCCTAGTTGCAGTTCATATGAATTCTATAGAATAGAATTTTAGGAAGTGAAAAAAAGCTGTAGTCAACTGATGCTTAAACAAGGGGGCAAGTCCTCATCAGACAAAAATTCAATTATGAAAAGACTTGGTGAGAATTTTAAGATTTCAAAACATATGCATCCCTAGATTGCCATTGCTAAGTCCGTAGGACTTACAGTAAAATGTTTTCTTTTGTTGGCGGGGGAGAGAAAACCCATTCCCCCCCCAAAAACAAGTTATTTATGCAGATTTGAGCACTTTTGGTCATTGTCCATGAAGCCCCTAATGAACATCCCAATGGTAGAAATTTGCCCACTCCCATCTTTGATGTTTTTGTTTGTTTGTTATTCTGCTCATTTTAGCATGCCACCCATACTTTAGGATTGAGCAACTCATTACACTGATCCTGTGCTAAATCAGGAAGTGCCAGTGCTGCAAACAAGGTTCTTCTTGTGGGCTTAGGATTGTGCACATAAGGCCATCCAGATGGACAGTATTGTTTACTTTAAGAAATCTAAGGGAAGGTGGGGAAAGATTCAGTCCCTCATCCCTCACAATGGCTTTCAGTACTGTCAGATTTGACAGCAGCAGCTACAGCATTTGTTTGTGAAGAGCTCTATACCAGAATTGTGCAATCTAATTTAATGGCATCTACTTCCAAGAAGCTGTGTCAAGTTGATTGTCTTATGGGTGGATGAAGCTGTCAGTTTTGTTCTCCCACCTTTTTTTTTTTCAAACCTCCACTTCCTTTCCATCAAATTTATGAAGAAAATTTGTAAATCAAAAGTGGAGTGAGTGGAATTCTTCAGTCACATCATCCACTTGGCTGCCATAGGGGAAACGTTTAAAAGCAGAGGTGGCATCCTTAAATCATAATGACATTCTCCTTACATTTTAAAGTTTACCTCTTTTTTATAGCACTATAGAAGTGTTTTGGATACTTATTTGTTGGATTATTCTTGGAAAAAAATTACATTTTCTTGCAGTGAACTACTGCAAATCAATTTAATAGAATCATAGAATCATAGAATCATAGAGTTGGAAGAGACCTCAAGGGCCATCTAGTCCAACCCCCTGCCATGCAGGAACCCCTTCACAATATTTCTGACAGATGGTCATCCAGCCTCTGCTTAAAAACCACCAAAGAAGGAGACTCCACCACCCTCCGTGGCAGCATATTCCACTGCCGAACAGCTCAAACTGTCATGAAGTTCTTCCTAATGTTCAAATGGAATCTCTTTGATAGTTGGACAGTGTGAATAAAATAACCTGAACGCACATCCAGTTAAACTAACTCCATGTTGTTTCACAGCCACACTCAGAAAAAAGTGCCAGTATGCATTCTGATGCACCTTCAATCACTGTTCCCCCCTTCTTTGTCTAAGTTTTTGCAATCAATGAGTATATCCGTTTCTTAATGGAAATGGACTTAAACAAACAACAGGGAAGATGTGAAATATTTGCCAGTAGATCAACAAAATTCAATTTTGAATCAAATATGGCTAATTAGCACAGAATCCCTCCTCTTGTATTTTGCATTCCTGGATAAAGAAGAGCAGGAGATACTTGATGTATCCAATTTTGACATCTGCATGTGTGCATCCTGAATGTGGCATCTTTGTGTAACTTGTCTCTCCCAGTCACATGGAACATCTGTATACATTCAGCTTTCATGCTGATGATAAGTGAAGGAGCAGCCACACATGGAACATTGGAGAAAGACCCAGGAGCACATGCCCGTCCTCTCCTTTATACATGCAATCTCTAGGTGGATAAAGACAGCTACTGTTTACACACAGTGCTGCTGCTAAAGCAAGAGTCATCCTGATTGTATTTTATTTAAATTGGGCTGATTATATCATGCATACTAGCATTGCACTTCCTGTATTTGGTGTGCAATGTCTACACTCAATGTAGAAGAAAACTAGCATTGGGTGTAGTTCAAAGTAAAAAAAAATTGGGGGGGGGGGGGAGGATGAGATACCAGTGAAACACATTTTTGTTATCTGCAAGCAATGCTTCACTATTCAATAGAATTATCATCCTGAATAACATTCCAAATAATCAGAGATCAAATTTGGAATTTAATTATACAAGTGGATCTGTGCAAGGTGCATCATTAACAGTATTTCATATTGAAGACTACAGATAGAATAAATCACCTTTTAAGAACATTGTTCTTTCACCTATAGATTGACACCCATAAGTTCAACTTTTCTTTCTCCCACATACTTCCTTTTCTCAGTCTTATATAGCCACTTTCTCAGATAAAGAGACAAGCAAGGAGATCATGACAATTTCTGGTTATTCATGTAACATGGAAAGATTTTCTTACCCTTTACTATGGCATATCGGAGCAGATGAGACGGAAATTAAATCCCCGTATGAGTACAGGCAGCTTTACTTCACCAGCTTGTAGCCGGTAGCAGGCTCAAGGTTCACTCGTCTTTCCATCCTTCCAAGGTCAGCGAAATGAGTACCCAACTTGCTGGGGAGGGGGCAATATGTAGCCTGTATAATTAAATTGTACACAGCCCAGAGAGTGCCTGAAGCACTATAGGGCAGTATATAAGCCAAACACTTTGTTTTGCTTTGCTTTGTAAAGCTCATGGGATCATTCAGCAGTTCAGCCTGTTGTGATCTCTCTACTGGCTTCCCCCTTTCCCTCACAGCACATTATGCTGTGATGAACTTTAGAAGCATTCAGATGATGGAGAGAAGGGTGTCGCTCCTAGTTAAAACCTTTGTCTGTTGACTTTCCTGCTCTATTTCAGCCAATTAATGCCCCTAAGCCTGGCAGCATTGTAAAACTGCCAAGGAGTTGTCATAAAAGCTCATGATAAACACCACACCACACCACCACCCATTATAATCTGATCACTGGATTTTCTACAAATGTTTGTCATTAGGACTGCTATTAGAGCTGTCTTGAATCATGGTGGCAAATGATAGGCTAGGACCCCAATCAACTCACCCAGCGTGTTGTTAGTCTTTGGAACTCCCTGCCACAGGATGTGGTGATGGCATCTGGCCTGGATGCCTTCAAAAGGGGATTGGACAAATTCCTGGAGGAAAAGTCCATCACAGGTTACAAACCGTAATGGAGATGTGTAATCTCCAGGCTTAAAACCGGGGTACTTCAAGGGCCAGATGCAGGGGAGTGGTATCAGGAGACAGATATCTAGTCTCATGCGTTCCCAAATGCATCTGGTGCGGCCACTGTGAGATACAGGAAGCTGGACTAGGTGGGCCTTTGGCCTGATCCAGCATGGCTCTTCTTATGTTATTATGTTCTTATATGTTCTTAACTCATCAAGTTTGATACCCATTATGTCTGTGAAGATTCTCAATTATCCAGGTGAGTTTATTTGGACAGACAAACTGGAAGCACTTCACACCTCCACCAGCAAGAACATAGCTAACAACCCATACTTAATGAGTGCTGGGAAAGGTTGCATAGGTGGAACTTTCACATACCTTAAGCCCTTGTCCACCTAATGAGCCTATTCAGGCCACTGTCCAACTTGTAAGCCTATTCAAACCAGGGTGATGTGAAATGTAGGCTAACTATAAAATTGAGGTCTCACCACTAACTTTCCTCAGACTGACGAAGCTGCTTGGAAAAGTAGTGAAATGTTTCTATTGCTCAAGAAAAGAAGTCCAGTTGCCATGACTCAAATTTCAGATTTGACTCCTGTACAAACAAATGAAATGAAAGCTACGGTAGAATAGCATCACCAATGAATGGAGAAAAAACATGGCTATCAATCCAAGAGCCTGGAGAATAATATACTACTCATATTAGCCCTGAAGACTCACTTCTTCAGGGAGACGTTTGGCGACCTTTCCAGTTAGTTTTTTTTCCCAGTTAGGGGTTTTTTTTTTTTGGCCCGCCATCTTGCTCCTTTTCCTTGTGTTTTGTCTTTGCTTGTTCTCTGTCTTTTGTATTATTATTTTAACTGTAAGCCACCCAGAGTTCCCACTGGGAAGATGGGTGGGGTATAAGATTAACAAATAAATAAAAATAAATGTACAAAGTTTCCATTATCTTAGTGCTTAATTGCTGATTTCAGTTTATTTCAAATCCACAAACACACTAAGGCAGAGAGACTTGGCCACCCAAAGGACCTGAGACCAAAACACAAGACGAGCAATATAGTATATGCGGTCCAGTGCAGTGAGGAGTGTGCAGACCCCTACACTGGAGAAACTAAATGGCTATTAAACAGGAGGATGGCCCAGCATAGGAGAGGCAACAGCTCAGGACCAGAACCAGCTAGTGCAGTGTTGGCGAACCTATGGCACCAGTGCCAAAGGTGGCACTCGGAGCCCTTTCTGTGAGCACCTGACATCGCCCCTTTACAGCCACCTGTATTAAGCTGAAATTGCTATATTGGCACTTTGCGAAAAATTAGTGGGTATTGAATCACAGCTTGGGCACTCAGTATCTAAAGGGTTCACCATCACCAAGCTAGTGGGATGGTGGTGGATTTCAACAGAGTTGGATGCCAGGGATGCTTTGGCTGGAATTTCCTGCTTTAACAGGGGACTGTACTCAATGACCCCACCATCTCTTCCAGGCCTACTCTTTTCAGATTATGTGATTCTGTAGAATGTCTGACATGCTTTAGACCCCCCCCCCCGACACACACACACATTGTTCAATCATCAAATTTCAGGATAAGCAGATCAAAGCCTGGAGGAAGCAACACTTGATTTTAGTGCTGGCTTGAAAGTCTACTAGCCTGCACCCATTCCGCTTTAGTGTTGGTGCTAACTAACTGGCTTTGCATTGCAATGTTTACCCACATCACTGCAAGTGCTGCCACTTACACCTCCACCAAACATGTCACGCATGCTGGTAGGTAATGCTTCACAGTATGCCAGCCCTTTTGGGAAGGGCAGGAAGAGCCAACGCTCCTGGGTGTATTATGTCCCTTCCTTAGTTAGCCAAAAATAAAAAAATAAAAAAATGGCTGCCTCTTCCCTGGCTGTCCAGAAGCTGAAACATGGCAACTCCGCTTCTTTTCATGTGAAATCGAAACTATTCATCCAAGACTGACAAAGCTACTTGGATGAGTAGTGAAACATTTTGGTCTCACACGAAAAGAAGTCCAGTTGCCATGACTCAACTCCCAGATAACCTCACCTGGATGACTGAGAATCTTCACATAACCCACATCACTATATTGCTGGAATCACTGACCAAGGTTCTTCTTGTGCCCATTCCCTCTATGACTTAGTCCAGGAGAAGTTCCACCCCCTCTCACCCAAATTACTCTCCCCCTGGCAACATCATAAGTGTGTGCAGAAAAAAGGATACTGTTGATGTGGAAACTTGCTTTGCAGCCACCCCTAATCTCTTATTTTGGTGGTGCAAAAGCATTGATTGGGCTATGATAAAGTAAGGACCACATCAATCAGACATGAAGCTTAGTGTCGCTCTGGCAATGACTAATTTTCTTTTCTTTTCCAACAAAGCTGTTGCTCTGTTTTGCTGACTTTATTTTTACATTTACATATTATACATTTCCATATCTTTATAGCCATCAATTTCTTGAAGCACATTATAGGGAACAAAATATATGTGTGTGCGCGCAACTTCACCTCTACCACAATAAAAAGGAGTGGCATAATACCCCAATGGAAAGCACGTGTCTAATTGGGTTCATTTGGACTTTTCACAGTCTACCAAGAAATCTTAAGTGATAATAAACAACACGTTCAGTTTCATTGACTCATGGGGGAAATCTCTCTCACACACACCCATTAAATGTTGAGATTTCAGTGCTTGACATTAGAAAATGAGGTGGGGGAAAACAGGCACTGTTAGGTACAAAGAAAATTCTGACTGGCTAAACAAAGGTGGCTGCCTGGCACAGATGAATCAAATGGGTGGCATCAAGATTTCTTTTACTGTCAAAATGAGAATTTAAGTGCCAAATATATCAATTCTCTAAGCCCCTAAATGCTGTGCTTTGTGTGTCTAACCAGCCAAAAGCAAAGGGGAGTATATGGTGCAAACTACAGTGGCAGGTTAGAATCATTGCTTGGCCTTGAATTATGGTTTCCAGCTGCACAATTCTGGAGCTACAAGCAACAAATCACAACATTCCAATGTGTTCTATCATGAAATAACAACAAAACCCACTGCCAATATTCTGCTGTGTTCTATCATAAAAGAACAACAAAACCCACTGCCAATATTCTGCTGCCTCAAAGTGGTGTTTTTCATTAAGGAAATCAGACAGAATACCTGCCTGATCTTCACTTCTTACATGAAATATACAGTGCCGAAGAAATGAATATTTGGGGGGCTGGGAACTATTTTATTCCATGGTCTGCGTTAACCTGGAACATGTTTGCAACAGCTTTTTAAATGTTCTGTAATGCTGTGCAGTACTCCAAAATTGTTCTAACAGTTACTGTTGGTACCTTGCAGAGTGGAAAATTAAAGAAAAATAAATAATCTGAGTCATGGCAACTGGACTTCTTTTTTTCTTGAGAGACTGAAACATTTCACTCTCTACTTGGAATGAGCACCCTTTGTCCTTCAAGTGGAGGTGTACTGCTGATTCTGGTCCTGAGCTGTTACCCCTCTGATGATGGGCCATCCTTCTATTTAATGGCTGTTTAGTTTCTCCAATGTAGATAGAAGTCTGCACACTCCTCTCTGCATTGGACCGCATATACTATATTGCTCCTTTTGTGTTTTGGTATCAGGTCCTTTGGGTGGACGAGTCTCTGCCTTAGTGTGTTTGTGGATTTGAAATAAACAGGGATGTGGTGTTTGCCCAAAATCCTTTTAAGTTTGTCAGACACAGAGAAGATTAGGATGTACACATATTATACAGAGAAGATAGATGGTTTGAGAGAGGGGTCAGGGAAGCCATTCATGTGAGCATTGAAAACCACTTTCTGAACAGAGGGGGGCTCAGACACAACCTGTCTGCTACTTATCAAGTGGCTCTTTCATCAATTCCCAAACAAATCAGAAGCACTCCACACCTCCATCCGCAAGGACATAGCTAACAACCCAATACTTTATGGGATTCAGCACTTTAGGACATTGTTCACCTTAAGGCTATCGAGACTGTTCTGTAACTAACAAGACTATTCAGGCCATTGTTCATCTTATGAGCCTATTTCAGACCAGGGTTACAAGAGGTCAAAGAACTATAAAATGGAGGACTCACAACTAGCTTTCTTCAGACTGGTGAAGCTGTTTGGATGAACAGTGAAAAATTTCATTCTCTCAAGAAAAAGAAGTCCAGTTGCCATGACTCAGCTTTCAGATGAACTCACCTGGATGAATAAGAATCTTCACATACAAATATATATAATGGCAGACATAATGTGATATATCATAAAATAACATGTTGAAACAATACAAAACAAGTAGAATGATACTTTGGATCTCAGAGGATGATGTTACCACTCTTCAGTATGGTGATTATAATATGTTATAAGCAAGCATCCACGGGTGATCTGGGGTTCATAATGATCTTTTTCTGGACTTCAGGAGCCTGCAGTTCTCACTACTGCAAATGACCACAAGGCCATTTTCTAAAGGCAAATTGGGCTCTAAAACAATTCTGGGGACAAAAGTAGCCTTTAAATGGCCATGATGTACTATTTTTGCACCACAGTTGGAGGGACAGGAAGACCTGCTGGACCACATGTAAATGTAGGGCATACTTTCTAGCCCAAGATCTAAAACCTCTGGAGCCACCATCTCCAGGTAAGGAATTTGTTCGAAAATCCATGATTTTTAGGAGTAACAGACATGGGAGGAGCTCTGTTGTTCTCAAGTAAGAGCACTTGGGCAGGGAGGGGGACTCCTAATATTCAAGAATCCGTGTTGGCATTTAACCAATGGAGAAATTTGCAGCAACAGACAGAATCCTATCGGAGTTTTTGTACAGTTTGTGCAATGTGCCTAATTGTAGTGCCTGATTGCCTATCAGTTCCACATCAGGCACCTGACATGGTACTTGCCATAGACATGCCCTGGTACCTTTCTAATTATCCATGGCAAGTTATGCAAAACCCATGTGAACACTAGTAGGATTCTGGGCAGTTTTTGAATGTGGAACAAAAATATGTTTTAATACAAAAGGAGCCCACACTTCCACAGTATTCTTTGTTATGAATTCATTCTTTGTGGAAATATCATCTGGGTGTGTATGTAAAATAAATTTCATGGAAAATAAAGTCTTAGTACATATAAATGGGAAATATATAGAAAGCTGTTTTTCTTATTTATTTGTAATCCCTTTTTTTTAAAAAGGCAGAGTTATGAAACACAAATGCAAATTACATGCCAGTTATAAATTATAGTAACCCTAGTGAGTTACTTTGTTTACAGGAGCCTCTTGACCTAGGTTTCAATTCCAGGTAGCCAGCTCCTGACTGACTCAGTCTTCTATCCTTCTGAGTGCCCAGCTCATTGGGGCAGGGGCAATGTGTAGCCTGCATAAATAAATTGTAAACTGCCCAGAGAGTGCTTTGAGCACTATAGGGTGGTATATAAGTAGAACACTATGCTTGTTTTGCAAGGCCTTTCTAACAAAAACATTGTACACTATGTAAACTAAATGTACACAGGTTTGTCTTTTGGGGCTCCATAGCTGCTTGGGGAATTTCTGTAGTTGTAGTCCCGAAAAACAGATCAACACGGCTCTGCTTTAGAAGCATAAGGGTCGATGTTTCTGTGAAGTAATCCTTGAATGAGACTTTAAATAAAGATGCAAAGTATATTTCTATCCCTACCCAAAATGTGTATTTCTTAAGAGACTCAAAGGCAAACTGAGCTCCACATTATGGTAGCATGAGTAATCTGTCAATTTACAGATCACATGATAAAGCGCAGAAAGAAATGTTTGCAAGGGACACGTTTTTCTCAAGAACGGGGGGACGACACTCTGCCTGATCACAGACACTGAAGCTGAGTAGGGATGAGGGATGTTGTAAATCCATTAGCAAGGCACCGCTTGCCTTCATTTCTGTTTAATATTTCTTTAAGCTATAAAATTGTATTATGTTAATGCAATATACAGTCCAGTGATAAAAGCAGCTAATGTGATTACCTCTTGCTGTGCTATAAACCTTTCAGTAAAGCCAGCGTTCAACTGTTTCTTATGATGGTGGAGTTATGTGCTGCGGATTACATGTTGACGACCCTTTGTAAGCATCAGAGCATGCCTCAATGTCACAAGATCTACCTGGGCACACAGATAAAGTATTAGAGGCAATCTTAAAGAATCCCTTCTTGCACAGTATTAGTTGTGTAAGCCAGACCCTAGGGGAGCATGTATTTGTCTCCTCACAAAAGCAGAACTGAAATCAGCAATTAAGCACTAAGATAATGGAAACTTTGTACAGGCCTTATATGAAGCATATTGGAAATCCTTAATTTTCATGTGCACATAATATGTGTGTATTGGAGGGCGGGAAGTTATCTGTGTTAGTGCAGCTGAGGTACTCTAGAGTAGTATTTCCCAACCTTTTTTGAGTTGTGATTCCCTTCTATAATAGCCACTAGCCAGGTAACATGCAACCCCTTGCTACGTTTGTATAAAAAGGCATTTTAATGAGATTAAAAACACACTAAAAATAGATTTTTTCAGAATATAATTAACTTAATATTTAACACAATTTTACTTGCATATCGGCCTCCAGCTTCCAAGATCATGGCTGAGCCTTTGTTAAAGCAATCCCCCCCCCCCCACAGTCCCTTAATGGGTTCTGGGAGGTGGAGGTTATGACCAGTTTTCTACTTCCAAGACCTTGCAGGGTCTACCAGAAGGTTTAAGAAGGATAGCAGAAACAGCTAGAAAATAATTTCACTTTTTGCAGAATGATTACTTTTGAAGTCGTAGCATAGGTAAGGTGAGCTTGTGACGTGTAAAAAGGTAAATTGCTCTTTCGGCTTCCAAATGCAAAATTTGGGTTTGGTGACTTTTTCAGGAGAGCCTTAAGAGGGCGCGGTGGGGGGAGGGGTCAGAAAATTTAGAGTTAGAGCCCCACATAACAGCCCCAGGTCTATGGTTTGCTCAATCCTGCTCTAAGAGAGCCACAAGTGCTAACAAGACTATATCCCACTCATCATTTCCCAATACAGATCAGCTACTACGACAACCAAGATTATATAAGTAGACTCCAAGTGGGAAAAGATTAAAATAACCAGTCTCAACCAAGAATTCCTTATGTTTTTTCAACCAATAAATGCATGCTCACTCTGCCTGAACAGGAGACAGTATAGTAACGATTTTAAGCTGAAGATCTTGTGACAGCTTTAACAGTAGCAGTAACATTTTATTTGCCAAAGGCTTCCCACCCACCACCCACCCCTGCACACAAACCTATTTCAGCTTGCTTTCTTCCTCCTAAAACTAAAATCTTTCTAAGAGCCTGACAACGCCATCAAATACTTTGGTATTTGCAGGCAAAAACAAGGAAACAAAACAAAACAAAACAAAAAACAAAAAAAAAGCATGTGGCACCTTAAAGACAAAACTTTCATATTTTAATGTAATGTATGTAATGCAACGTATAAAACCTAATGTATAAAAAAAGGCAGTTACTTTGACTTCAACCACCTACAGGCACTAAAAATGGAACTGCAAGTAGAAGGCAGGTGCATTTAAAGCAAAAGCTAAATCAAATCTGCCCAGTCCTGTTTAGCTCCCCCCCCCCTTCTCTCCAGGCTAGAGGATACTACTTTATCCTTGCTGGAAATATTTGAAAGGTTTTCTTCCCTTTGCATATGGAAAGGAGGCTTGAATGCAGAGGAGGAGGAGGAGGAGGAGGAGGAGGAGGAGGAGGATTGAATGTTATTTCTATGCTGCCTTTCTCTCACACTGTAGGTACCCGAAGTGTATTTATTTATTTATTTTATTTATTTTAATACTTAAGAGCTGAAGTGCCAGCCAAGAGAAAAACATGGAGAGAGGAGGAGGTTATGTGTTGTGTGTGTGATTGCAGTGATTTATGTGTGTGTGTATCAGAAAGGGAAGTCCATACACACATACAATAAGCAGCTCCAATACTCACCACTTTGCAAATCCTCTACCTGCTATTTCTTTTTTTTTAAGCAGCATCCTCCACCACACAGACGTGTTTATTCAGTTAATTTTTGAACATCTAAAGAACGTTCTTGCTGGCAAGATAAAATAAGGAAGTGGTTGAGAGGAAGGAAAGCCGTAAAGCAGTTACTTTGACAGTAACTGTACACTGGGAAGATCTCTCTCCTTTGGAAGGGTAATCCTTTCTGCAGGGGATCAGGTGTGCAGTTAGGGTTAGGGACCCAGTGCTATCCATGGATTTCCAGGTGGCATCTTGTGGCCCAGACCGTCTTCTACCATTTTAGGTATATTGCCCAACTGAGCCCATACCTGGACACCGGCAGCCTCACCGCCCTGGTTCATATGCTGGTAATCTCAAGGCTCAACTATTGTAATGGCCTCTATGTAGGGCTACCCTTGAGGCTGGTGTGGAGACTTCAGCAGGTACAAAATTAAGCGAGTTGATATGCAACAACCATATCATCCCTACTGTGGCTGTGCCGCGTTGGCTTTCTGTACGTTTCCATGCCAAGTTCAAGGTGATGACTCTTAGCTATAAAGCCCTTAACGGTTTGGGACCTTGTTACCTCTTAGAATGCCTGTTTTCAGCAAGAACTGCCCAGGATACATGTTCTTCCTAGACCAGGAGCTTAAGATCTGTCACCCCTAAAGAGGCACGTAAGGAAAAAACAAGATCTCGTGCCTTTCTGGTGACTGCTCCCACTTTGTGGAATGAGCTTCTACCCAATATTCATCTAGCCCCTTCCCTGGATTCATTTTAACAAGCCTTGAAAACCTGGCTCTTTCAACAGGCCTTCCTGAGCTTAGTTATACCACCTTAGTTATTGCCTTTTAATCTTATGTAAAGGCTTATTTATTTACTGGTTTCATTTTGTTCACTTATTTTTTGTTGTTATTGTGGTTTTACTGCATTCATTTGATCTTATTTATATTTAACTATATTTTGTATAGTGTTGTAAGTTTCCCAGAGTGGCCAGATGGTGGGTATAAATCTAATAAATAAATAAATAAATAAATAAATAAATAAATAAATAAATAAATAAATAAATAAATAAATAAATTCAACTGCAAACCTTTTTCCATTTACATAGCTGTGTAAAAGGATTGTAACTTGAAGGAGACAGCTTTCCCCACAATGTTTACTTGCTTAAAAAAAACCTCACCTGGTGTGCCTCTCAAACATTGGAAACTGATTCGAATATAGGTCGTGTTACTGATTTTTCAGGCTTACAGTTCTAACCTGCTTGGCAGCCTGAGGGTAAAAGACTGCTAATTTAATTAGACCTCTGGTTGAATCAAGATGATCGCTGACTTTTTAAAATCTTAAGCATTTTTTTAAAAAAAACTTTATCATCCCCTCTCTGCTGTAAACCTCTGATATTATTATTTTTCTCCCAGAGAAGGCTCTATTGGGTTGCCATGGCAATGCAAGTTTCCACTTACAGTTACCTTCACTTCATACAGCAGTGGGATGGCTCTTGAGCCCGCTACAGCTGTCTCACTTAGCCAGATTACACGTACGTGGTATACTGGCAAACTTAACTCTCACCTTCCATTCAGCTGTTAGTGTTTGCCAGGATGATCTCAATAGTGACTTCTGGCATCTGTGTGCAATCTGTCCCAAGAGCAGCATTAACTGCTCTCTCTCTCTCTCTCTCTCTCTCTCTCTCTCTCTCTCTCTCTCTCTCTCTCTCTCTGTGTGTGTGTGTGTGTGTGTGTGTGTGTGTGTGTGTGTGTGTGTGTGTGTTTGTGTTTGTGTATTGTGTGTGTGCTACATGAGTATAGACCCTCAGGTTTCTATGCAGCGAAATTCTCCCACACGAATGAAAAAGATTATTTCCTATCCCCAAAGAGAGACCGTTATCACAAAAGGGACAGATTAGCACCTTGTGGATCTTAGTGGAGAAAACAGAAGTTTGCCTGCTTGTGCTGACAAAGCGGCAGTGATTTGTTCTTCTCTTGCAGCATCTGCTGTTGTCACTCTGGCATCAGGTCAAAGCTTGTTTGATTTATTTTGGGAGTGAACTTGTAATCTTTATCAGTTGATGCCTTTGGGGAGCTCTCGCTTCACTCTTCCCTTAACTATTAGTTTTGCTTCTTTAGAAGTATGGTCACAGGCTGGTATAGATGATCCAATCCCACCAGAGCCTTCAAGGCCAGGTCCACACATTCCACAGAAGCAGACCATGGACTGTTGCTAAGTCAGATGTTGGAAGCTCTGAGAACCTCCCAACCAACAGAACTATAGAGGCCATCTAATTCTGTGATTTATCAACCAAACAATAGACAAACAGCTTTTCCTACATCTGCACTGAGGTGCTCTCATCCTAAAATGTATCCATTATGTGCCTCCTCCCAAATAGGTATAACCGTCCTCTCTTGAGCCACAGATAGTGCTAGAATGATACAGGGATATGTTGTGGACTTATAACATACAAGCCAATGACAAGAGGCTTCAGACAAGCTGCCTGAGGGACCATGGAATCATAAAACCAATCTCCAGCTTGATGGCTACTGTAAAGAGAAGGGTCTTCAAACATGTACTGATTCATGTGCATAGAATGTGTTGGGGACCAGTCAACTGAGTTTTCTATTATTTATTTATTTATTTATTTATTTACAAAAAAAATTAGTCACCCCACTACCAAATGGTCTCTGGGTGGCATACAACAATGTATTAAAACTATAAAACAACATCATTATTAAAACGATAAAATACAATACAATTTAAAACAATCAGTGTACAATGCAATCCTGCTACTCATGAGCCTAACTTAAAACACTAATTAACATGTGGGCTGAACAGGAAGTTCTTTGCCTGGTACTGAAAAGCCAAAAGTGTCGGCACCAAGCGGATCTCTGTAGGGATAGCATTCCAACGTGTGGGGGGGGGACTGCTGAAAAGGCCCTGTTTCGACATGCCACCCCCCTCACCTCTTTGAGGGATGACACATTCAACTGGGCCTCGTGGCCAATCTTAAGACGTGGGGAGGCTCATATGGAAGAAGGAGGTCCTTAAGGTAACCAGGTCCTAAGCCATTTAGGGCTTTATATGTAAGCATGAGCACTTTGAATTGGGCCCAGGCAGCAACTGGCAACCAGTGCATTAGTCTTACTGTACAAGAAGGACACATGAGGAAATGGACACATGGTGAAATACACCCATGTATCAGGCTAATATCCAAATATGCCGCTAGGTGCTTAAACTTTAGTTTTTCAAATAGTAATGTGCAAAGGAGACCCAAATTACACTATTCCTGAGAGACTATTTAGCTTAGACGAATTATTGAAAACTTCTATGAGAAGAGAGTTTTCTCAGATGGACCTATGCCACTGTTGGCCTTTCAACTAAAAGTTAATGGGCATGTTACATAAGAACATAAGAACATAAGAAGAGCCATGTTGGATCAGGCCAAAGGCCCATCTAGTCCAGCTTCCTGTATCTCACAGTGGCCCCACCAGATGCGTTTGGGAGCGTATGAAATTAGATATCTGTATACAACTCCCCTGCATCTGGCCCTTGAAGTACCCTGGTTTTAAGCCTGGAGATTACACATCTCCATCATGGTTTAACCTGTGATGGATTTTTCCTCCAGATCTGTCCAATCCCCTTTTGAAGGCATGCTGCCATCACCACATCCTGTGGCAGTTTTGTGGGTAAAGAAGTATTTTCTTTTGTCTGTCTCACTTTCCTAACCCTCAATTTGAGTGGATGTCCCCTAGTTCTGGTAAGAGGGAGAAGGGTCCCTCTATCGACTTTACTCATACCCTGCATAATTTTGTACGTCTCACACACCGGGTGCAACCCCCGACTAAATAGCCCCAAATGTTGTAGCCTTTCCTCGTAACGGAGGTGCCTCTGCACAATCATTTTAGTCATTCTCTTCTGCACTGATCCAGTTCATATGTCTTTTTTGAGATGCAGTGACAAAAACTGTATGCAATACTCCAGGTGAGGCCTTACTATTGTTTTGTACAAAGATGTTATAATGCTGGCCGTTTTGTTTTCAATCCCTTTTTTGATGGTACCTAGCAAGGATTGGGCCTTATTTACCACTGCCACACACCGGGGCAACACTTTCATTGAGCTGTCCACCAGCACACCAAGATCTCTTTCCTGATCCGTCATGGAGAGCTCAACCCATGAACTGATAGATAAAGTTTTGATTTTTTTGCCCCAATATGCATTCTTTTAAATTTGTTGTTGTTGTTGTTGTTGTTGTTGTTGTTGTTGTTGTTGTTGTTGATGATGATGATGATGATGATGATGATGATGATGATGATGATGATGATGATGATGATGATGATGATGATGATGATGATGATGTTACAGTCCTGACCCATTCTTCATGACCCCATGTCCATGGAATTTTCTTGGCATGAATACTGGTGTAGCTTGCCAGTTCCTACTCCAGGCACCTACAGCACCTGGGATTCCCTGGTGGTCTCTCATCCAAGTAGTAGCCAGGCCTGACCCTCCTCAGCTTCCAAGAGTTAATGGGCATACTAAGGGCTAATTATTTTCCTGCAGCTGCTGAAGGATTCTTGGAATAAAGAGTGTTGGAAGAATTCATTTTCAATATCTGTTGGTGTCAAGTAGATAGCCCTCTCTGTTGTTCACACAGTGTGGCATGTTATGATGCTGTAAATATAATAGCAAGAACAACATGATCAAAATCAATAATAACAAACAAGCATCACTGCCATTGTTGTTGCTGGTGCTGCACTTCATGCAACCTGGCATACTATGATACCTTAAACCTAATTTTAAAAATAATACATATCATTAACATGAACAACAGAACACTGATTGACTGAATGACTGACTACTGCAGTGATCCAGTACTAGTAGCAGCTATTAATGCTATGTATTATGTATTAGATGGTTGTGTTCTTCAGTAAGGCTGTTTAATGACATCTTCATCCCTAGCTTCCAGTAGGATTCCGGTCTGTATAGAGACCAACATCCAACTTTAAGCTGTTGATTTCAATGGTCAAATTAAGCAAGTGTTTAACTCTCTCTGCCACTGAAGATCAATGGAACTTACATGGGCTTTGCTTCAGCTGGAATGAGGCCAGAGTTTGAAATGTCAGATGAGCACTTTTCAATATCTTCTTAATGATGATTAATTTCTTTGATATCCATTCTAGTAGCAATAATCATGATGAATTCATTTAGTGCAAGTGTGGACATAGAATTTCAATTCCTTTAGCATTTGAGGAGAACCCATTTTAAATGAATAATTGGAGAATAATGAATAATGGAATGGAAGGAAGTTAGCATGTCAGCCATAAATTGTATAATAAAATAGCGCAGTCTGTGAGCACTTCAGTGTAATGCAATTTTAATGAATCGTAGATCCGCCCAGATGCAAGTATGGTGTGAATCTATCGTACTGCTATGCAAGCAAAAATAAGATTTCTTTTCTTAAAACCCAACTAATTCTCCTATTCATTTTCCTATTTCCAGAGAGCTCCGCTGCCACAAATAGCCAAGCACTACAGAGTCTCACATGACTCCTGTGTTACTTTTATTTTCAGTCTTTTGAAAAGTTCTATGCTAGGACAGAGAAGGATTGGAAAACATGTGGGTCTTAAGATGTTGTTGGACTACAATTCCCAGCACTCCTTATCTTAAGCTAGACTGGGCACTTTTGATGAGATGCTCTTCAAAAAACTTTGCATCTATGTTACTTATATTATTGTAAACCAGCCGAGAATGGCTTCACTGCCAGATGGGTAGTGTATAAGTCTAATTAATAAATAAATAAATAAATAAATAAATAAATAAATAAATAAATTCTAGAGGCACACATGCCTGGCACAGTAAGTGAAATTAAAGTCAGTAGATAGACACACTACGTGTAGAATACTACAATAAGGAGCCATTTTAAGTATCGGTTCCTTTGGTTTAGTTTGGTTTATAGGCGCAGTGGTTAAATGCCTGTACTGCAGGTAAAACTGTCGCCTCAAGGTTCAGGCTCAGGTTCACTCAGCTTCCATCCTTCCGAGGTCGGTAAAATGAGTACCCAGCTCGCTGGGGGGGCAATTTAGCCTGCACACTTCAAAAAGAAGCTTTGTACCACTTTGCTTTGCTTTTTGCTTTGCTTGCCTTGCCTTGGATGTACAGTTCAGGGGCTATATTTGGCAAAGCTAAAAACAGAGAGGTCCTCACAAACAGAAAATCTCTAAATTTGTAATGCTGTTGTTCTTTTATATACATAAAACCTTCACTACTGCTTTCATGGATGTTTTGCTAGTGGTACGTTCATGGCTGTGAAGGTCCACAAGTCATCAGTAAATATCTGACCTACCTCATACGGGGTTACACAACAGTTACAATTCCTTGTTATCAATTTAGACTGCCTTGACACCTCAGGCAGAAATGTTCTGTTTTCCTTCTCCTCTACTCTGTACACTCACACACCTAACAAAAGGGTAAAAACTGATTCATGATTGTTTCTCTCTCACACACCCTATTTTTTTTTAACCAGATGGGTTTTATCCAAGCCTCTATTATTTGTGGAAGACGTTTCTTGCATGTTATCCCTTTAAGAACCAAAATGCACACTCCTTCCCTTCAGGGAACAAGCACCAAAGGGCTGACTGATCATTTAGGAAGATGTAAATAACCTACTCAGTTATTTTAAATTTTAAAAAGAAAACTACACATATCATTGTCAGTGGCAATATATGCAATTCATGTTGTGTGGTTCTCCAGTCTCCCCTGCCCCACCTCAAAAGACTGAGGTTTGCCTCAAAGATTATCTTACCCACAAAAGAATTCTGTGGAGGGCACTAATGAATTCCTCACCAACCACATGAGTGAAGAGTATTGCCATTCTTTTCTCTCCCTTACAAGGACAAGATGAGCAAGAGTTTACATCTCTAAACACCAGCATTTAACGTCCAGTGGTTCCTCAGCAGCGACCAACATTTGATCGTATCTGACATATTAACATTAAGCGTTTGACAGTACTTGACAATTGGCATGCAAGAGCCATCACTCCCTGGCATTCTCTGACAGCTGGTTTGCAGCAGCATTTAGAAAAATGTCCTAATATCAACAGTTCATCCAAACAAACCGGCCATTGCATGGAATTAATACCAGCAGCTGCAATGTGAAAATTGCATGATAAATATTAATTTGGAAATTCAAGAGGTCAGATCTTGAAAGCAAGTTTCCTTTTGTAAAAAATCCATTTCAAAATGTAGACATATCACTGCATTGCACATTTGTGGGAATTTATTTATTTATTTATTTATTTAGTTAGTTAGTTATTTGTACACCACCTTCCTCCTTTAAAAGGCTCCAAGGAACACATTCAAAGCACAGCAATCTGTTTAAAAACCCCACTCAGGCCACTGAAGGAAAGCTTGCCTGAAGAGGAAGATCAGCTTTTTTGCCTCAGTTTTACCTGTATCTAAGTGATGATGGCTTGTAACAAAATCTCACATGGTCTTTGGTTGACAAGGAGACAGCTCACTGTGATTTTAGAAGGGTTACCCAGAGATTAATGATAGTTCATGCTCTTATAATTCCACGGCAAATGCAAACATGCACATGCACATATGCACACACACACACACACACACACACACACACACACACACACACACACACACACACCAGAGTCTACCCTGGTTAAATGTTACCATGGCAATCAGAAGCTTGGTGCATTTTTTTTTAAAAAAACAGAAAACAATGTGTAAAGTTGATTCTCAACACGAAAAATAATATACATTGAGCTTCAGCTTTTTCTTTTCTGAAACCGACAGCTTGCCTGAGACGCATGGCAAAGAATTAGATATTGCTACCTCCAGAGCCATACAATGTGATTCTAGTGATGTAACACGCTCACACACACACACACACGCGCGCGCACACACACACACACACACACACACACACACACACACACACACACACACACATTCCACGGCATGTTTTCCAGACTCCATTTGTTGTTTACATTCCACAAGCAGTGAGATACATCTTTCCAACCGCTCCCCCCCCTTTCATCTGACTAGAGAAGAAGAGAAACAACACAATCATTTAAAATGATATAAAAATCAAATAATATAAGAGAAACAAAACATCCCCTTTTCTCTGGACATTCCATGTGTTGAATGACTTGATGAAGTATTTCAAAAGCCTGCCTTTCCTTACAAAAATCAGCACGCTGCTTATTCTCTCTTTCCTGATTGCAGGCTGTGAAGCAATGCTTGTTCACGAGAATGGCCGTAAAATTAATTGCCAAAAATTGCCAAGCAGAGGGAAATGGGAACAAATCCCAACAACCTATATCTTCTGAAAGGGGGGAAACCCTTAGCAGAATGTGCGAACAATTATTTTTGGTGCCTGTTTTCACATAGCTCTTAAACTAAATAAGCAGTTTGTATGCCACAGAACCCATCAATTCCTGGTTTTCATCTCATATTCCATCTGTTTTTAGATTAACTAGTAAAGGCAGGCGGCAAATGAGTTCTAATCTTCTCTTAGGGCCAGATTTTGCTGGGTGAGTTATTCAGAAGTAGATTGAAGAACTGTTTGAAAATAATTGCCCTGCTGGAGGAACACCTAGCTGTATTCTGAGCTCAGTTCATGCATTATTTTTGTGATGTGCTTAATCGCTGCATGGTTGACTAGTATTTACAATATGGGTCCTATTCAGGCATTACAGTTTAGGCATGCCCACCATCTCCATAATTACTTTCATTACCCTGAATGCATGGATGGTGATGAGTCTGAAGACGAGAGCTTCTGGCATCTGCAGGGTTCAGTTCATGCAGACAGATCCTGTGTACAGTGGACCCTTTCCTATTCAGATGCTTCATCCTCCACAAGTTCAGGGCAACAAAATCAGAGAGAAAGGGCAAGGGCATACATCCCTAAATGTGTACAAAATACAGCAAAACCATCGTACTTTCAGCCAAAACAAGATACATTATGTGTAGAACCTGAAGTACTTACATGGTTAGGATTATTCTAGTAATCAGTAGCAGCCATACCTATCAGTGGATAGGGCCAACAATGATAAAGTAAACCTGTAGTAAAATTTGTGAGCCATGCATAGGACCCGACACCAAAACACAAGAGGAGAAATACAGTACATATGGTCCAATGCAGTGAGAAGTGTGCAGACCTCTACAATGGAGACACTAAACAGTCAGTAAACAGGAGGATTGCCCAACAAAGGAGGGGCAACAGCTCAGGACTGGAATCATCAGTGTACTTCTGTTTGAAGGACAATGGACTCTCCCATTCAAAGATGAGGATGTACACATAGTAGACAGAGAAGAAAGGTGGTTTGAGAGGGGTCAGGGAAGCCATTCCTGTGTATATTGAAACCCTGTTCTCAACAGAGGTGGGGGACTCAGGCACAATCTGTCTGCTATTTATCAAGCAGAACGTTCATCAGTTCCCAAACAAATCAGAAGCACTTCACATCTCCAACAGCAATAACAACCCATACTTAATGGGTGTTGGGAAAGATTGCATAATTGGGAGTGTTACACACCCTAGGCCTTTGTCCACCAAACAAGCCTGTTCAGATCATGTTCTACCTATGAATCTATTCAGATTATTGTCCATCTAATACGCCTATTTATGCTTTTGTCCAACTTATGATATGATATGAAAGTGATATGAAATGAAAGTGAAGTACTTTGGAAGGAAGCCAGGGCACAGGCGTGGGAACATTTCTCCAAAGTCCAGAGGTGTGTGTGAGTCTGTGTGCAGAGACCTCAAAACTGTGGAGATAGCCCATCCTGTCCTCCTCCAACAGTCTATCCACCAGTTCAGGCAACAAAACAGTAGGTTACAAGTGGATCAAGAGCCAGCAAAGCTAAATCATTCAAAGCCAATTTATCTGTTAACTATGGCAACAGGGTTGAAAGCAGAAGTCCTGCGGTCACAGTGGAGTGAGGGGGGAAATGAACAAAACATGGCTGAATTGGAGTTGGGGGCAACCAGGGACATTGGGAATCATAGCTTCAGAGAGCCATGCCTGTGAGCAAAAATGTGCCTGCCTTCACATGGCATGAAAAAAGTGTCCAGAATGTCATAGTCACACATATAAGCTCTTCCGCATTCCAGTCTTGGGATCAATTCTGCTGGATGTTACTCATATCAGCTGACAACAAGGAGAAATGAAAGGAGCTCCCTGTCCCCATTACCATCGCGTTGTTGGGTCTATTTTCCATTGATGACTTTGCAGGGCAAAGATATGCTAGCCTGAAGAATCTGACCGTGGCCTTATCACCGATGAGCAGTCTGCGTAAACACGCTTAAGCTCACACTGAAGAATCACCTCCAGGCCATGCAGCTGTAGCAGCCTCATTTCAGTCAGACTGCGGGGTGCTTTCCTACACCCACTTGATAAAAGTTTCCTTCAGGACTTTTTGATTCAATAAACAACCATTTTGGAGCAATCTGCCTGTCTGCCCTTGGTGTCGGAAAATCAGTTTCATAAAATATGGAGAGAGTGTGTGAGCTGTACAACATGAGATGGGAAGGTGGAGAAATCTGTGCTGTGCCAGCCTTATCTGACATCCTTATTCCTTGATCTGATGGTCTTAGTGTGGGGTAAGACTGGCGTCGCCTGAGGGCAGAAACCACGCCAGGCTTCCAGATCAAATGGCTGCCTTCTCTTGCTCACATAGGTGCTGGGGCCATGGCTTATTTCCAAGAGAAAGCGCCTGCAGCAATGTCAGCTAATTACAGGTTGTGTTCTGCTGTTTCCAAACAGGGTGAAAGTGACAGAAGTTTAACTGTGAATAATTACACACTTGAATAAGTATGTGATTAGCCCTATTTGTTGTGGTTGGAATGGGAGTGACAGGAGCAGAATGGAATGATTGCATTATTTACAGCTTAATTGTAGACAAGTAATTACGTTTGTATGCTGGTGTGGTGGGGTCAGAAAATACATGTGCAAGGATGGAAGATGATTTTAACAAGAACTTTCAGAGAGTTGACTCCCCCAATGATGTAGCAGGGGAGGAAATGGAATTTCTCATTCTTTTAAATCTAATTATGGAGAGGTTTTCTTGAATTAAATGCCTGACAGCATTCGGTGTCCTCATCTCTTCCTAAAATTGGGGATCAGCTGAAATATGTTTGAAGTGAATGCTTCCAAAGTCATAAATCACAAATGCCACCTAGTGGTTTTGGCTGTCCAGTGAGTGAATCATTTGCACACATCCATAAAAATTAAAATCTCATTGCATACTCCATGGAGCCACTGACAGCAGGTAACACCGTTGACAAGAAGCCATATGGGTGGGCTGCCTCTCTTCTTACACAATGCACATGCAATCCAGAGATGGGATCTTTTTTTTTTAATTGCAACTTCCAGCATTTCACAACCTTTTTTGTTACAGTCACCAATTTTCCCCATCACCAATAAAACTGCCAGATAAGGATTAATAGAGCTCATCTATTTCCCTAAACATTCTTTTAATAAAAGGGTGGGCAACTAGTAGACCTACAAATGTTGTCAGCCCATAATCTCTTACTCCCAGTTATTCTTACTACGACTAATAGCAGTTGTCCCAAAACGTATACAGGCCGATCATCTTATTTTAATGGCAAAACCAAAACATCTTGAATCTGCAGGCTTTTTGTGATTTACCAGTTAATGGTATATATCTGCAGCCACACCGATAAGAAATGAACTATCTCAAGTGGTTACGGATGGTTGAAATATGCTTATCAGGGAAAGTAAATAATAGTGAGAGGCTTTTAAGACTTTTTACTTCCTCTTTGATGACCATGTGAAAAGCTGGATCTTAAGGTATACAAAGGTTTCCAACTTAGCAAATAATGTAGCATGCTTGATACAGACATATTCTCAGCTAGGTTTACCGGGCGGCTGAAGGAATACAGTTGGGTGACAATTTGCATTCACTCCTGCTTCTTGCTGCAGCAACCTGTCCTGCTGTAAAGCTGTTTCAGAGGTTTCCAGAACATTTCAAAACAGCACAGGATGCTGCAGGTCGATGGACAAACAGCCCAAAATGGCCACACTACTTCCTTCCTCCAATGAGTTGCACTTCTGTTTTAAGGTCTAATTCAAAAAATTGACTTTTATTGCTGAAGGCTTGATTGGTTCAGACCAGTGGTTCCCAACCTTTTTTTGGCCATGTCCCACCTAAGCATCTCTAAAATCCTGCTGCCCCCTGTGATGCAAAATTCTTACTATTCAAAACGTGAATTCCAACTCATGCAGAGAAAGCCTAAAAGGCCATTAACTTGGTTTAAACAAGGTTCCAAAGAACATGGCATCCATGAAAGAGAAAAATAAAAGAACAAAAGAGAGTAGAATTACTAAGGAACTTAAAAAATACTAGTATCCAGGGATATGAAAAAACAGCAAATAAAGTTTAAAAAGATATAATAGAGAACTGAAATGCATAAATATAAAATAATTTTAATGAAAGCTTTTTCTGTAATACTTTGGTCATATTAATTACTCTACATATTAAAATTGAAATTCAAAATACAATCTGAGCTCACCTAAAGATCATATTTACAGTGCAATCCTATGCATGTCTACTCAGAAGTAAGTACCATTGTCTTCAGTGGGGCTTACTCCCAGGAAAATGTTGTAGGATTGCAGCTTTAGTCAGAGATAACAATGGCCCTTACTTCACGAGGCGCGGCACTCCGCAGCGATATTGCCTTCAATTTGAATTCGGAGGCGGTCACGTGTTCTCGCTTCGCTCCCGCCCCTGTTTCTCAGTACTCACGAGCTGCAGTTTTAGGACCGATTCGAGCACAACCTCACGTGCTCCCTTCGCATTCGCATGCCACTTTTCAACGTTCGTTATTTCCCATCCGTCCTTTAAAAAAAACTTTAAAAAAGTTCCTACCGACGGCGTATCGATGCACTGATGCTGGACTGTCAGTTGCAATGGCTCTACTGATTTCAACTGTTTCCTGGCATCATTGGCAGCCCCCCCCCGCCGCCGCCGCCGCTACTCGGGGGGAGCCCCGCATGGCACAGCCGCCCGCCCTCCGCCGCTTGCACGCTGCCTGCCCCGGGTGCCCTGCTCTGGCCGGGCGAGGCGGCAGCGGCTCCTCCTGCTCCCGCCGCCGCTGCCGCTGCCGCCGCCACCGCCGCCCCTACTCAAGCGAGGAAGTAACAGCGCAAAGCGATGAAACGATATAGCGATGCATCGATATCCCTGTTTGAATATTTTTTTAAAAAACTTGAAATAAAAGCCAAAAACCGAGACCACACGTGACGTTGGGAGCGAAGCAAGATGCGAAGCGAAAAGATTCCCGGCAGCAGCCAGGGGAACCACTCGCCCCGCTTGGAGCACGGTAAAGGGGGCGTGGTGGGGGTGGCATCGCAGCCAAAAAGGAGGAGCGTGCGGACTGAAACGATCGATTTGCACAGAAAAGAAGGCTAGCCGCGAAGCGAGCGGCTCGTGAAGTAACGGCCAATGTGTACAAAACAGTTTAACTGCTACTCAGGCAATCAGCCAGTAGGTGGAGCTGAATCACACCGACCTGGCAAGGCCTATGCATGTGTGGACCAGCCCCAAATTGCTCTGAGAGCAAAAATCTTGTAAAACACAGCCTGGGAATACATAGACTAAAAATAACTGTAAATTTAATGATTTCATACTTAAACTTGGGTCCTGGTTCTGTATCCTTACTGCTGGGCTTCCCCCAGTAGCCACCCACTCTGTCTCTCCACAGAGCAGCTCTCCCTGAAACCACCCAGCAGCAAAGCCCACAGGAAAGAGAGAGAGAGACAACCAGTCCCATGATCCTTAGTGGAAACACATCTGATTGGTTGGCAGTTGCTCCCCCCCCACACACACACAACTGGGATATCCTTTTCAGAGCAGCCCTAGGAAATGCACTTCAACAAAGACATAAATAGTTAAATGAAACACAGCTGTTTCATCACAAATATCTAAGAATAATTAGCGGGCTTTGAAATTCACAGTTAATAACTCAAAACCATCTCAAAAATCAGTTAAACTGACTCCTCTAGAAATCAAATTGTCCACCCTGTGGGGCACGGGCCCCACGATGGGAACCACTAGTTTAGACACAGGTTACCTAAAGAAGCCTTTGCTCCCATTCACACATATGTTAACAGCACTCTCAGACTCTTTTCCAGGTGCACCTGCCATATAAACAGGATGAGTGATTATAAGAGGCTGTCTTTTCAGTAGCAGGGGATCCTGACTATCTAGTCTCCATCCTGGAAAAGCCTGACGTCCACGTTCATTAATATATTTTCAATACAAGTTGAGGATTTTTAAAAATATGACTATTGTTTTATGCTGGGAAAGAGTGGGTTTTTTAATGCTCTAATTTTTATACTGTATGTTCCCAATAACTTAAACTCAAAGGTTTAGGAATATGATTAAATGGGGAAGGAAAGAAGATAAAGGAGAAAAAAAGCAGAGGTGGTGGAGAGAGAGAAGTAAGTTGTGGGATGGTTTAAATTTGGAAATTCTGGTTCTCATTGTGAAATTCGCCAGGGCCATGGCTGTGACGTTCCTATGCCATACCCCCAGTCCTTTCACAGGCTATTGACAAAGACCACCATTAATTCTCTCTTCCATTGTTACCAACTAATTTCTCTAGTAAATTAGTGCTTTCCAGGCTGATTTAAATTGAATAAAAATAAAGGAATTTTATTTATAACAAAGTAGAATGAAAAGCATAAAGGGTAATTTGTTTAGGTACAAACAAAAGGAAGAATATAGTTTAAATACACTTAGGTTAGGTTACAGATGAAATTGGATACTTTCACACCCTGTTCTTAAGTTTATAGACACTCAACACTTAAATGTTCTCTCAAAAGTTTCTAAAGTCCTATCTCTTTTCTCTCTCAGTTCCTATCTCTTTCTCTCTCAGTACTTATCTGACCAATTCACTGATGGGTTGAGCCTCAAAACCACTCAGGCTTGTCCCCCAAACTCTCCCGTTGATTAACAAACAACAAATCAATGCAGACACATATCTCAAGTTTTTTTTATGACAGAGATCATCGCCACAATGGGATTAACAGGTAGGTAGAAAGTAAATGAGGGACAGACCTTTGGCAAAGTTAATGACTCCTATTTGCCCATCAAACACTAAACCATTGACAACCATATTAAAACAGGCATAGCTTGCAACATGGGGCAGCTCATTTCTTCAGCTACTATGAAGATTAAACCTAAACTCAGGAGGAACAGGAAAATCTGAGGCAGGTGCCATTGTCCATGCTGCTCAGGCCTTCGCAGCTAACAGCCAAAATGCCGTTGCTTATAGTAAGTCATACCAACACAGACACATTGAGGCATTGGGCTATTGCTAGATCAACTCCTCCATATGTTCCATTGATTCAAATGGGCCTGCCCTAGTTGTGACTTACTTTAGCATTGCAAGGTGTAACTAGAGTAGGGCCATTTAAACCAATGGAATTTGCAGGGGGTGACTCCCCAAATCCCCACTGATTTAATGGGTCCACTCTAGCGCAATTTACTATACCAAGCAACAGGATTTCAGCCACTGTGTTGGTTCACTTTCCCAAAATCAATGTCAATGCACAAGCGACAGGTTATTAAGGCACTTTGAAGAAAAGCTATGAATCCTTCCTAACTCCTCAAAAACATCAAAGATACAAAATGCCTGTTTGAAATGCTGGAAAGCTTTGGAAGACAAGGTATACACTGCCTGCCTCATCTCTGGCAGAAGCCACTGCAAGAAGTGAAGCATATTATCTGATCACTGCATCATTTTGTTACACATGTACCAGAGCACAGTGTGAGAACACACTACTTTTGAATCCTGAAGGCACCATCTGCAGTGAAAAAGCAAAGCGAGTTTCATTTTGAGGCAACCCAAATTCACATGCTATTTCAGCAAAAAGGAAAGGAAATATTATTGTAAAACAATATTCTTCCGGCAATTCCATTTTATCACCACCTGGTGAAAGTTATTTTCCTTCCCAAAATTCATGATTCCCTCTTGAGTCCTTCGAGTGTTGCTGGTGTTTTTAAAACAGTGCTTCAGTGTGGGAAGAGAAGATGGATGATTAGAATCCCAGAACAAAGAAGAAAAGGAAACACCAGAAATTTAGTTGAGCTGGACAGTTCCAGCTCTCAAGTTACTATTGAGTTTCCCAGTTCCCACTGGTCCAACTTTTTTGGACCAGTGTATATAGTGGTCCCCCTGCCCATTCGTGGTTCATATACTGTGGTCCCAGTTTGGTACATTTGAAAATATGGATCACAACCATGTATTGCCATGGAAATCACAACATAGCTTCTTTGGACTCTTCCTTGTAAGCCCCAATGTATACAGTGGTCCCCCCCACCCATTCTCAGTTCATTTATTGCGCTCCTTGCAGTATATGAAAAAGGGCCCCTGGGATAAGGGGGGAAAGGCCTGTTTCAGGCCTCCCTTAATTACCCCAGGACTGGCACTGCTTCGAATGGGCCTGCAAGGGCCTACCCGAGCCTTTTCAAGATCCCCAAAAGGCCTCCCTGCAAACCGGAAGTCACTTCTGGGTCACCCGAAAATCATTTCTGAGTCCGTCCGAGGGCCTTTCTAGGACCCCTCAGAAATGATTTTCAGTGACCTGGAAGTGACTTCCCGTTTACCAGAAGTCACTTCTGGTTCACAGGGATGCCCTTTTCGGGACACCAGAAGGCTCAGTAAGGCCCCCGCAGGCCTGTTCAGGGCAGCACCAGGCTGGGGGTAAGTACAAGAGCCCCCAGATAGGCACCCCAGGCCCTTCCCAACCTGCATCCGCATATCGCTTTTTTTTCAATTATCGCAGGTTGGGTTGGGTCCCTAACCCCCACAATAGGCAGGGGGTCACTGTATTAGACCAAGGTAGTTTGACACAAATAATTAATGAATTGCCAAGTTCCCTTTGAGGAGTGAGAAAATTGCCATCATGCTATGAAAGCCAGGCTGGGGTCTTAAAAGGGTTGGCATCACTGTGGTCCAAAAGAAAACAAACTTGCATAGAGTGATCTTAAAAATTGAACCATTCATGAGAAAAAGGAAAAAATTCCCTGCAGAGAAATCTGAGAAAAGTTAGAAAATTCCTATAAAGCACCCACAGGACACTTCAGAGGTGTTAGTGTCATTTTTCTGATATAAAAAAAAGGTGGTACATGACATTGACTGAGTGACAGATTCTGATATACATAGTTGAAATAAAATGTGTATATAGTGGTTGTCTGAGGATCTCTTGTGAGATGGAGGAAGACACGAAGCTGTCAAACAACACAAACCCAGTCAAGACAGGCAATTTTTGTCACATCATGCATCTCTGTCTCTGCCTGAAAGATCAATTATGTGAAAAACATACAGTAATTTTTCACATGTTTTGAGAACCTCGGGAATTATGGTGGGTTCTATTTTTTCAATAAAGCCCGTTCTGAACAATACCTTGAATTTCATAATGCACAGAAAACGAGTGGCCAGCAGACAAGTCTCTGGGTCCAGGTCTCAATTCTGATTCTGAGTTGTTGGTACCAAGTCCTGAGTCCCAGACCCAAATCTGAGTCATGATTAAAAAATACACCTTTTCCCACAGAAAAAAAGGAGAGGAAGGGGTAGGTTCTGAGTCACAAGTCAAGTCTGAGTTATTGGGGGGAAAAAATCCAAGCCAAGTCAAGTCATTGGTGCGACTTATGTCTGACTTGACAGCAAGTCCTGTGACTTGAATCCCCATTTCTGCCAACAGATAAAATTTTAAATGTCTGGCAAAACTCAATACACAATGTGACCAACAAATGAACCACTAATGTTGACTAGATATATCAGCAGTGTGAAGATTTCAGACTCTTAGTCATATGAGATATTGTTCTTCAAGATCTGTGAGTGTGAGTGTTACCAACCAAAGCTTGTTACATTTGAAAATATGGATTACAGCCATGTATTGGCATGGAAATCACAGCATAGCTTCTTTGGATTCTTCCCTGTAAGCCCCTGAACTTTGGAGAGGTTTGGGGTGCAGGGGGCTGAGTTATTAAACTCCAAAGGGGGCCATCCTAGGATAAATTAATTTCTAATTGACTTGGGAAGCCACTAATCACTCGCCTGCAGGGGGGGGGGCTATTATTGGCTTCTGACTCAATTAGAAATGATTTTTCCTAGGGGGACCCCTTTGGAGTTTAATAATTCAGCCACCTGAACCCCAAACATCTCAAAATTTCAGGGGTTTTCAGAGAAGAGTTCAAAGAAGCTCCCCTGCTATTTTGATTCCTCTAGGATGAATCATTATGTTCCTAGAGAAAACATGGTGATTCATTTTGCTTCATAACAAAACGTGTCCTATCATTTCATTTCATAACAAAGTAATTTGTTACATAATGAAACAATAAAACAGTGTTTTGTTCTTTGTTTTGTGTCCATCTCTACTTACAAGTGAATATTAATACAATCCTTCTGTATCTTGTGACACTCTAACACGAATAAATGAATAAATTCAGCCTGATAATATAAATCTTGAAGAATCATTTTGTTGCTGTTGTCACTAACATTTTGGACTCAGAAAAGGTGCTGTCATATCAGCAGCAGGCCTAGAGAATAGAATCTAGTGGTGTTGAAGTGTGTGGATCCTTCTGCAACACACTGCAACTGGGGTTGGATGTGATTGACAAAGGCAAACTGGTGACTTCTAGCCATAGCACAGCAGTTCTACAGCATACTAGAGAACAACCCCCCCCTCCAGTGCTTCTGTCCATGTCCAAATTCTATGGCTTTAAATCATGAGAGCAAACTCTAAAATCCAATGCCACTAGTTTGGACTGCTTATGGAGTAGCCCAGTGTGATATATATCCCAGTGGTCACATGGTACATGAACTGTGCTCCAGCTGAACCTTGATCTGAGCCCAAGCTAGAAATTTTTCAGTTCGGCTGTAGGGCTTCTACTTTTGGGGGCCAAGGTGAAGCAATTCCTCAGCAAAGGTAAATATCACTCTGAGACAGATCACTCTCTTTAAATCAACACTTCACTGTGTGATCAGGCACATCTGATCACACAACACATTGTAGACCACTCAGTCATCAACCATTAAATAACTCTAGAGCTGTCTTCTGGTCACTGTATTTTATACAGCAATAGACTCCAACAAATATTCTTCAAGATGATACAAACACTGTCACAGGAAGTAGTTTATATCAAAATTCTAATATAGATGGTCTTGAATGCAATTTTCTAGTAGTAATTGTCTACTATTAAAATTTGAAAGCCCTAACTAATCCAATCAAAGATCAAAAAATATAACATTAACATGTTGACTCACCAAAGACAGTCAACAGCAACTTGTCTGTGCAAATGGACTGGAAAATCCCACAGGTCCACCACTGTTTGTTCAAAAAACATTATGTGAATAATTAGATATAACAAATATGTTAGTAGACACCAGGGCCCATTTATGGCCACAGAGATTAAAAGCAAAAAAAAAAAAGAAAAAAAAAGGAAAGAAAACAGCCATCAGAAATGAAGGAGGAAATCAGCCAGTTAATTTCACCATCAGTAACAGTTGTAATTGTTTTATTTATTTTGTTTCTCTTTAAAATTAGAATAAGATTGTGAAGGTTTGCATCAAAGAAACAAAAAGTTTTAGTTTTGATTTGTTTTTTTAAACTCTGCTCAGAAAATGTAAACTTGAAGGAAGCTGAGTTTGGCTGTTGCTTAGAAATCTTGCTTTTTCTTAAGGGAGACACATTCTGGTATAGCCATGGAACTCACAAGTCACAAATCACAAGCCAGTCTCTCTCATCCTTATCCAATGCTTCCTGTTGCTATGATTTTTTTTTAAAAAGACATATAAATCTTCATTGTATCAGGAACCAAAATCCACAATTAAGCGCATATCAATACAAAGGTAACATTATAACGTGTATGTATTTTAAATAGTTTTTAAAGCAATAGATTATATTTTCAAAGGCCATCCCATCTTAATTATCTGTTGACTTCCCAAATGCTTCTCTAGAGAGGCAAGTTTTCAGCTGCCAGCACGAGGAAGGGAGGGAAGCGGCCATCTGTACCTCTTGAAGGAGGGAGGTCTATAGTCTGGGACAGGGCTGGGGAACCTTTGGCCCTCCAGATGTTTTGGACTGCAACTTCAAGAATTCCAAGTCCATATTGCCAATGATAAAAGACAGTGGGAGTTGTGGCTCAAAACATCTGGAGGACCAAAGGTCCTGATCTAAGTGCAGTCACACGAAAAAGACCTGAGTCCCTACCAACCATGCCTGTGAAAATAGTAGAACTGTCAGAATGCACTCACTGATTATCTTAATACCCAAGGGGTCTCATACAAGGAGAAACTGTACCATCTTTCATATAGCCTGGACCTGAGTTTTAAAGGGCTTTACAGTTAAGGACCAACACCATGGATAGGGCCTGGAAGCAAACTGCCACAATGACACCATGCAGGTCAGTGATGAAGAATGTGGTTTGGAAGCAATATATCTTGCCTCCAGTCTCTGATGTCTCAATCTAGGGCTGGCAAATACTTCTTGCCTTTGTAGACAATATCGAGCTAGATCCACAAAAAGTTATCTTTGGGGACCCTAGAGCCTATAAAAGGTGATTGCAAACATCTGGGCTATGTCACCCAGAGAAAGGGTAAGTAAGGGAAAACATGACAGGCAGGTAGAAAATTATGTATTTTATTTATTTATTTATTTTGAGATTTGTAATCCGCACACCAATTTTCCACCAAAGGGAACTTGGGGTGGTTTACATAAAGCAACATAAAAAAGCCATAAATTGTAATAAAATTAATAAACAACAGTGCAAACAAACAGATACTTGGCAAGTAGCACAAACTACTAAACAAAACAAGCAACAACCACAAGGGAAACAAAAAATAACCACACCTTAATGATTGCTAAAGGAGAAAGGGACAAGAAGAGGCTTTTCGCTTTCTTTCATAGTGCTGGAATCCACTGAAGCAAAATGGTAGGAAATAAGAACATAAGAACAATAAGAACAGCCTTGCTGGAACAGGCCGCAGCCCATCCAGTCCAGCATTCTGTCTCACACAGTGGCTCACCATTTGCTTCCAAGGCAGATGTCTTCACCCACTAAAGATTCCCCGCAAATGGCATTGAGAGATATCCTGCCTATTTTTCCAACCCAGAGGTTGTCCTTTGGCATCCATAATGATAGCCATTGATACCCTTGTTCTCCATGAACTTGTCTAGTAATTTCTCAGAGCTGTCAAGGCTGACAGCCATAAATTGTAATAAACTTCTTCTGCCAGGGAGTTCCACAGACCAGTGATCCTCTGGGTGGAAAAGTACTTTATCATATTAGTTTGAGATCTACTACCCAAAAGTTTAATGGAGTGCCCCCTAGTTCTAGTGTTCTAGAACAAGTTCTAGTATTGTGTGATAGGGAAAACAACTTTTCCTCATCTACTTTGTCATCAGGATAAATAACAGTGAGATCGTCTTCTTACAGGACTTATTTAAAGTTTAAAAATTTTGCCACAAATACTGGTGACAGTCAACCTGCACAGCCTTAAAAGGGAATTAGGGCCATCTATGGCTGCTGCTCTGGCAGGTTATATATCAGCACCAGTATTACAGATGTTACTGTTCTGCAAATCAGATGCTGCCACTGTCACTGTCATGGTTTTGGGCTTTCCAAGGACATATCTTTGGCTATTGTGGGAACAGAGTGCTGGTGGTAGAAAAAAGTATTTGGCCTGATTTAGCATGGCTGTTCTCACATTTGATATGGTCCAATAGTGTAACTTGACTCTAAGGGCGTTTATACACGACCCCTAAGCTCCGCTGCAAATGGCTGCAAGCTCCGGAGCTTAAAAAGTTTCCCCACCAGCTCCAGAGTTTGCAGACAATTAAGTTTGACCCCGCCCACTTTAGCGCGACCCAGCACACTTTTCTTGTACCTTCTCTTTGGAGGTGAAAAATCTTTGATGCGGTGCAACGATAGTGAGTGCGGGGCTCGCCTCGCTTCTGTTTGCTGCTTTTTGGCTCCCGCCCCTTTAAGAGCTACTTTTACAGAGACGAGGGGGTTGGACTTGATGGCCTTACAGAGACGAGAGGCAGAACGAGGTGAGCGGCATGCTTTTCTTTCTCTTTTTCTCCTCCCTCACGCAGCCAGCAACCAGGAAGTGCGGAGGGGGGTGGGGACAGAGGAAGAGCGACGAACCCCTAAGATCTCTGGTCCAAATTTAAGTGGCCAGTGGATCTTAGGGGTCATGTAAAAAGGCCCATAGAGAGTCTTCTCCATAAAGGAAGTTTCTCTATATGCTCTTTTCCATAAGGGAAGCTTCTCTATAGTTATCCAAATTCCTGAGACATAGGGTCTTCTACATAAGTAGGAGCCCAAGTCAAGAAGCAGGATACAAATTCAAACCTTAAAAATAAAACACTTTTTATTATTATTGTGGGGCATTATGCTTCTGTATTCATGATTCAGAACATTATATTATTGGCCAATATGTATTACACAATATTATGCCTGCATTGGCAGCAGAAAAAGAAGACTAAACTTTCTATAACATAAGGCAGCTGCATGTTGAGAACACCAATGTTAGCAGTCAAGATGGTTTACAAGACACCCTCTACATTACAGTCTAGTATTCTCTAGCTGCACATTCATGCACTTCAGTGCACACAGTTAATCTGAAAGGCATTTTTCTTCTAGACATTTTGACTACCTTGTGGATCCAAGGAATGTGTGCATAGAGAATTTGCTGAAAACAGCTCCAACAACTGCTTCTAATTTGAGTAAGAAGTGGTTAACTGATGGCGGGAGGGGAACAGTGAAGTTCTGGGATTTCTTTCAGCTTTGTCTCTCTATGAATGGTAATGAGCTCAAGAGGAAGCTATAATGTACATACATATAGAGACATTTCTGATTTTATTTTGCAGGAAAGTAATGGACCCAGACAGTAGATGTTACCTGCCACTATTCCAGGCACTATAACCAGAAGATGGTTAAAAATATAGGGAAGAGCCAATTAGAAGACATTTTACTATGGACTTACTTAAGGGCCTTTTCACACGACCCCTAAAATCCGCGGCAAATGGCTCCCAGATCCAGAGCTTAAAATTGTTTACCCACCAGCTCCGAAGTTTACAAAAAATTAAGTGTGACCACACCCACCTAAGCGCATCCCAGCGCACTTTTCAAGTACCTGCTCTCGGGGGTGAAAAATTCCTGATGCGGATGTAATGTAGTGAGTGCCGGGCTCTCATCGCTTCTGTTTGTTGTTGTTTTGCCCCCCCCCGCCCCTTTAAGAGATACTAATGCTGCCGGGAACAGAGCGAAACGGCAGAACGGAGGTGAGCTGGCATTCTTTTTTCCTTTTTTTTCTCCCTCCCCTCACGCAGAGAGCAGCCAGGAGTGCAGAGGGGGTGGGAACACAGGAACAGCGACAAACCCCCAAGATCTCTGGTCCAAATTTAAGTGGCTAGCGGATCTTAGGGGTCGTGTGAAAAGGCTCTTAGACCTTAAGTTAGAACTGTTTGTAAAAATACTCACCTCATTAAATGTATCTTTAGCAAGTTCACTATACTTACTTACCACAGGTTATTTTCACCATGCTTGACATAAAATTTAGTAACCAAAAGGCTTACGCCAGGGTAATCCAGAAACAAAGTCAAAGGGAGCAAAAGTCAATTTAAAGGAACAAAACTTTACAGTTTCCTTCTGTCCTGAGTGAAGGACCCAGAAAAAGGGACAGAACTTCTCCAGACGTTGACATTTTACCACTCCTGCTGTATCTTATCTATAGGGAGATCCTTTAGACTTCATAGTTTTTACAAAATGTGCAAAAATCATTGCTTTCCTTTCATCCAGCATATGAAATTAAAGACCTTTAAAAAGTATTCTGATTCACACAATTGGGGTTCTAAATCGTTAGGAGAATATTGACTGGAAAAGTAACTTTACATCCTCGGTTCCAACATGTGGGACTTCTATATAAGTTTTATAAGCTTTCCTGAGGGCTTTTCAAAGCCAGATGGTTGGATACAATTTTTTAAAATAAATATTTTATTAGTCCATCTTTCTGAGTGCTATGAAGAAAAGCACCAATGCAATAAGATGAAAAAGGAAAACCAGATACGAAAGGCTTCTGCCTGGAAATGCTGGAAATGTTACCTTGCTTATTGATGAATTCTACTTCCAGAGCATTAGACTTGTCTTTGTAAGTAGAACATATATTTTAATAGCTTGTTGCATTTTGACATCATCTGTAAATAACATAAAACAAAGTATGTTCCCCCTGGTCAATTTTCTAAAATGTGTTTTGAGAACTTACACTTTTTGTACTCCTCAGAACTCAGTGTTTGAAGGAAAATAAGCAAGGAGGAAATGGAGACATATAGAGGCATGTCAGTTTTCCAATGAGTCTTTTGTAGGTATTAGGGATGGGCACGAAATGGAAAAATGTGTTTTGTTTCATTTCATTTTGTTCCCCCATGATTTGTTTCATTTTGTTACAAAACAAAACAGTAATGAACTGATTCGTTACTCTGTAAAATGGATCCCCTGGGTGCCTCTAGGAACCAGGGAAGCCATTTTACAGCAAATCAGTTCATTTTAAACAAAAAAAGCCGTTTCATTTAGTTACTAATGAAACGCTGCTTCCCCATTTCGTTTCATTTCATTTTGTTTTGTTAGCTAACGAACACAACTAAACAGTATTTCATTTTTCATTTGGTGCCC
Source organism: Phrynocephalus guinanensis (assembly GCA_037367245.1). Classification (NCBI taxonomy): domain Eukaryota; kingdom Metazoa; phylum Chordata; class Lepidosauria; order Squamata; family Agamidae; genus Phrynocephalus; species Phrynocephalus guinanensis. The sequence goes on along the minus strand of CM074732.1, from coordinate 155,287,082 downwards.
ATTCCCAGTAAGTATTCTTTTACTTAGTGAGTAAGTACTAACTTTGCACTAAAATAGGGCCATTGAATTAATGGAGATTTGATGACTCCAGTTCTCCATGTGATCCATTGATTCAAATGGGCCAATTCTAACAGCAATGTACTATTATTAAATTTCCTAATGCATAGACTTTAGGTAAGGCAGACTTGAGATAATTAGTCATACCAGGGGCGATGAGGGCTGGATGTTCTCCAACTCTGCATAGATTTCATCTTCCTGTATAGAGGCAAACAAGAAATTCTGTTTTATTGCTTTATATATGTATAAATTTCCTGTAAATACACAGATATGACCTTTACAGTGCTTTATCATAACCACCAACAAAACTGTTATTTATTTATTTATTTATTTATTGGATTTTTATGCCGCCCATCTGGCAGCAAGGCCATTTATATACAATTATATCATTGTATATAAATGCAAATGTTCAAGATTGTATTACACAGTATCCAGAGCATGCACAAACTCCACCATGCCTCAGGTGGTGCAAATGTTTTTATACAAAATTGGATATACAGATGCATATACTCACATACATTATACTGTACTTCCACTGACTCCCCAAATAAAGTAATTTTCATGGGAATTTTTTATGAAAGTAGCAAAGGGTTATATGATACCCTAAGGATTAACCTGTATATGTCACAGGATCATTTATTACTTTGAATATAATTTTCCAAGACAATTATAGCAGGAATCAGTGGAAGTGAAATGTAAATGATTATGACCTCTTTCACTTTCTCTGTGATTCAACAGCAGCTTCTTTAATTTGCTTCTTCAAAAGAAGGGCAATGCAATTCTCCTGTCCTATATTACTTAGAGTCACCTTCCCAGCAGTTTCACCTTAACAATTTAGAGATTTCCTTTTCTGTTCCTGACTCATCTTGGTAACTACACATAGGTCATGCACAGAAAGAAATATCTGTGAACATTCCTCAAAGTTTTGAACAGTATTAGAAGTATTTGGGGCTCTTCTTCTCTTCCTCAAGATACCTGTGGAATAGAGATGGGCACGGAACGAACATTTTTTTGTTTCCATTACTGTTTGTCGTTTCTGTTATGTAACGAAATGACAAATGAAAATTGTGATGAAAATGCAACGAAACGAACAGAACCACAAAAATTGTGGTCGTTACGTTTCGTTTCCCTTAATGGCGACGCACAATGAAATGAGCTGTTTTAAATGTTAAAAAACGCCCTGGACATCCGTAAAAACACAGCGATAATTATTTATATTGTCTGATAATACCTACCAGGGGGGTTGGGGTCCTTAAAATGTTTGTTTTTGTCTTCTCCCATCCCAATGTATTTTTCTTTTCCCTTTAAAATGGATGTCGCACCGGCCACAAAATGGAGGCAAGCCATGTGATGGGATCATGTTCAACCAATAGCATGCCCAAGTTGCAGACTGGGCGGGCAGGTCTGGCAGCCACAGAGGGCATAAAAAGGTCTGGCAGCCCCCGTCCTCCTTGCAGTCTCTGGTGGGAGTTAGGGTGGGATTGCTGTCTCTGTGACTCTAGCTTCAGTCCTGCAGCCTCCCTGTGTGCGTGCGTGCTGCGTACCTCTCGGTGAGTACCCTCCCTTGCCCCGCAGTGCAGTCACTCTGTGGCTGCCTTGCACCCTGGGCAATGCCAGCCGCTGCCCTTGCAGCCTCTCTGCATACCTAGTCTATTCTGTGTCTCTGCCAGCATCCAGTTTTTTTAGTGTTTTCCCTCTGGTCTGGGGCGTTGGGGGATGCCTGCACATGGAAATGCTTTAAAAATCGCACAAAAAGCGGGTAGAAACGACAAACGAAAAAACGAAAAACGGTAACAAAATTTTTTCCAAAAATTCACGACAAACGGAAACGAACCGAAACAGACCTCTCAACAACAAACGAAAAACCGAAATGCCATTTTTTTGTTTCGTGCCCATCTCTACTGTGGAGCATAACAATAACTTTGGTCCTCCAATTATATTTTGCAAACATTATGGAATTCAGTGGATAGATTATTATATACATAACTATTCAAAAATCAGAACCACAGCAACAGAAACATCATCAAATCATAGAACACTTTTAAAATCTTAATCTTAATCTGAATTTATTCATAAATAAAATGCTTGATTCTGTCACCAACACCGTCACCATCTTTATCCTCATTTGCAGTATTTGTTTGAATATTAACAGCAATGGCTTTAATTGGCATTATCTTTAATCTGTCTCCCCAACCTTTTTTTGTATTTTTGCATTGCTTTACTTTTTCAGTTCATTATAACAAAACTCACAAAAGTGTCTTGGCAAATCTCAGCTTTTTAAAATGCATAATATCCTCCTTCAATCAACTAGTGACCCGTGAAGCAAGAACTACAATAGCACTCATCAGCAGATGTAAGTAAGCAACTGTATTATACCAAATTAGTGCCTTGAACAATTCATGACACAATTTTCTTTTTGTGACATTTCTGTTCCTGAAAAAGCAAAAGATGAACCCAACTGGCAAAAAGCAACTCACCAAGCACCAAATGGAAGCACCAGGAAGGGAAACTCTACTAATATTCCAGTTCAGTGTTTAATTAAATCATAATAGTCACCTTCCCAGCAGTTTTTGTTTAGAATGAACAAATGGAGAGAGGACTATATGTCAAACTTTAATCAGATTGAAAATCCATTGTCTTTTTCCCCCAGTAACACATTATGTCACTCAAATGGGCAATCCAGAGCTTCTTCACCCAAAACCTGTGCTACCAACAGTGATCCCCTTCAGACTTAATTGCCAAATGAATGGCAATGACAAGGGTGGAACCAGTGTGATGCTAATTTGGGATGCTAAAGCATCAAGGCCCTATTTCCCTTCCATGCAGTTCTTGAGTATAATCCGAGCAGGATACAACTGAGTGTTCATACTTATCCTGGACCACCTCAAAGTGACGTTGATTATATGCATTGCCCACCATTTCCTTAGAAAACAACTCACCATGATAACATCCTGCACAGTTATCTTCTATGTGACCAGAGGCTCCCCTTAGAATATGGATGTTCCCAGAGCTTACAATAAATTTAACGCTTCTGAAGCCCACCGGGGTCTGCCCCAGCCCTACAAATGTACAATAAGAAGAAAAGAATCAAAACCAAGATGGCAGAGATATGTGCATTAAGCTTTTTCACTGGAATGCACTTACAAATCCCTTTCTGATTAGTAGTTCATTTCCAATTTGAGGTGTCAGCAAAACAAAACAAAAATTAAAAAGAAAAAAAAGAAAAAAAAACAAGACACAAGGAGAGACTTATGGTTTGTCTTAAAGTTCAATCTTTAAATGAAAGAGAGTCAGGTTGTTTTATTGTGGTATAAAACCATAAAAGTCATTAAAGACCAACACGATTGCAAAATTGTAGAGTTACAAAAAGAGTGTAGCTATAATAATATACATAGAAATATTAAAACAAAAAAGGAAACAGAACCAATAAAAGAAAGTATAGAATTTTCTAGTTAAAACTAGCCCGTCTTCTTAGTATGGACTTGAATCAGGTATAAACAGAATTTAGCTATTTGTTTGGTAATAAAAGGGTTTTCATCATTTAAAAGTCTTTCCAAACCCACCTCATTTGCATCTACTCTTAGGCTATCTAAACATGGGTGAATAAATCTCTCTCTATAAAGGTGGTGAAGAGGACAACGAAAAAACATATGTACCATCGATTCCACCTCTCTTTGGGAGCACGTCCAATGTCTATCTTCATAGGGAATTTTCTTATATCTCCCTTCTAAAAAATGAAAGAGAAGGATGACACTCAGATGGAATAGGACATTTAGGCTCATCTGGTTGACAATTACCTTCCAATGGTTTTGGTTATCTATTTCCTTTATTTATGCATTTTACTTTCAAAAGAAAGTTGCATGATGGACGGTCCACAAGGGTTCTCTCTCTCTCTCTCCCTCTCTCCCCCCTCCCTCCCTCTCTCTTTGTATGATGTGTAAAAAGTTTGTTTTTTAAAAAAGGCGAGGGTGCACAGCTACTGGAAATCCAGGGCAATTGTGCTATCTATTGATTGTTATGATGATTATATTTGTGAATTAATTATCACTGGGATGCTCAGTTCCCTTGGCATAAAGGGCAAGTCTGCTGTGCTTTCTTTTTGGATGATTTTTTTTCTAATTTCACCAGCCTCTGTGACTAAACTTTGGGTAGTGGTGGAAGAATCCTACTGTCCAATATCTATTCTTTTAAAGCCTTCTCTCAGCTATGAATAATAAATAGATCTTACAATCTTGGCTTAAGGGATTTTCAGATTTAAGGGAGTTTGGGTTTTCAGCTTCTAATTAAACAGGAAATAGTGTTCTCGGTTTATTCTGTTCTCTTCCATAGAAAATTGCAATCAGACATCCGCATTAATCCAGTTCCCATCAAGTAGTAATATATAGAGTGTGTGGTGGTTTTTTTAAAGCTTCTGAACAGATTAACAGCACATGGATCCCTTTCCATCCCTTGTAGGAGTCTTCATTCATCACAAAATTAATGAAGGGTAATTATTAAAGATTTTTCTTCAGTTGTTGTAATTAACACTGCACCTCAAATTGGCTCGGTGCAGAGAGAGTGAGACATTTCTCATTCTGCATCTCCCCGGTGATGTAAACTGGCAGGAGAGATAACAGTATGTATTAAACTTGCTACTTGCTAAATACCCAAATCTGGATACAAATTAGACAGAGGTGCCATGAAAACCATTAAAGCTGTTGCCTCTAATATCGCTTTGCAGTGCCTTGTAGTTCTCTGTGGCTGGGTTTGCTATTAGTAGTAGTGCAGATAATGACTCTAGACAAGAGATTGCTCATACTTTGAATATCCATTCAGGGGAAAGTTAAGTGCCAATGAAAAGTTGTTGTCATTGTTGCTTAGGAAAATAAAGTTTTCAGTACATTTATAAAATTTTGATTTCCATTTCATAAAGGCCAAACTTGGGGTAGAGAGAAGACTTCATATGAGAGGAAGCCAGCTAATATAAAGTCTGATAGGTGCTCCTGATCATATGGATTCAAAGCTACAGTCAATATGGGTTTTTGAATCACAATCTTACCCTAATTATAGACAAATGTAATGAAGAATGAAAATTATGAGGATTTGAAAAAAATCAGACAAACATGTTATATATACCCATAGTCAGAAATGTCCAAAATCATGTCACACTAAACAGTAGTTATTACAGTTTCAGGTTTGAATCCTTAATAAAATAATCAAGACCCTGTTCTGCTCCTAAAATTTAATCTCAAGCTTTGTTTCCACAAGAACAGTTGTTAGACTGCAGTTCTCATCCCTTCTCATTATATTTTATGATGCCTTTGACTGCTGGGAATTCTAGTCTGACAACATCTGGAAGATTACCTCAACTGAAATGAAACCTAGGTTTGTTACAGGGAAGTGGGATACAATTAAACAATGTTGATATATAATAAGTTTTGGTTGGTTTTCTTTCTCTGAAATTGGAATAATCTAACTAAGTATTACATGGGGATTCTCAAACATCCACTGGAATTGCTCCGGCACAGACCAGTGACAGTAGCTGGGTGCTTTCTGAAGGGAACACTAGAAGTTCCCACCATTCCAGTGGTCACATATTGCTCATGTGCCTCCATGACAGCCATGTATTTTTCAGCTTTCCTCTGCATCAGAGGGACAGGAGGGGAAAACTACAAATCAACTGGGGAATCTATGCTGGAATGGAATATCTACAGTATTTCACCAACTCAGAAATAAGATCTCCTCATGCATTGCGATCTGTGCATGACCTCACAAATTTTGGGAGGGATGGTTTTCTATTTCCTAGAAAAGTACCCCAGCTTCCCTCATCCTGCGGAGGTTGCTTTCCTCTGAGCTGGTCCAGAAAATCTACTATAGCCTCATTGACTAAAATGAGGAACATTTTAATTAAATAAATTAATACATTGCATGCCGGTGCGCCCTCCTGCCTGCCGGGAGCCTCCGCGGCTCCAGCAAGAGGTGAGCGGGGGGGGGGGATTCCCGGCACGGTCTCGTCCAAGGCCACCCGGGAAGAGGACGTGGGGCGGTCGGGGAGGGGAGGGGAGGGGTGGCAGGCCACCGCCGCGGATGCTGGGGTTCTGGGGCGGGCTGCCAGTGCGCCCTCCTGCCTGCCAGGAGCCTCTGGGGCTCCAGCAAGAGGTGAGCGGGGGGGGGGATTCCCGGCACGGTCCCGCCCAAGTCTTCCGCCCCAGGCCAAGCGGCGCACCCCACTCCCTCCCCCCACCCCCACGGCCACCTCCGCCCGACCACCTGCGGCCGCCCGGGGAAAGAGGGAAGGAGGGAGGGGAGAGGAGGGGCGGCAGACACGGAGGGGGGGGTGAGCCGGGGAGGGACACCCTTACCTGGCACCTGCACAGGGGTCCACCGCCCGCCCGCCCCCCCTCGCCCAAAAAAACCTAGCGCCGCATTGAACGCATTGGAATGGATTAAATCCAGTTTCAATGCATTCCTATGGGAAATTAGAATTTGTATAACGTAATTTGATTTGGAACGAATTAATTACGTTATACAAGGTACCACTGTAATTAGAATATTGTAGGACTTTGAAGAATGAAATATTTGTCTATACATCAATAAATGATCGGTTCAGCATGGTGCTCATTCTGCTGCTATGTGTCTGAAGAAGTGGACATGTAGTCCACAAAATGTTACATTAAAATATGAAAGTTAGTCTTTAAGGTGCCACATGTTTTGTTTTTTTCTTTTGTTTTTCTTTTCTTGGATTTTTGTCTGAAACATTGTAAAATTTGAAATGCTACACTGTTTGTGTTTCCTGACTGTAACTCAGCTATACACCTAATATAGAAGACAAAACAGAATGAAAAAAAGTATCCATGAAATATCAGGACAAAACTTGATTAAGCAAGCCATTACTGATATCCTTGCATTTGTTTCTCACTAGTTTTCCGTAGTAAACTTTTTTCCTGTCGATTTAACATCTGTGAGTGGATGTGATGTTAAATTATTAACATGTTGCTGCTCCTTTAGAGGAAACAGTTGTGGGTCACTTTAGGATAAAGCAGCCTCTTGAGTAATAACAAGATACAATAATTAGCTTGCTAATTCAACGGCATCTTCATGTTTCATCTGATCATATAGAACTGTAATGACACCACTGACACTTCATTTTGAAAATAAAAAGAGAGGAGGCATTGGCATCGGAACAGAGATGTAAAGAGCACCAATAATGCAACCTGCAACTTTAAAACAAATTAAGACAAAAGAGGCTTATGACACAGAAAGCACTTTCTAATGAAATTTAGACCATCTTTAAAAAAAAAAGACAACACACCCATTCCTACAAATATGATGGATTATATTTTTGGCTTGATGCATATTTGGAAGCAGGGAGAGGGAAAAATAGAAAAAGGCTCTACAGATGAATGTGTATAGGGCTCCATGCTGTGCCTCATGTATTAATCATGAAGTATCATGGTTATGCAAATATGAAAAAAAAACCAATTAGTCATATAGCACAGTGCACTAGAGACAATGTGACGGGCTACTGGGCGTTTGAAATGCACTTATTGGCCAAATTGTTAAAAGCAAAACCAAACTGAGACCCTTTACTTCTGGACGCGGGCGTACAATGGTCTGCTCAATGCTTGTGGCATGCCTTGGCTCTCAGAATACCATCCTCATTGGTGTGAAATTCACTTGTGGCTGAAAAATGGCTGAGCACATTCTGAATTCTCTCTCTCTCTCTCTCTCTCTCTCTCTCTCTCTCTCTCTCTCTCACACACACACACACACACACACACACACACACACACACACACACACACACACACACACACACACACACACACACACACCACTACCACCAGCAAAAAAGTTATCTCAGAATGTAAGCATGCCAATAATGCTGCAGTGCTTCTCACTATGTGGCTAACTTCTCCACTGCTATGCTTTCAGATTTTCACATGGGCATAACACAACATGTTCCAAAATTTATTTCCCATAACCTATTTTCACAGCCCTTAGGGAGTTAATCAAATCAGTATGATTTACATCCAGAAATAAAATATGTTAGACAAAAGTTCAAATGCACATGTTTTCATACCACAGAAACTAATTCCTATTCATGTCTTGAAAGTCTCTCTATAACAAAGCTCTATGTATGTATGTATGTATGTATGTATGTATGTATGTATGTATGTATGTATGTATGTATGTATGTATGTATGTATGTATGTATTCCTTCATGATAGTTATTATCCAGTTGATAAGGTGGAGAAAAGTCAAATTATCAATTGATATAAGCATTATGATATTAAAATATTAACAGATCCTGACTGTGACTTCAGATACACTTCCGTGGGAAGACAGAAGGTCTCATTGACCCATCTTCTCTACAGCTAAGGGTTGGCATGACCCCAGAAAGATAAGCTTCCTGAGAGCGAATATTTTGTGGTTAGCTAGGAGTGGGTGGCAAGCCTAAGGCTTGGTCATTCTGGCTTTTGACGGCCAACTGGGTATGTGCTAAGAAAACGTGCAAGGGTTGGCACATGTAGCAAGAGGTGGCACGTGTAGGATACGTAAGTGTGCGGGGGATGGCACGTGTAGGATATGTAAGTTTGATGTCATAGGGAAGGGTATATAAGATGCTGGTGAAGACATTGAAGTCTGTCCAGGACAGCAGGCTTATGCTGTCTCAAACCCTTAAGGGACCCTTGGGCCCTTGAGCTGGGGAGGGACTTGGGATTTCTACCACTGATTCTAATAACCTTTATCTGTGCTCTGTGTTTTCAAATACTTTCTGTACTGCTGCAAGTCTATCTTTTAATAAACCTTTTACTGTTTCACTACTTCTGAGTGTGGCATTGGCACCAAGAACAAGATGATGCAGAGAGAGTCATTTTTAAAACAAATCTCAACTTATCAGTTGGTGCATTGTGGGTCTTATCAGACACACAATTTTCTGTGGGTCTCAAGCAGAGAAATGCCAAATATCCATCTGGTTTTTTATTGCATTTTAGAAACTGTTCTTCCATACCTTGGAATTCATCAGAAATGTCTCTTGAATTGGAGGGTTCGGACTAACTATATAATTTCTTTAGAGGTAAAATTTGATGGCAACTTCAAAAGTTCCATCTTGGAACTATCAGCTTCACAGATTAAAAACATTACATTACAATTGACTTCCATTGATAATCAACTGAGTGCTAGGTTGCAATTATTACCTGGGAGTCAGCCCCATTGAGTCCAGTATGACTTACTTTCATGTATACAGGTACAGGTTTGCCCCATAAATGATAGTTTTAAGCCTTGGAATCTTATAAACAATTCATGTTCATTACCTCAACATTCTCTACTCTTTGTGAACACCGGGACTTCTGGCATGGCGTTTCTGGTGCTTTGTTTTTGTTCTTTTAAATTTGTCATTTGTACAGAAATTCAGAACACCTTGCCTCTGGACATGGTGCTGAAACAGATGGTGTTGTTTGGAAGTGAGAAATATAAAAAATGATTACCATCTCTGGCATTTGAAACAAATGTCTTAAAATCTCCAGTAAGAGTAAAAGGGAAAGAAACCTGTTGACCTTTTAGCAAATGTGTCTTTACACAAAACTATTTCAAAATGCTCCCAGCTGTGGTGACTCATAAGTCATCAAAACTCTAGCATATAGTTGAGCCTATGTTGTAATACAGCGAGACACAGTATTCCCAAATTGCCTGTTCCATTCATCAGGCAAAGGCCTTGCCACCTCTTCTGCTCTGTGATGTGGTCAACATTTGCAGCAACTAAATCATTTGATTTCAAGGGGTCTAGTTTCAAGGTGCTGAGAAGGTCAGGGGACCAAGGATTTTATCCCATTCACTCTGTGTGTCTGGCACATTGTATCCCAAGAGGTCAGTTTGAAGTAATTAGTTATATTTAGCCTAATGAAGAAGTAAATATGAGGAGTGATATAGCCATTTTCAAATGTAGCCATTTAGGGGAGAAAGTCTAGATAAAAACCAAACAATGAACCAACCAATTGATTGATCAATTGATAGGTAGCTATTTGAGGGACTGAGATGAAAGTGCATATTTGTTTCTTATAAGCCACAGGATTCTGTTGGCCCCAAATAATGGGGAAACAGAATGGGTCAAAAAAGTATGTGTGTACAAACCAAGCAGTTGTAAACCGCCCGGAGTTCCTTTCTGGAAGACGGGTGGTATGTAAGCCCTAAAATAAATAAATAAATAAATAAATAAATAAATAAATAAATAGTTCAAGTGACAAGAAAAGTTGTTTATTTTTATAAGGCTAAACATTTTATCATAGGGTAGCTGTTTCAGTTTCACTTAGAGTTATATACCAGTTTCAGGGAAGAATGTCCATACAAGACAGTTCAGTAGTACTGGTGCATTTCTTGGGGCACTTTTACATGACCCCTAAGATCCGCTGGCAACTTAAATTCAGACCAGAGATCATGGGGGTTTGTTCTGCTTTCTGTATTCCCACCCCTCCCCACGCCATTGATGTGTAATCTCTAGGCTTTAAACCAGGGTACTTCAAGGGCCAGATGCAGGGGAGTGGTATCAGGAGACAGATATCTAGTCTCATGCGCTCCCAAACGCATCTGGTGGGGCCGCTGTGAGATACAGGAAGCTGGACTAGATGGGCCTTTGGCCTGATCCAGCATGGCTCTTCTTATGTTCTTATGTTCTTATGCAGTGAGGGGAGGGAGAAAAAAAAGGGAGAAAAGAATGCAGACTCACTTCTGTCTGCCGGTCGGAGCAGCCCCGGAAGCATTCCAGTCTCTTAAAGGGGCGGGGGGCAAAAAAGACCAAACAGAAGACGAGGGGAGCCCAGCACTCAGTGCTTTACAATCCACATCAGAATTTTTTTTTACCTCCAGAGACCAGGTACTTTTAAAATGCACTGGGGCATGCTTAAGGTGGGTGTGGTTGTACTTAATTTTTTTAAAGTGTGCAGCTGGTGGGAAAACAATTTCAAGCTCCGCATCTGGGAGCCTATGTTTTGGATTTTAGGGGTCGTGTAAAAGCGCCCTTGGTCAGACACAGTTATAGTCATGAAGACACAAGTTGCGCTTGAGCTGACTTGCATGTCCTCACAAAGCATGAAAGTTTGTTTTCCCCTTGTTTGGGGGTTGAAAAGGCTGATATTAAAGCAAATCTGCTTGACATTGTAGCAATAGAAGGAAGTTTCTGTAGCAAAAGAAGGAAATGTAAATCAAAAGGAGATTGGCAAATGGAACGCCAATGGAAGGGGAAACCTCTCCTGGAATTCTATTCACTGAGCATTGTCGAGGGTGATCACAGTCAATTTATTCTCCTTCCACCCAACCAAACAGCCATTTCACATCCAGGCACCAAAAGAGGAGGATGCTATGCTGCTTCTTAGACTTCACCATGTTCCAAACATTCCTTAGTTTTTACGAAATTAGCTATATTGGTTCTGCTTCATTACACTCATAACTGAGTATGTGAATGAATGTGAGATGCATGACTTGGTCTCTTATATGTGAGTTATGATCGGATAGATCACGGTAATGCTGTCCCTTCTCATTTTTAACTTTCTTCTGCTTCATTTAAATGTTTTGCTGCTGGCCCTTGTTTGCAGAACCACCCCTCCCTTGATGTGTTTCCTGTCTATGTTCCAGACAAAGGCACAGCTCTCTGATTCAAGCTAGGCAATGATCGGGACACAAAGCTGTCATCTTCCGTGCCCCCCAACATACATTTTTCCTGAGGACATTTCCTAAGGGGAGCATGTTGAGGAGCCGTGTAGCCATCACAGAAACCAAATACAGAACTGGAACAGGTGATACCTTTAGGCTACTAGAAAAATAACAAAAGTGTTGCTAATATTTTGGGGGTGAACCCCCCCTTCCTCAGAGCAGTACCAATAGGTTATAACATGGCAAAAGATGGATTTGCCATGAGTTAGTTTTCTGCGATATAAGGTCCTTTGCAAGATGGGGAAAAAAATCCAGGCAGTTTCTTGGCTGAGGCTCGGAGCTTGGATGTTGTAGGCTGCATCTGAATTGAAGGGAGGGAGGTGTTTTTATTGCCCCAGTGCTTCCAAAGACATGTCATGGCTCACATACACACATTCACAGCTCTCCTCAATGTGGCTCATCGAGACCAATGGCCCCTGCCTTGCCAGTGAAGGGGAAGGGAGGTTGGTGCAGAAGGCCCATGCATTTCAATTGAAGACTGGGATAACATTTGGAAAAGTTCACTGAGTGTAGCCAATTGGATCAAATAAAAAGGAAAAAGATTGCCCAGTGTTGCAATCTTGTCATGTCTCCATTGATGGTCCATTTGCCTTTTCCTTGGCATGTGGGGGGTGGGCAGCTCATTCCTGGTTTCTCAGCATTTCCAATTGAAGCAAAACGAGTTGAGGAGCTGTGTACCCATCACAAAAACCAAATACAAAAGTGGAACAGGTGATACCTTTAGGCCAGGCATGTCCAAACCTCGGCCCTCCAGATGTTTTGGACCACAACTCCCAGAATTCCAAGCCTGTATTTCCAATGGCAAAGGACTCTGGGAGGGCCGAAGTTTAGACAAGCCTGCTTTAGGCTATTGGAAACATAACAAAAACGTTGCTAATATTTCGGGGGTGAAATCCTCTTCCTTAGAGTAGTAACAATAGGTTATAACATGCCAAAAGATGGATTTGCCAGGAGTTATTTCTTAGATGTAGGGTCCTCGAAGGAATGAAAAAAGTTGGCAGGAGCTTTGCTTGCACACCATAACTTCATCACTTTCCTAAAGTTCTCTCTCTCTCTCTCTCTCTCTCTCTCTCTCTCTCTCTTTTCAGTCACTCACTCACTCTCTCACTCTCTGTCACACACACATCCATGCGATATCTCTGCAGGAACATGAAAAGAAATTGTTTCAGGCCATCTCCAGCTCAGCTCCCAATGTGTGCCACAAACATTTGGATACAAATCGGACGGTGTTTGCACACCTCTAGCTCCAACTCTGAAGACTGCACTGGTAGCTCAACACACCCTCTATTGCAAGTTGTTTGGATAGCTGGAATTATAAACAGTACAACAACTAAAAAAATGTAAGCAACCCTACCTTGGGATTTTCATTTGGCGGCATGAGACTTTTGGGATTTAGTGCTAATTAACAAATGTAATTCAAAAAAGTAATGAGGAAATAAGATCAGCAAAAACAAATAACATTTTTTCTTGTTTAAAAATGAGAATATTAAAATGAAATATATTAAAAGTACAGAACAAGTCTGAGAGTGTGCTCTTCCACTTCACAAATATAGTGCTTAATTATACTCAGCTAATCTAATTCTGCTCACTTAAATCAATGGAAATGAAGAACATAAATATCTTGATCTTTTGAAAACCATTCCGATTTGTTTCTCTTCACCCTTTGAATCTGTCACCAGTCAGGCTTTGGTATGGAAATAGTTGGCACACACAACATTCAAATTGATTATAGGGATGACTGTACTTTGGCTAAAGCTACTGTCTCCAGAACATCTAGACACAATCCACAGTGACTCCTGTCAGAGAAACACAAGGAAAGCCCTTCTACAGTTCAAAATGGTGCCCTGTTGGTTCTTTCCAGCATTTACATATAAACTTCCATTTCAAGTAGAACAGGACTACCCCTTTCCCTCTTCAGATATGTGCCTACCCTTTCCACTATTTTCCATCCCATCTCTTCCTTCAGCCACCTTTGCATCTTTTATTTTCTTCTCTCCTTTTGCACATGTGGATGTACAACCCTGTAAGTAAAAGCACCCATCAAAAGATATGCATAAAACACAATTTTCAAAAAGTCAAGCAAAGTGTTCTGCGTATATATCATCCCATAGTGCTTCAAGCACTCTCTGGGCAGTTTACAATTTAATAATGCAGGCTACACATTCTCTCTCCCCCCGCCCCCCTCCAGCAAGCTGGGTACCCATTTTACTGACCTCAGAAGAAGGCTGAGTCAACCATGAGCTGCCTACCTGGAATTGAACCCCAGGTCGTGAGCACAGTTATAGCTGCAGTACAGCAATTTAATCACTGTAACACAAGAAATTAAAAAAAAATAGAAATGAAATCGAAATTAAAAAGGGCTGGAGCATGGAGCACAGTGTTACTATCATGTACTATCACGTACAACCCCGTACATGGCAACAACAGGCATACACACGGCATTCGCATTGGAGGGGGGGGGACAAAATCTTAATATGTCCTAAAATATAGGATTCGAGAGACCTGGGGAAGTTGTTGAACCATAAAGAATAACACAATGTGCTCAACTTGTATTAAAACATTATACGTTATTTCCCCCTACTACTGCCCTAGACACAGAAGATCGATTTGCAGTCTTACTGTTTTGTCCTTCCCTCCTTGGTTTTTCCGGAGTGCTGTGCAGGCCTAGAGCAGGAGTGCAGTGGTAGCAGAGCGGTGGATAAGAAGTAACTTGCTCTGGGTCCTTTACATAGATATGGCTGGTCAAAAAACTGGAGCTAGCAGCGGCTCTTTTCAAATCTTGCCCAAGCCAAGTAAATGTGGTATCATTTGCATAGGGACCCACAAAACAGATGTCCCTCTGCTTGAGTTCACGTAGATATTTTAAGCTCCTGTGCTGACCTTGACAAATTGCTACTACTCTGTCCTGAGGGTAACAGCAGTTCCTTGCTCCCCTCTATCGTTTCCCTGGAATTGCACAAATCGCCCTGGTTCATGCCCCTCTCTGCCACTTCTTCACACGTGGCCAAAGACAGTCAATTGGGCTTGAGTATATATGCATTATGAAACAACCAGGAACGGAACGGAGGCAAAGGCAAACTCTTCTAATTAAGTCCATCAAACAGAGTTGTTGAGAATTTTGCAGCTGATGTACGGGAAGGAAAAAAAACAGCCCCAAACACCAGTCTATTTTTAATATATTTATTTTTAATAATATAATTCTTTGGGATCTAAGTCCTGTGAGAGAACAGAAAAATTAATTTACTAATGTCCACAAACTGTTTGCCAAGGCTGTATTCCCATGTATGCTAAGTATGCTATTCTGTAAATATTGATCCCCCCACCCAACCCCATGTATATATGTTGGAATGCTGGAAAACTGCAGCTTTGTATGCTTCTCTTTTAGCATTTAATTCCTGTTTGCAGCATGCTATGTATCTCCTGCTAACTTAGATCCCCCCTTACTCCAGAGTTTTCGAGACCACCCCTTCCTGTTGCTTCCTTTGCTAGCTTCTGTTTCTAGCACCTCTTTTGTTTTTTTGCTCTCCAAAAAGATACATGTGGGGATGTAGACCAGCATTGCATATACGAGGACAGAACAAAGACATGTACCAAAGTGAAAAACGGAAAGAGTTTCATTTAACCAAGGGCGTTTATACACGACCCCTAAACTCCGGGGCAAATGGCTCCCAGCTCCGGAGCTTAAAAATGTTTCCCCACCAGCTCTGGAGTGTACAGGAAATTAAGTGCGGCCACGCCCACTTTAGTGCGTCCCAGTGTACCTGCTCTTCCGGGGTGAAAATTGCTTGATGCGGTGTAACGATAGTGAGTGTGGGGCTCTCCTCGCTTCTGTTTGTTGTTGTTTTGGCTCCCGCTCCTTTAAGAGCTACTTTACAGAGACAGGAATTTTGCCGCAGCAAGAACGGAGGCGGAACGGAGGTGAGCCATGATCTTTTCTTCCTTTTTTCTCTCCCTCCCCTCACGCAGCCAGCAGCCAGGGTGGGGACACAGGAAGAGCGACAAGCCCCTAAGATCTCTGGTCTGAATTTAAGCGCAGCGGATCTTAGGGGTCATGTAAAAGCACCCCAAGAAGTGTTCAAACTAACTACTTTTTGTTTTTTAAGGGAGGGAGACTGAGCAGATTGCTCCATACTTTATGCACCAAGAAAGGATAACCACATTCCAAATCCCTCTGGCAGAGATTGCCTGTATCTGTAAAAGGGTGAATATTGCTTAAGGTGGCATGGTCAAGGCTGGGTACGAAGTGCTTTGTTGTTTTGAGGCAAAACGGCAAATGAGATGCCCAACCCTCTGCACTCCAAATCAAGATATATAACATGGATTCATTCGAGTACATGAGGCAAATAAAATTCCACAGGCACTAACTTTCTGTAACTTTAATGGCAAACATAAACTAATCTATGGAATAGTTGATAGTGAGCTGCTTTTTCATAAAACTCAAACATTTATCATTTTTTTATCCTTCTGCAATACTGGAATGGGTAAAAGCAAGCTCTTTCCCCTCTCACGCCATCCCATAACTAGGGACTGTTCACTCAAATTGAGGTTGAGGAGAGTGAGAACAGATGGGAAAAAATATGTCTTTACTCACTGTGGTTAGTCTGTGGAATTCTTTGCCACAGAATGTGGTGATGGGAACTGGCCTGGATGCCTTCAAAATGGGATTGGGTAGATTTCTAGAGGAAAAGTCCATTGCAGGTTACAAGTCGTGATGCGGATACATGGTATCTCCAGGCTTAAAAGGAAGGTACCTCGAAATGCCAAATGAAGGGGAGTGGCATCAGGAGACAGGCATGTAGTTGTCTCATGTGCTCCCAGAGGCATCTGGTAGGGCCACTGTAAGATACAGGATGCTGCACTAGATAGACCCTTGGCCTGATATTTTATTCTTAACCCCCAGCATTCCCCTTTGAATATCTCTCTATAATTTTGTTCCCTGTTGTTCTAATGAGAAATATGTGGAAACACTAGCAGTTGTTATAGTAAGTAAGAATTATTATTAGGTACCATTAAGACAGTTGGTGAGCTTTCCCAAGACTCTCTAGTAATGGAATGCTCAGAGGTAGTTCGCCATTCTTTTGATGACACTCTTGAACTGCACAGTTGATCAAAGTACAGTGTAGAATAAAACTCCCAACCCTTGGCTCCCGAGCTGGATATTCTAACTCACTGAGCTATTCAGTCAAAAGTCCAGTATAAAAGACAAAGAAAGAGAATAGACCAACAGATGAGCAGCCTTTTCCATTCAAATGCTTTCAAATGCAATACTATATTTTTTGTGCTTCCACTAGAGTATTGTGGAACATTCTGATGACCTTTCCAAGGAAGTGTTACAAAAAAATTAATTCGTTGAGAGAGATGGCAGTAGCCAGTGAACTACATTTCTAATGTTATCAGCGCTCACAGTGCTTTAATGGCTGTCAAGTGTACCCTGCAGGTACAGAGTTTTAGAATACCTGTTTCAAGGAGCTGTTTTGCACTCATGTAACAGTTACTTAAATGTGTTTCTCACTGCATTAAGTGGGTTTATTCTTAAAACATTGATTCAAACCCTTAAGGGGGAATGCTGATGTGAATTTTAGATAAGTGTGAATGTTACTAGGGGAAAATCTGCTTGGATCTTTAAAAGGGAAGTCAGTGAAATTATGCTACTTTCAGATTTAAAATTATCCCTGCCAATGTTTGACACCAACTGATTTGCCTCTGGCTTGCATTTCCAGGTTGTCGACGAACCTGGGTTTTAAAATGGTGGCACGTGGCAACCACTCTCAGACAGGAGCACTAATATTGTATAGATCAGTGGTGGCAAACCTTTGACACTCCAGATGCTTGAGATCACAACTTCCACATTCCTTCGTCATTGGCAAAACAGGCGTGGAATTCTGGGTGTTGTGGTCCAACACATCTGGAGTGCCAAAGGTTCACTGGAGCCTCGTGGTGCAGTGGTTAAATGCCTGTACTGCAGGTAAAACTGTGCTCACCACCTGGGGTTCATTCCCAGGTAGCAGGCTCATGGTTGACTCAGCCTTCCATCCTTCCGAGGTCGGTAAAATGAGTACCCTGCTTGCTGGGGGGGGGGAATGTGTAGCCTGCATACTGTAATTAAAAACTGTAAACCACCCAGAGACTACTTGAAGTGGTATGGGACGGTATATAAGCAGAACACTTTGCTTTGGTGAAGATGAACCTTAAGGTTCTGATGCTTGCTACACCCTTCTAGTTTGAACTTGCTGCCCATACATTTGTAGATAATCACAAAGGAAGGGGTGAGCAGTAGGCTGTGTCAATGATGACCTCTTTGGGAGTCTGTTGGAGGCCTATTTGTCTAGAACTGAAAAATGAAAGCACACTAATTTTGGAAACCTAGTTAGCGGTCACTGGATGTTTGCCTTCCAGTGTTGTTAAATTACAACTGATGGCACTCAGCATGGAAATACTAAATGGGTGTAACGGATGTTGTAGTTTAATAAATACAAGACAGAGATGGTTTAAATTCTATGGGATAATATTGGCCCATGGTCAATATGCAATTCCAAAGATGTTTTATGGATTATGTCCCCACCCCACTCCAGTTCGAAAAAGCCAGTTGAGCAAAATTTGCTAACAAACTGAGAAAACCCTTTAACACAATTAATCTGTGCCTGTTTTGTTGTTGTTGTTTTTTTGCTACTGAATGTCAAGGTGGTGAGAGCCTATGACCACTTTGATGGAATTAGCCAGTAGACCCACTGCAGTTGTCTACCGTAATGTAATATATAAATAGAAACCATCCAATCATCACATGTGTGCAGTCCTCCTCTGCATGCATGTTGCCTTCTTTTGGATCAGGTTGCGTATAAGAAATAACCCACCGATATTTCACAACTAAATATGCTCTCAAGTTGGCCACTTTTTCCAAAGCGATGGCATCTGCTTTATCCACGTCAGTATAGCATACCTGTGCCCAGTAGTGAAATTATAAATGACCGTACCTCCTAGTGAAATACACTACTAGAGCGAGGAAAATTGTCTTCCAGAGTCTCCTTAATAAATCTTGCAAAAAGTAAAATCTGGAGATTGTATATGTTTAGGCTATACAAAGAAATGGCCTATAAACTCTGCCTCCATATAGGCTAGCTTTATTATATATCTCAAAAGCAATTTCAAAAGCTTCTGAATTATGTTCCTTTTCAGCTTCTAAGAGAACTTAGAGCAATAAAAGGAGAAAAGTAGCCTCCGAAGTTCATTTTCATATAGATTTATAGGAAAAGTGCTTTGATGTCTTCTGCATTCCCTTGCCAGTTAAAGTCGGAACTTCTATTAAATTTAACACCACCTCCCTCACTCCTTTCTCTCTGCTTCTCTCACTTCTTTCAGCTTGCCTCCCACTCTTTGTGCTTCAAACCTCATTTATCTTTTATGACTACTGGGCATCTTGCCATAATAATGCTGTGAATAATACAAGGCTCCCGTAATCATTCAGAGTTTTTACTTTTCTTCTCCCAATCAGCATATTGCATTATCGACTTTTGTCATCCAAGGAGGTGCCATGAATGGACCAATGCCTATAAGCACTGCACTGTATACTGACTAGATAATGTGATGGTGATAGCCAAACATTTGGGGGTTTGTGCTGTGATTTCACAAGGCAATCCCCACC
Organism: Phrynocephalus guinanensis; assembly: GCA_037367245.1. NCBI lineage: Eukaryota > Metazoa > Chordata > Lepidosauria > Squamata > Agamidae > Phrynocephalus > Phrynocephalus guinanensis. The sequence goes on along the minus strand of CM074732.1, from coordinate 155,267,695 downwards.
ACCACCAAACTGGGATAGCCACGAGTCCTCTGCATCTGTAGACCTTCCACTGCAAAGTGTGCAACTTGTGAAATTAGGCCACACAGAACTGTTCTTTTTGAGAGATTCCATAGAAACTTGTATTGATGTGTTCCACAACTGATAAAAATGAAAATCAAAGGCAAGTGTTCATATCATATCACTCATTATGAGTGTCTCCTTATCTGCTCACAAGTGGCAGCAGATGGCCAAGGGGGTTCGTGGGGCAAAAGGCACAGTGACCAATGATGGGTTTCAAGAGTGAGCATTCCCTCTCCCAAAATACCAGAACTAGGGGACATACACTCAAATTGAGGGCTGGGAGAGTAAGAACTGACAAAAGAAAATATTTTTTCACCCAGCGCGTTGTAAGTCTATGGAACTCCCTACCACACAATGTGGTGATGGCATCTGACCTGGATGCCTTCAAAAGGGGATTGGACAGATTCCTGGAGGAAAAGTCCATCACAGGTTACAAACCATGATGGAGATGTGTAACCTCCAGGGTTTAAACCAGGGTACTTCAAGGGCCAGATGCAGGAGAGTGGTATCAGGAGACAGATATCTAGTCTCATGCGCTCCCAAACACATCTGGTGGGGCCGCTGTGAGATACAGGAAGCTGGACTAGATGGGCCTTTGGCCTGATCCAGCATGGCTCTTCTTATGTTCTTATGTTCTTATTCACACACAAAACCATACCACACTGAAGCTAGCCTCTCATTCCACCATCTCATTCCCAAGTACATGGTTCAGAGCCCACATTGGGTTGATTTTCAAACCAGCCAACTATGGTCCCAACCAAATCTTGTGATGTGCCTGCACAAGCGCCTGCACAACTGTTCTCAGGGATACAGCTGGATCCAGGATCACACTCAGATTCCTGACTCTATCCGCCAGCAGGAAGGAGACACCCCCAAAACTAGGGAGAGGGCCACCGCATCTGGAAGAGGGCATCCTGGAGAACATGACCTCCATCTTCTCCGGGTTGAGCGTAAGTCTGTTTGTCCTGATCCATTCCAAGACCACATCCAGGCACAAGTTAAGGGTCTGTACCGCCTCTACTGCAGAGGTGGAAAAGGAGAGATAGAGTTGTGTGTCATCAGCATACTGATGACAGCAAACTCTAAATCTCCTAATGACCTCAGTCAGCGGCCATATATAGATGTTGAACAGCATGAAGGAGAGGGCAGACTCCTGGGGAACCCCACAAGGAAGCTCCCAAGGGGCCGACAACTCCTCCCAAAGCTGCACATGCACAGAGCTGTACCTCCAATCCCTACCTTGGAAAGCCGGCCCAGCAGGATACCATGGTCAACAGTGTCAAAGGCCGCAGACAGATCCAGGAGGACCAACAAGGAAGAACTCCCCCTGTCAGCCCCCCTGAGGAGGTCATCTTGCAGCACGACCAAGGTAGTCTCAGTCCCCCGACAAGGCCTGAACCCAGACTGGAATGGATCAAGGACATGTTCTTCCTCCAGGAAGGCCTGGAGCTGGAATGCAGCCACCCTCTCAATCACCTTGCCCAGGAAGGGAACATTGGCAATCGGATGGTAGTTGGCCAGATTGTCCGATGCCAAGCCAGGTTTCTTTAGAGTGGGCTTCACCACTGTCTCCTTCAGGCGAGAGGGAAAAATCCCTTCCTTGAAGGAAGCAGTGGAAATGACAGAAGCCGACTCTGGCGTGCTCCCACCGGTAGATTTGACAAGCCAAGATCAGCAAGGATCAAAGGAGGAGGCTGCTGGCCTGCAATAAGCCAGTGCCATGGAGGCCTCAATTGAGGAAACCGGCCCAAACTCAAACAGGCAAGGAGACCGGGGGGCGGCGGCGCTAGAGATACTCAAGGAGGGGCTAAAGCAACCAGAGTCTAGACCAGCAAGGATGGCCTCAATCTTAGCTCTAAAGAAGGCTGCAAATGACTAGCTAGTGAAATCACTAGGAGGAGCCCTAGGCTAACCAGGGTTGGTGAGGTCTCAAACCACGCGGAACAACACCGCCTGGCAGTTTGAGGCCGAACCAATTCTCAGGGAGGCATAGGATCTTTTAGCCTCCCTGACTGCTCGGACACAGTGCCTGGTCAAAGCACAAACTGCAGCCTGATTAGTTACTGACAGGTCCTTCCTCCATCTGCTCTCAAAACTTCTTCATTCTTGCTTCATCACTCTCAACCCCGTCGTGAATCACGGCAAGGAGCGAGCTCCATAACGAAGAAGACGCTTAGGGGCTATCTGATCAACAGCCCAGGTGGTGTCCTTGTACCACCTCTCCATCAGGGCTTCCACCAGATCATCAGCCAGACCATCAGGAAGTTCCCCGAAGGCCTCTAAAAACTGATCAGTGGAGGGGCAGTGATCGACAGGGAAAAGGACAGCAGATGATGGTCTGACCATGACACGGGTTGAGGAAAAATATCCCCAACCCTCAGATTAAAGTCTTTCAGTGTGGAGGAAAAGACCAGGTTCAAGGTATGCCCAACTCTATGGGTGGGGCAAACAGCATGCTGGGTTAGATTCATGGAGGCCATGGACTCCATGAATTCCAGAGCCAGTCCTGATAGCCCATCCTCGGCATGCACATTGAAGTCCCCAATCACCAAAAGGCGGGGGGACCTCAACAGGGCAACTGAGATGAACTCAGTGAGCTCTGGTAGGGATTGTGCAGGGTTGTGGGGAGCACAGTACCCTAGCACAATGCCAAATCTGTCCCGCTGACCCACCAATAGAAAAAGGCATTCTAACCCAGGACTCACCAGCACCGTGGCTCTGCTGATGGAAAGAGATTCCGTGTAAACAAGGCATGTCCAAACTTCAGCCCTCCTGATGTTTTGGACCACAACTCCCAGAATTCCAAGCCTGTATTTCCAATGGCAATGGACTGTGGGAGTTGTGCTCCAAAACATCTGAAGGGCTAAAGTTTGGACATGCCTGCTGTAACAATGGCCACCCCACCTGCTGACCCTCTGGCCTGCCTATATGTTGGTCTTGAAACTGGGAGGGCACAGCTGGGAGAGGGAAGCCCCTCCCTCCATGCCCACGCAGGTCTCAGTAATACAAGCCAGGTCAGCCCGCACTGTCCACAATGGCATCATAGAGGACAGGGATTTTATTATGGCCTGACCTGGCATTGACCAGGAGGCAGGACAGGTTGGAGGCACTGATGCAATGGCTCTCAGATACATGGCAGCTAGTTGAGGGATCAGAATGGGTGACAGGCAACAATTGCCTGGCCCTAGTTCTTCTCACCCGACTAATCCCCCAGCTGCTGGCGTATCTCCCATGACTTGACACAACAGAAATGGCAGCCCCTGTGGACATGGCGAACAAAGGGAGGGGGAGAATAGCAGTCAACTAATAACAGTATAATAATAAGCAAAATAACAAATTAACAAAAACAAGAGAATAAGAATAGGGAGACTAAATAAACAGAAACTAATAACAATCAATAATGATGGGCAAATAAAAAAAGATAAAATAGAACAATACAATAAGGAAATAAGAATAGTATGCGGTGCCATGACCCTGCCTGTCACAGAACCTGACTCAATGGTGAAGAGCTGCTGGAGGAGCCTTGCAGCTCAAGTCAGCAGGCAGCTGGGTCTGATGACTCAGCTGAAAACACATCTTCTCCCCCTAGAAGGGCTATGAGCAGGATTCTGCAAAGACGTGCTACCAGGAGAGCTAGGGAAAGGGTCTTTGATGCTAGATGGGGAATCAGGTTGGGAAGCCCTGAGTACTAGCAGGAGCCTTTCTAAGAAGTAAGGGTGTGTTCCCTGTTTTGAGATAAAGCTGGTAAGCTCACCTTGAGCTCTCAGTGGGAGCAATGTGTCATGTGAACTTGCAATCATGTTCCTGTCTGTGACCTTGGCTTTGTTTCCTGATTTTGGACTGGCTTTCTGGACCACGGCTTGATCTGTTCCCTTGGGTTTGGTGTCTGGTTTCTGTGAGATATTCTGGTTTTGACTTGGACTGTTAATTGCTGGGAGTTGGATTCTGTTATTTATCTGGCACTTGATTGTTAGCAACGGACTTGAACTTGCCTGGCTTTCCACTAAAGATCTTGGCAAAGAACTGAACCCTGTTTGTGTGTTTGCTCTGTGTGTGGGGCTTGACATGTGGCCCAACAGCCATGCTTCTAGGGGAAAGGATGTTAAAATAAGGAGGGGGGAACCCTCATCTCCAGCATCTGAAAGTAATCGGGGAAAGTCCTGGTGGTGGGAAAGAGTTCTGAGAATGTCTCACCACAGCGGGTGGGGGGGGGGGGTGACCACACGACTTTCCAGAGGACTCAGTGGTTAAATGCCTGTACTGCAGCTAAAATTGTGTTCACGGCCTGGGGTTCAATCCCAGGTAGCCGGCTCATGGTTGACTCAGCCTTCCATCCTTCTGAGGTCTGTAAAATGAATACCCAGCTTGCCGGGGTGGGGTGGGGGGATTTATAGCCTGCACAATTAAACTGTAAACCACCCAGAGAGGGCTTTAAGCACTATGGAGTGGTATATAAGAACACTTAGCTTTTCGTCTTTCTAAACTAGCAGCCATAAAATATTAAACTTGGCAGAAAACCCCAAGCTTTAATTGTTCAGGAGATCCTTTGTTTTCAAGCCATTTCAGTGGGTTTCAAAACTGACTCAGGACATGTTTCTGGCACTGGCAACCATAAACTGCACTGAGGGATCAGGGAATGACATTTCCTTAGATCTTTGCCTACACATTTTGTTAGATCTTGCAGGTTATGCTCTAGGGCCTCCTCCTGGCCTGGTGCCTGAGAGTTGGCAGAATGGAACTTGCTTTGCTTTTCCTTTGGCAGCGTTCTACTCTAGCTCCACAGAAGTCTACTATACTGATGACTAGAGATGGGCACGACTTGAAAAAAATTTTTTTTGAGTTGTCGTTAGTCGGGCCGGTTCCGTTTTGGCTCGTTTCTGTTTTTCGCGAAAATTTGCAAAAATTAGTCGGTTCGTTTTTTCGTTTTTCGTTGTCGTTAGTACTGGTTTGGGGAGGGGGTAGCGGGCTCCTGGAGGGAGCTGCAGGAGTCAGCCAGAGCCACAAGTGACGGACTGGCAGACTCTTTGCACCTGCTGTGTCTCACGTACTTGCATGTAGTGCAATGCAAGTAGATCTGGCTTAGGGTTAAGATGGCTTAGCGCAACGGCTAGGGTTAGGCTAGTTACGGGTGAGGTTACGGTGAGTATTGGGGTGCATCTGGGTGCCTCTCTGACCCACTTAGAAGGACAGTGTACTGGCGTATGGGTTAGGCTTAGGGTTCGGGTTTGGGCTACGATTAGTGGGCTGTTTATGCCCGATTGGCACATCCCAGAAGTCTCTGTGGTCAACCTGGCCAAGTGGCCATGCGATTGGTGGAAAATTTGCATGGTCTACTCCCATGGGAGAGCCCATCATTGCGAATGCGCAGGTGTAAAAAAATAAAATAAAATAAAATAAAATAAAAATCAACGGAGACTTTTTTTGCAAGAAAAACCCACTGCTGCTACTGTAAAAATTCAAGCATTTAAAATAGCTAATTTCCGCATGTTTCTGTGGTGCTTTGGTGGGGTTTTGGGCAACGATTTCAAAAAAAATATTGCGGTCGCCATTTTGGATCCCCCCCCCACCGCATGGCAAATGGATGCACCCTCCCAGCCTGGTACAGTCAGCAAAACCTGGCCATGCGATTGGTGGAATGGCTGCAAAACTTTGCATGGTCCACTCCCATGGGCGAGCCCATCATTGCAAATGTGCAGGTGTAAAAAAATAAAATAAAATAAAATAAAATAAAATCAACGGAGACTTTTTTTTGCAAGAAAAACCCACTGCTGCTACTGTAAAAATTCAAGCATTTAAAATAGCTAATTTTCACATGTTTCTGTGGTGCTTTGGTGGGGTTTTGGGCAACGATTTCAAAAAAAATATTGCGGTCGCCATTTTGGAACCCCCGCACTGCATGGCAAAAGAATGCGCCCTCCCAGCCTGGTACAGTCAGCAAAACCTGGCCATGCGATTGGTGGAATGGCTCCAAAACTTTGCATGGTCCACTCCCATGGGCGAGCCCATCATTGCGAATGCGCAGGTGTAAAAAAATAAAATAAAATAAAATAAAATCAACGGAGACTTTTTTTGCAAGAAAAACCCACTGCTGCTACTGTAAAAATTCAAGCATTTAAAATAGCTAATTTTCGCATGTTTCTATGGTGCTTTGGTGGGGTTTTGGGCAACGATTTCAAAAAAAATATTGCGGTCGCCATTTTGGATCCCCCGCACTGCATGGCAAATGGATGCGCCCTCCCAGCCTGGTACCAGCAGCGCAGCAGTAGCAATAGCCAAGGAGAGGGGGGCGGGGAACCCCCCCCCCCAAATAAAACCCCCTTCTGGCCTGGTAGGTGCCCTCAGACAGTTTTCGCCTACTTTTAGGGCCGGGAATCGGGTTTTTTTTTAACTTTTAAAAACTTTTTTTCTGTGCCGCTTGGCATTGCGCGATGCAAGTAACGAGCACGACAAATCAGACCAAATTGTTCGTTCGTCGGTTCGAGCTCGAAGTCTGGGGCAGTGATTCCCGTTACCGTTTCCGTAGAGTAACGGAAACGAGTAACGGAAACGGAAACGGGAATACCGCTAAGTCGTGCCCATCTCTACTGATGACAAACCACTTGCAGATGAATAAAAGTATCACCAAAATTCAGAGGGGAGTTTGTAAATTTTTTACTTTAGACCACAATTCTGGGTGAGTGAACCCTCTGAGTACAATTCCATCACCAGCTGTGTTTCCACCTGACAGTTCTGTGCAATTCTGAAAACTATAGTCCCAAATACAACTTCTTCAAATTCTGGAAAAAGAGGACCTTTTTACTCCTGCAGAAATCAACTGCTGTCTCTGTATGTGGGATAGAGTCATATAATTATGAAACTGAAGAGGTCTATAAGGCTTTCAAATCCTACCCTCTGGACAATGCAGAAATCAAGTCAAAACAGATCTCCCTGGTGGTTGCCTAGATTTCTCTTCAATGCCTCCAGTGTTGGAGCATTCCACCTCTTGAGACAATTGGTTTCATTGCCATACTGCTGTAACGATGTTTTTCATGATAACTCAACCACAATCTGACTTACTATAACTTAAACACATTGTTGCATGACCTGAACTCTGAGTTGTTCAAAAACAGAGCCTGCCTCTCCCACTGTATGACAGTGGTACCGGTTTTCGAGTATCTTGGTTTGCGAGTATTTCTCAAAATGAGCAAAATTTGTAATAATTTTTTGCCTCACTTTGCAAGCAATGCTCTGGTTTGTGTGCAGTCACGGCCTGGCTCCAGGCCATGCAAGCTCCAGAGGCCCAGCGTGGACAGGAAGTGACTTCCAGGCCATGCAGAAATGGCCTCTGGGCCATGTGGTGAACCCATGCTGGACTTCCAAGCTTTGGAGTGAGCCAGGCACTGATTGGAAGTGACTTCCTACCACCAGAAGTGACCTTCAAGCCATGCAGAATGGGCCTCTGGGCTGGGTTGTGGTCCTGCCCTGGGTCTTCAGATCCCACACCTGGCCCAACACTGCCAGACTGTAGTCTCCACTGTGCATCCCAGCCCCAGCAGTCTCTCAAGATGGCAGCAGTGGAGGAGGAAGAGTTAAGCTGGGCCATAAGGGAGGGAGGGAGGACTGCCACTGCAGCTCACATGAAATAATTGAAACAGGGACCCCAGAATGGATCAGGTAAGTTTCCATTATTTCCTATAGGAAATTTGCTTTGATATACAGTGGTCCCCCGCCCTTTCGCAGTTCATATACTGCGGTCCTGCGATATCGCAGGACCACAGTATATGCAAAAAGGCCCCCTAGGGTAAGTGGGGAAAGTCCTGTTTCAAGCCTCCCATACTTACCCCAGGACTGGAGCTGCCCCGAACAGGCCTCTGAGGGACTTCCTGGGACTTCTGGAGGCCCCAAAAGGGCCTCCCTGCAAACCAGAAGTGACTTCCGGATTGCTGAAAATCATTTCTGAGGCCCACGAGAGCCTTTCTATGCCTGTCAGAGGCCTCAGAAATGATTTCCATTTTACCAGAAGTCACTTCTGGTTTGCAGGGAGGCCCTTTTGGGGCCTCTAGAAGACCCAGTAAGGCTCCCACAGGCCTGTTCGGTGTAGGGCCAGGCTGGGGGTAAGTACAAGAGCCCCCAGCTAGCCCCCCCCAGACCTGACTCGACCTGCACCCGCATATCACGGATTTTCAATTATCACACGTCAGGTCAGGTCCCTAACCCCCGTGATAAGCGGGGGATCACTGTATAAGTATTTTGGTTTACAAGCATGCTTCCGGAACAGATTGTGCTTGCAAACCAAGGTACTACTGTATTTGAAAATTGCTAAGGTATCACCCCTCAAGTCTTATTTTCTCCAAGCTAACATGCTCAATTTGTTCAGTGTTTCTTCATAGGGCTTGGATTCCAGTCCCCTGATCATTCCTGTTGCCTGCCTCTGCACTTATTCCAGTCTGTCAGCATCTTTCTTGATGTGTGGTGTCCAGAATTGGGACAATACTTAAGGTAAGGCCTAACCAGTGCTAAACAGAGGGAGAATGAGTGCCTCATGGGATTTGGAAGCTATACTCCTATTAATGCAGCCTAAAATAGCATTTGCCTTTTTTATGGCCACATCATATTGCTGGCTCATATTCAGCTTGTGATGTATGAGGATTCCAAGATCCTTTTTGCTCACAGTATTGCTAAGCCAGGTATCTCCCATCTTGTACCTGAGTATTTGGTCTCTTTTTCCTATGTACAGTCTTTTGCATTTATACTTGTTGAATTTCATTCTGTTGCTTATTCATGACTAACTAGAGCATTTGAATTTTGTTTCTGTCTTCCAGTTTATTAGCTATTCTTCCAATATAGTACCATTTGTAAAGCTGATTGCAATCTCTGCACCCACTTATCCAGGTCTTTAATGAAATTGTGGGCCCAGAACTTAGTGTGTTACTTTCGCCCATTCTGGGAAGGAGCCATTAATCAACATCCTCTGAGAACAATTCCATAGCCAACTGTGTATCCACCTGACAGTTGTTCTATCCCAACCAGTTTGTTTTCTAGCCCAAGCCTAGTCAGAATATCATGGGGGCACTTTGTCAGAAGCTTTGCTGTCATCAAGATATATTTTGTCTACAGCATTCTCTTTGTCTATCAGAGAAGTTACCCAATCAAAATGTGAGATCAGATTAGTCTGGCAGGATTTATTCATTGTATATAGCCATATACAAAAAGAGATAATAATATGTATCACCAGGAAGACTCCTTCCAATGTTGAAATAAAGGCTAAGATGATGAGTCCAATCAAATTAAGTCGACCACTTTTTAGAAATCTGGCTCAAGTAGGCCACAAACTCTGGAGTAAGTAGGCTAATCAGATCACCAACTGAATCAGTGTAGAAAAAATAATTATGATGAATTTTGAAGTGTTTAGTCTAAGCCAAACTTTACCTCTGCAAGGAAAAATAATGATGATGACAATAAATCAACTAAATGATATGTTGATTAAGATTACTTGAAATGTTTTGGAGTAAGTAAAATGTCTGCTCCCCACCCCACCCCTCCCCACTCCACCCCAATAGTCCTTCATACAGAGTGGTTGGTTCTTTCTCCCTAAGCTAGAGCATCCCAGAACACAGTGGGAAGACTCTTCCCTTCTCCTCTTCCTGAAAGACAAGAGCTGATTTGCTGATTTGTTTCTAACACTATGCAGAAAATTCTCACTGAATGATCAGCTTGTTACTTGTTCCTATTGAGTCAGCCCATCTACTAGGTTAACTAGCATTAATGAGAACAGTGTGGTTTCGTTGGAGTGCCTCTCGCAGAAAATGTATGTCACAGCCTAGAAGTATTTGCCGCAGGTTTTATTTACAGCACATGCTGTTATTTGGTGCATGCTTGGGGTGAGATGGGGGAATATAAAAAGCTGCCCTATATCTCATCTATAGCATTTTTCTGCATCCACATATTTGAATGTGTTTCTACTGGAAAAAGAAATAATTAGTGTCAAGCTAACCAACTAACAAAACACTCCTCTACATGTCTATTCAGAAGTAAATCACATTGTTTTCAATGGAGGTCAATACTAGATAAAGGCATACAGTAAAAACAGAAATATACCAACCAACCACAATAACCACCCCTCGCATAGGGGTAAGGACTTCAATCTTGCAGGACACTCTGTTTCTGACTTTAACTTGCTCATTTGTGTCTTGTCATTACAAGACAGATTCTAATGGGGAACTGCATAACAAATGTTCTCTTTTAAATTCTCTCTCATTAAATTCCATTTCTTGAGGCCTGATTAGGGACAAAAGCCTTTTTATTCACACACCATGTGTTAATTAGCTACCAAACCACCATTTTAATGGCCACTGTTAAGATAATTAGTACTGCTCCAATTCCTTTTGACTCCTCTGCTGACATTATTCCACCCACTGACCCAAGCTTGTGTGCAATAATCTGCCAGCTAAAGAAGTCATGGCTTCTGATGAAGTGGCCTGTAGCTCACCAAAGTTTATGTGGCAATCAAATTTACCAGGCCTACATCCAAGGCTTGTCCTAATTAGAGAAGACCCAAAGGGACATATATTACTTCTGACTAACAAGTCTCATTCATTTCAGTAGGTCTACCCTACCTCAGACAACCTTTAGTCTTTTTAAGGTGTCACACTTGTGTCTTGACATTTTCTTGGTTTTGTTCTGAAGCAGCATAGGTTCTCAGTGTTTGCTAGCAGGCATGGTACCTGATTAGAGTGATTCAGCTTTGTTACATTTCATTGCTACCCAGAAAGTAAGAGGACACCATACAGTAGATCTGCTGCACCTACAGAGAGTTTCGTTTACCCTACTAGCCTAGATATATGATTCTTCCTCAGGTGCCTACAATCTGAGACCCTAGACAAGTCATGCCCAGTGGCTTGACCAAGATTAGGCAGCTTTGTGAAAGCAAAGAAAGCTTGAAATGTACAATATTCCATATACCACCTAAAGGATGGCAGGTAGCAGGAAAAAACATGGAGGTAATAGACCAAAGAGAAGGTTTAAGTTATTAAGGATAGTAGATTGAGGCAACAGGGTTGTGCCTTGTACTGCTCATTCTAGCTAAATAATTAAAAGAAATCATACTAAATGTTTTACCTTAGCAAAAATCTACTTGATTTTCAATTGTCTTCTGGAAGGTTTTCCCTCTGTAGAACTGAACATTGTTCGAATGTTTCCAAATGTCTATAAACCAAATGGTGGGGATGTGTCTTTTTCCTTTAAGTAACTGAAATGGTGGTTGAATAATCTACCATATAAATGAAACAGAAAGACAGATCAGATTTGCCACAAATAAAAAAGCTTGCACAATTAGTCACTCAAATGAAAATATGCCATAGTGAAAATTAAAGGGTACAATCCTACACATCTCTTACACAGGGCACAGTCCTACACATTATCTTGCTCAGAAATAAATCCTGTGCTATTCACAGTTCTTGTGAAAACAGTTTAACCTTAATAGGGCTTTCAAGGTAAGCAAGCCATTTAAAGAGTGTCTTCACTGGTTCCACTCCCCTAGTAAATTTATATGGGCATGTGGGTATTTAAACCCTGATTTCCAGAATCTTAGTCAATCACGCAATCCACTACATCACACTGGGTTTCCATGGTCCTTACTCCCAAGCAATTGGGTATAGCATTGCAGCTTAGCTCAATTTTACTTACTGCCTCATTTAACTTAAGACTTCATTTTGCGTATTAAATGGACACCATGTGGGATATTTTCAACTATTTTCTATTCTGTCCTCCAGCTGCTTTCTGTCTACATAATTCCATTGGCTGTACCTCCCACACCTCGCCTGTCTGGCACCAATCTTGAGTGCGAAAATGATGAAGGAAAATAGAAAGCACACAACTTAGAAACCGCTTCCATTTAATCTACACACATTCCTCAATTTGTTTGGTACTTACAGACATGGAGAAGGCCTGTCAGTAAGCTGATGTGGAAAATACAACAGGTGCTTGCCACCTGCCATTTCTTTCACTTTTTCTTTTAGAAGGATCAAAAGGGAACATTGATAATGATATTTTAATTTCATTCACTGAAGAAGGAAAGAAGTTTCTTTGTTTTGCTCAGTGGTAAAGATGTCAAATTAGTGAAGCAGAGAAATAAGAACTCACAAATCAGGGATTATTCAGCAAAACTGCACTGATCAAAGTTCTTGTTTTAGTGCTCTAATTGATTTTGATATATGTACAAATTCTATTTTATTTGTACTGCTATTTTATTTGTATTTCCATTTTATTCTATGTACTTTGCTTATCAACCATATCCAAAGTTACACATTTTAAAAGTTCCCCCTTCCACACATGAAAACAAATTCACTTCTGTGCAAGACTGTGGGAAGCAGTGATGGCAGGTGACTCCACATTTGGGAATGCTACGAGTCTGCCTCAGATTTTAGTCCGCACTTTACAGAAATTATAGAAGATTTTGAATCAATTTCAGAGAAAGGATTCAGTACTTTGGCTAGCTCTTGCAAAGTGCATGATAGGTCTGATTAGATTCATTTCCTGGTTCATTTCCAACACATGTAATCGCTGGAATTGAACCAAAAGTAACTCCTTAGCTGTCAATTTGTCAGTATCATGAAATGTCTTAAGAAGGTAAGAAAAATCACTTATTGGCAAATTAAATAGTTCCTTGGTATCCTTTTATTTGGAGAAAAGCAAACAATTCTCCCCTGACTCCTTCCTATCTCTTCTTGTTTCCAGGAGGAAGTTTTCAACTTCCCTTTTATTTTTTAAAACAACAGAGAGCAGAAGTGCTGTCCTGATACAGTTTTAAAACATTCACTTTCCTGGCCCCTGCTCAATGCTGGCAGATTGATAGCAGGCTGGAGTGGGCCAAATAGGGCCGCCTGAGATCTGTATGCCATTTGGATGTGAAGATCACACCAGATGGTATACTGGACCTCCTAGCCATCCTGTTTAACCGAGAACAGACCTTTCCAGCAAAGCTGTGTAGACATGCCCAAAGACTGCAAGCATCCAATGACTGACTGATTACACAAAAACATACAAGTAACAAATCTTTAAAGCAGATGTGTTAGAAAGTTTGTAAAGAAATTATTTTGGTCATGAATTATTGAAATAACACTTCTACATTGATTGTTGGTTTGATTTTTTTCCATTCATACCTGATAATCTATTTTTTCTTCATACCAATTATTTTGGTCCTTCAGTAAAATCCTTTTGTTTGTTTAAATCAAACGTTTTTCATTATTCTTTTGTGTGTGTAAGTAAGAAGTGAAGCAGACTACAAAGAACTAACAATACAGCCAAATCAGAAAATGTTACATATTACCAGTAGGAACAAAAGTAATTAACCAAAATAGAACTTTTTCTCTAAACACTTGAATATAAAAAAGATACCAGGTTGGAACAAAGAGTTTCTGGCTGGGATAGCATAGAAGGGGCAAACCTAAAATACCTCCTCACGCTTCAAACAACCCATTAACTTGGCTGGAACTCAAAACAAAACCTTGGAAAGTTATTTTTAATCATAAAGCATCATCTTACCACTGCTTAGTTATGGGCGGCTTTGGAATGTTGTTACATTGATTATTCTAGAAAGTAGCTGTCCAATCTTTGCTAAAATTATAGCAAAATCTATTGTTAGAAGCAGAAAATATATATATAACAAAAAGTAATGTCAGGGAGATAGAGTAGAACAATGCTGCTATTCATTGGCTATTAGTATACATATAGAGTAAATGTGCATCTTCCTAAGCATTTGTAGGTGCTTCCATCTGTGGCATTGCAATATGCAACCACCATAAAACACAGCACAACTGAAATCCTGGAAGTTGAGACATGGCAACTAGACTTCTTTTCTTGAGAGACTGAAATGTTTCGCTGCTCATCTAAACAGCTTCATCAGTCTAAGGAAAGCTAGTTGTGAATCTTCCATTTTATAGTTCACTTTGACCTCATGTCACCCTGGTCTGAAATAGGCTCATAAGATGAGCCTGAATAGGCTTGTTAGGTAGACAACAGACTCAATAAGCCATTAGGCGGGAAATGGCCTAAGATGCTACTTAGCAGGCAGTGATTTCAACAATCCCCAGACAAGTCAAAAATACTTCACATCCCCACCACAAAGGGCATAACTAACGACCCATACTTTGTAGGTTTCAGCACCTTAGGCCACTCTAGGTTGAGAGTGTACAGAAATGGTTCACTATTCTCTTCTTCTAGGGTCCCCCTCTAATTGTTCAGCTTGTCCAAGATCACTGCTCACAGGATACACAGTGGAAAACTGAACTCCCAGTCATTGGCTCTGCAGCTATCCAACCAATTTGAGGGATATAGATTCCCTAAAATCCATTTTCATAAAATAGACCATCTGGCTTCAAAATTGAATGTATCTCCAACGAAAGCACACAAATCTTCTCATACAGTGAGAAGCCAGAGAATTCATTTCTTGCAAATCTGTGTTTGTTAAAATGGCAGCTTCCATCATGTAATAAACAGTCTAATGGCTCTTCAAGTATTTTTGCAGGGCACAAATGCATCTGGCTTAGTCTTTCTGCTAGCTCATGTCCCTTTTGGTCAGGCCACCTAATTTATTCATCATCTGCTTGTGGTTCTGTTCTCTGTGTCCATGCTCTGTATCAATGCAAAGTAAATCTCACCAGATACAGCTTATGTGTTCCCCAAAGGAACAGTAGCAAAATGAACAAAAGGAAGCTGGACAGCGACACTGCTGTAATGCTAGCATCAGGTTCTCTCTGCTTTAGGGAGAAAGAAAATGCACTGGCACATGTACCAGCACAGGAGCAGCCTGAAGAACAAGGCAAAATAGCAATTTCCTCCCCACTGGCTTTGTTCTATTCCATTTCACTGAGCCAGGTTTCCATGGAAGGAAGACTGGATTATAGTTACTTTTGACCCTTAAGAGTTGCTCCAGATTATAGAGTAGGTTTCATCCAGAGAGTGGATGAGAAAGCAAGCCTGGCGGTATCCTCCATTAGAGGTGAGCATTCGGTAGCCCTTGGGCCGCATACGGTGAGTTGTTGATGCAGCCTTTTGCCCTCATCCTCTTTTTCTGGCAAAAAAGATGAATTGCAGCCCGCAACAAAGCCTCCAGAGACAGCCATTCATCTTTTAAATAGGTCACTGCCCTCGTCCGTAAAATATAAGATCCACAAATGCCCATTTGTCAACATGTG
Source organism: Phrynocephalus guinanensis (assembly GCA_037367245.1). NCBI lineage: Eukaryota > Metazoa > Chordata > Lepidosauria > Squamata > Agamidae > Phrynocephalus > Phrynocephalus guinanensis. Next base: position 155,252,462 of record CM074732.1, on the reverse strand, counting down.
AATCAGACGTCTATTCACTTCCTGTTTCATTTATTGGCATTTTGCGTGGTCTCTGTATGCCCTGGGATATACTGTACAGGGAAATGAAATTGGTTCTTAGACCCAATAAATTTGTCCATGTTGATACATTTGTGGAGATAGAGCTTGGGTTTTTTCCTTCATCTAACCATGCAGGTCCTTTCCTTGTCATCTAACCATGGCCCAGAATCACAGAGAGGAGCTAATGGGTTAAGGCAGGCATGTCCAAAGTCAGGCCCGAAGGCCAAATGCGGCCCGTTTACAAATTTCAAGTGGCCCATGGCCTCTTCTCCTCACCAGCTCAGCCTGTCATGCATCCCCACCAGCTGGCCCTTCCCCATGCTGGATGGAGGCATCAGCTTGCAGTTTTACGTTTTGCCTGCCCTCCCTGCCACTGTCCACCCCCCCCCCCCAGCTACCTTCCCAGCCTACCCAACCCTGGCTCTGTTGCTGCAGCATCCTCCCTTTCTCCTTGCATGTTATAGAGACTTGTCCAAAGTCCGGTCCGGGGGCCAAATGCGGCTGAATGGTTGGCCCCCACGCATTTTCACCTCACCAAATCTGGCCCTCCTTGCAAAATGTTTGGACACCCCTGAGTTAAGAGCTGGCTCCAAAAATAATGGAGCCAAGAAAGTGAATGCTTCCATGCTTAGGGATCCCCCCTCCCATTCTGGCGTGAGTGAACCTCCAAGAAGTGTCATTAGCACATCCCAGATGCTGCGTGACAGTGAGAACAGCAGGGAATATGACAGAGGAGCCAGACTAGAGCTCTTTTTTGTGGTGTGGGGGGTATCAAACTCCTTCATCGTTTTCCAGTCCTACGTTCTGCACATTGATTTTGTTCACAGATTTACTTTATATGAAGTACAGTATCTTGCTTCTCCTCCCTAATAAATACATCTTAGTTTTGCTGTTTTCTATCTTGTTTCTATTTCATGCTCTGTTCCCCATTACTTCCTCCCTTTCAGGAAATGTGGAAGCAGTTAATTGGAAGACACTATGTACTCTTTTGGGTCTTGCATTCTACCTCTTCATCCTTTCCTCTGCCGAAGAGATCCTTCAGGAGACACACCTGTTGAGCAACTGGAGGAGGCCACAATCTACCTTGATTCTTGCTCCGTTCTGCTCTATCCCTTCTAAATCTGCTCATCATATTGAAGAATTTTCTGGAACCATGAGCAAAGGGGTGCTGGAATCTGTAATGCAAGAAAGAATCAGGACACTTCTATCCCTCCCTTCATCATTTCATGGGACTATTCTGAGCAGAACATCATTTAGAGAATGCTCTGTCAGCAGGAAAAGACTCACTACTGTTTTTCACACAATTGTATTATTTATGAATTACTATCCATTTAGAAAGTTCTACCCCATCTTTCTTCATTGTCCTACAACGGACAGAGGGAGATATGTCTGAACAGAAGCAGCTTCCACCATCCATGGCTCTCTCCACATGCACCAGAAGATTTTGACTCACAAGGGGTCCATCCACACAATACTTTTGACATGTCACTTTCTACATGTAGGAAGGGAAAGAAACTGGGGACAAGAGTAGATCTGGGATGGCCAACTCTAGATCTGAACTTTCTGTACTGATTATTCCACCTGAACAGGATAGAAGCAGGACTGACTTGAATACCTAAGAACATAAGAAGAGCCATGCTGGATCAGGCCAAAGGTCCATCTAGTCCAGCTTCCTGTATCTCAGAGTGGAGAAGCATCCATTTAGAGCTACCCTCTGTTTCCTGTCATGTAGCCAGTTGCTGATCCAGGACAAGACATGTCCCTTTATTCCACAACTGGCATTCCATATCTAATATCAGTGCAACCAGTATTCCAGACCCACAGCTCTGAAAAATATGTTTTGGGTAGTAAGAAGAGGAAATTTGCATTTGCCTTAACATGAGATTCCCCCCCACACACACACACACTGATTCTAGGAGGACTTTGTGAAATGTTTTAGAGACTAAACTATTTCATTTATTGTGTAGTTTATGCCACGTACCCCAGACCAGTATATCTCTGGAGCCTCCACCTATATCCACAGGTTTGGTGGGGTTTCTGGCACCTTGTAAATGTGGTCAAGGATGATTCTGAGTGCATCAGTTTTATCCCAGGTCATGTAACTCAGAACCTCGACATCTAGGATGAGATTTGAACACAGATAATTCTAGAACCGCTTCTGCCCTTGTTCAGATAAGTACTGAATATGGCTTTGAAAGTTTGCTTGGTATAGTAACATTCGGGCTTATTTGCTCCTTCTTACTGGCTGTTTTTACCTCTCCTTAACCCAGTATTTGAGGTGTGTGTGTGTGTGTGTGTGTGTGTGTGGGGGGGTGGGTGGGTGGCTTGAATAAACTCAGTAAACCCATGAAGCACTGATAGAATCCTGGCTCCTCCAGTAGCACGTTCATAGCTTTTGTCCAATTATAACACTAGTAGAACTCACATATCCTAAGGCGGCTTGAAATAAATAGTTTGACTGGTATTCCATCATCCCCAACTCCAACTGCTAAATCTTTAATAGCATTTGTAATCTCTCCTATCATCAAATAAGCCTCCAATAATAATTTATCTTTAGTTCTCTTTAAAGAGCTCTGTCCTGATGAGGTAGTGAGAAATGTGCAGCACACAGCTAAAATACCCAAGGAGAGCCAGCTCAAGAGATGTATCCTCTCTAGGCTTCATTATATCGAAATTAATACACCAATGCATTAAAATTAAATGAAAATTAATTTTTTATTCTAGATACGTGTGGTATAAATTAAACAAGAAATCAATGACAGAAGCCCATTCTTTGTCTGAAATTGTTTCAGCAGTATTAATATGACTTACCTTCCTTCTTGAATGCTAATTCAAAATACTTACCGTGTAATGTCAGACATTCTCTACTCAAAGGGCAAGTTGGAAACTTAGCCTAAATGTGGAGTCTGGATCTGTCGTGACTGGATGGTGAATTTAAAGAATTTATACGAAAAGAGCTCTGGTTGTTGAGAGGGTGGCTGCCATCTGGCTTCAGTCGTACCTGGAGGAAAATCATATCCTGGATCCGTTCCAGTCCGGGTTCAGGCTGCGTTGTGGGACGAAGACTGCCCTGGTCGCTCTGCAGGATGACCTCATCAGGGAGGCTGATAGGGGGTGCTCCTCCCTGTTGGTCCTCCTTGATTTGTCAGCAGCCTTTAATACCGTCGACCACAGTATCCTGCTGGATTGGCTCGCCGAGGCTGGAATCGGGGGCTCTGCTTTCTGCTGGCTCCGATCCTTCCTCAATGGCCAGTCTCAGCGGGTTCAGCTGGGGGACGAGTTGTTGGCTCCTTGGACACTCCCCTGTGGGGTGCCCCAGGGGTCAGCAATCTCCCCCATGCTGTTCAACATTGATATCAGGCCGCTGGCTGAGGTCATCAGGAGATTTAGAGCGCTGTCATCAGTATGGTGATGACACGCAGCTCTGTCTCTCCTTTTCTACCTCTGCAGTGGAGGCAGTATTCTCCCTTGACCTGTGCCTAGAGGCGGTCTTGGAATGGACCAGGATTAACAGGCTCAAACTGATCCCGGAGAAGACCGAGGTTCTGTTTTTGGGGGACCCTCTTCCAGGTACAATGGCCCCCACCCTACAGACAGCTCCAGGAATCTGGGCGTGGTCCTGGACTCAGCCCTCTCCCTGGAAGCCCAAGTGATCGCCGTCTCCAGGGCCGCTTTTTTCCACCTCTGCAGGATCGCTCAGATCCGTCCGTACCTCGATGAGTTCTCCCTTAGGACAGTTGTACAGGCCCTCATGATCTCAAGGATTGATTACTGCAATGCACTTTATGAGTGGTTGCCCTCAACCCTTATCTGGAGACTCCAACGGGTGCAGAATGCGGTGGCCATACTGGTGGTGGGTGCTCGTAGATACGATCACATCACCACAATTCTGGCATGCCTGCATTGGCTGCCCATGGCTCTCCAGATAAGGTTCAAGGTCCTGGTTATGGTTTTCAAAACCTTCCACGGCTTGGGTTCTGAATACCTGTCGGAGCATATCTTCCAGAGGTCAACTGAGGCCAGGTCCACTCGAATGTTGCAGAAACACTCACTCAGGGTGCCCACTCCTAGAGATGCATGGATGTCAGCAACGCGCAACCGCACCTTCTCTGTTGTGGGCCCCTCATTATGGAACCATCTTCCGAGTTTGCTGCGCCTTGCACAGTCCCTGCCCACCTTCGAAAACCATGCTTTTCAGGGAGGCATATGGCAACCTTTAATTTAGTTAATGTAAGTTATTTAAATTTGATCTTATTTCCCCCAGCCCCCTGATACATCTTGCCTAGGGCTTTCCTCCCCTTTTTCTTCTTGTGCATTGATGTTTTTAATTTGTAAACTGTTCAGAGTTCCTGTTGGAAGATGGGCGGTATAAAAATGAAACAAACAAATAAATAATAAATATATAAATAAGCTCCAAAAGGGGGTGTTCTAGGAAAAAATCTTCCTAATCGGATTCGGAAGCCAAGGTGTGTTGGTGCTTATCACTTGCCTGCACGAACAATTAGAAAGATTAACCCTCCCCCCAACCTTTCCAAATTTTGGGAGATTGCAGGGAAGAGTTTGAGCTCCCCTGCCATTGATTCCTCTAGGATAAATTGTTTCATTTCTAGAAGGGAAAATGGCATTTCATTTTGTTTTGTGACGAAACACATCCTACCGTTTCATTACGTAATGAAGCAATTCATTATGCAGCGAAATGACAAAACAGCATTTTGTTTTTCATTTCATGCCCATCTCTAACCAGAATGTGTATCTATCCCCTATAAGGACCTGAGTAATGGTCAGTGGAATATGTTGCCACTGTTTGCTATGTTGGACTTTGCTTGTGAATTGCATGGTTTCTTAACATGTCTGACTAGCGACAGGACAAAGATTGCTTTTGGGACTAATCTACATGTTATTTTCCAAGCCTACCATTATTTCCAGGGCAGAAAAGCTCTCTAGAGAACACTGGGAACTTCTCATTCCTGGTTTCCTGACACCCTGAGATCACACTTTCTCTGGGTGTCCCATTTCAGAAGTAATGGGGGGGGGGGGAGATAGGCAACACAAGACATTTTGGCTTCCCCTCCCCGAGTTTACAAGAAAAGAGGAACCAGACTGGAGCAGGCAGGGCCACGTGGCCTATTCAATTCAAATCTTGATGATTAAACACAGTCATTGCCTAGTTCTGTAGATCATAACCTTGGGCCCAATCTAGTTATCTTGAAGTTACAGGCCTAGTTGCTCTGGTGTGTGCACATTAATAATGCATGTAACAAATAATAAATGATGTGTCCTGTATTTAGTCCTCATGTGTTTGCTCCTGAGGATAAATCCTTGTGTGGGAAGTGGATCTCTAGACCAGAGTCTTTGATCTCAGGAATTGAGCAGAAGAGGGAGGGGGAAAAACCCCTCTAGCAGCCATAACCCATTAGTAACTCTAGTCTGTTGATTCGTGAATTGCCTTAAAAAGTGGAAAAATGAAAAATTTAGAAACATCATCCACAAACATTTAGCTTTACTTCCTTCTCCTGCTTCTAAATTTAGATCAGAAGCTCCTGGAGGCTGACACTGTACTGGCCCCACTGTTTGAGATCTTAACCAGCTAATTGGTTGCTATTAAAAGCAATACATTTCAGTAGAACTAAGGACACTTGTGAACACATGCATTCTTCTTCAGAGACCCTGTAATCAATGGAACGTTTCCATCCAGTGATTTGGTATTGGACTGAGGTGTTGAACATAGAAGACCTTGCTGCTGCAAAGTGCTTCCTAAAGAGATTGCTGCTCAATATACTATGATCAGCAAAGGTAGATCCTGGGAATAAATAGGGGTCACACATGCCTAGGACAATGGCTGATTAAGAACTAGCATAGAATAAAGCTGAAGGACTGGCTTCCTTAGCTGTTTGCTGCAATGGCATCTTTAAGGAATTTGTTTTAAAAATGTCGACTGATTGTCATGAAAGCATGTTTCTTGGGCCCTACACTTTCACTGCAGCTTGAAAACCAGGGTACTTCCAGGGCTAGATGCAAGGGAGTGGTATCAGGAGACAGATATCTAGTCTCGTGCACTCCCAGACGCATCAGGTGGGGCCACTGTGAAATATAGGAAGCTGGACTAGCTGGGTCTTTGGCCTGATCCAGCAGGGCTCTTCTTATGTTCTTAATAGTACACGTGTAGGATGGAAGATGAATGTGAAATGCTGGGTAAGAGCCAAATGTGCTAGTTTGGTTATATTTTACCTTTGCAAAATGGATCTCAGGGTATCTGAAGTTTTTCCCCCTTTTCTACTTGTGTGTGTGTGTGTGTGTGTGTGTGTGTGTGTGTGTGTGTGTGTGTGTGTGTGTGTGTGTGTGTGTGAGAGAGAGAGAGAGAGAGAGAGAGAGAGAGAGAGAGAATCCCTCTTGTCTTCTCTTGAAGTTACTTGCTCCTCAGATTCTGTTGATCTGCTCCTGACTCTCTCCTGTGGACCAACCACATTTTCTCCAAATTCTTCAAATATAGGCCTCTTCAGGGAACAATGCTGTAAAGCCGTCTAGATGCAACTAAGGAATGTGTCCCCATGCCCAGGTCTGAGTTTTAAGAATTGACACAGTTGGTACTAGAGATGGGCATGAATCGAAAAAATGGCATTTTGTTTTTTTGTTTTTCGTTGAGGGGGTCCGTTTCTGTTCGTTTTCATTTTTTGCAAATTTTTGAAAAAAAATTCATTTTTGTTTATTTGTTTATTTGTTTTTCATTTTTACCCTCTTTTGCACGATTTTAAAAGCATTTCTGTGGGTGGGCGTCCCCCAACAGCCCAGACCATAGGGAAAACACTAAAAAAAATGATGCTGACAGAGACACAGTATAGACTAGGTACGCAGGGAGGCTGCAAAGGCAGCGGCGGGCGTTGCCCAGGATGCAAGGCAGCCGCAGAGTGACTGCACTGCAGGGCAGGGGAGGGTACTCACCGAGAGGTACACACGCATGCACACCGGGAGGCTGCAGGACTGAAGCTAGAGAGAAATCTCTTCTTTCTCTCCCCTAAGAGCCAGGCTGCAGCCAGCAGGAACACAGAGACACACACCTGTCTGGCTGGCCTAAAGTGAAAATAATGAGTCGCAGAGACAGCAATCCCACCCTAACTCCCACTGGAGACTGCAAGGAGGACAGGGCGCTGCCAGAGCTTTTTATGCCCTCTGTGGCTGCCAGACCTGCCCAGTCTGCAACCTGGGCATGCTATTGGTTGAAGTTGTCCAAGAATTTACATGATCCCATCACATGGCTTGCCTCCATTTTGTGGCTGGCGACATCCATTTTGTCATCCTTAAAGGGAAAAGAAAAATACATCGCAATGGGAGATGACAAAAACAAACGTTTTAAGGACCCCAACCCCCCTGGTAGGTATTATCAGACAGTATAAATAATTATTGCTGAATTTTTATGGATGTCCAGGGCGTTTTTTAACATTTAAAACAGCTCATTTCATTGCGCGTTGCTATTAACGAAAAACAAAACGTAACAAAACTAATTTTCATGGTTCTGTTCGGTTCGTTCCAATTTCATCACAATGTTCATTATTTGTTTCGTTATGTAATGAAATGAATAACGAATAACGGAAATGAAAAAAGTTCATTTCGTGCCCATCTCTAGTTGGTACACTAGCCTAAACTGTGTTACCGCCCTTATTTGGGCATTCACAAAGAAAGCTGGATCCAGTTACACACACAAAACGAGTCCCTAGGCACTTATTGAAAACCACAATAGCTTCCCCAGAGATCCATGGAAAGGAGAGTTTTGTGTTAACTATGTATTGGTGATCGTGCGCTCCAAACTACCTGCTGGTCACTCCCACTGATGTCATATCGATGTCACACACCATGGGGATCATTGCCTCCCACACTGCGAAAATAACATTTCATATTGATTTCAGTGGGAACAAAGGGCTATTAACTTAGCGTGGGACCAACCCAGCCTCTTCTAATTGATTATACAAAAGCTGCTTTCTTTTTTTAAGGGGTCATTTAAATTGCCCTCTTATATAACTAGTATGCATGAAGGTACGCCCCATTTAACTCAGCAGGACATACATTTAAATAGACATGCACCAGACAACAACCATAATAGCTAATTATTGTTTGGGCTAAGAAATGAAAGTTTGGCACTGCTTCTGCCTCCATGTGGCCATTCTGGTCCATTCCAGATCTAAATGCAATAATATGGATTCTGTCAAGCAGAGGCAGTCTTTTGTCTGTCATAGTCTTTAGTCAGAGATAGAGATATATTTGGCTCAATATGGAGATCAACCGTCTCTTATTCTGACAGTCAGAAAGACATCACACTGGTTTTCCATGGAATAATCTTTCCCTGGCCTCTCTTGTTGGTGTAATTGCCGATCGCTAAAAATGCGCATGGGAGGAACAAACACCAGACTGGTTTGTTCCGAAGTTGCAAAAGGAGCCTGACTGGAAATGTTTCTCATTTTCTGTGGACTTTGGCCCAGTTTTTGCTTTTCCCTGCATCAACTTCCTATTTTACCATGTTGGATTTCTATGTTTTATCTATACTGCTGGTTCTCCAAAGCAAGGTGCAAAAGATCACAGGATAACCAGAGCATCAAGTCTGGGCTGAGTCACTTTGGATTCCAGATATTGAGAAAGCTAGGGCACATCACCTTTTTTTGTAGCCAGTCAGAGACTACACAATGATTATGTCATGAAGGTGGTGCATGGGGAATTCAAAGTAAAGGAAAAAAATAGGAACGATCACATGGGTATTTGTTTTGTGACTTTGTGCAGGTTGGAAAAAGATGGGTTTGCTTCTTTTCGTTGTGAACACATGATGTACAGTACATGCTATAGCTAACTAGTCTGGCCCTTATCAATGACTACTCACATGCTTTCGGCTCCCTGTCAGTAACCCTATTGTCTACTGGTTTGTATGTGTGCGCGCACTTTTTGGTGTGGGTAGGAAACTTTAAGTTCCAGCATGTGTGATCATTGCTATTGAACCATAATGGCTTACTGTCTCCTTCCTGAAGTCATTTTTTGCAATGACGAGGCAACACATCGAGGGATCTTCGAGCGGAGTGTCCTTTTTACTGCCTATGGCCAAAGCCTTTCATTAGAGACAGTAAACAAGGCTGGGTTGTAAATCATTTGCAGTAAGGGGAGAGGAAGGGTATCTAGAGTCCCATAGCCTCTAGACCTGTGGACGCCTCCATGCCTAATCTCTGAGTGCTGGAGCCTGTTTCTCCCTGCACTTCCTCTTGAGTCATCCTGGCTGGTGGTTGGTCTTTGCCTGTGCTAGGGATCACCTGGAATTCATTATTGCTCTGGCTTCCGCGCTGGGTCCCCAGCTCCACTGTGTGTGTGATCCTAGGTCCAGGGGCTAATGGCTTCCTGAGAGCTTGCCAGGTCCCTTGGGGGTTCAGGATCCTACAGTCATTGAATAATCTTAAGAAACGGAAATATTTCTTTCCACTTAGGTGTGGAAGGGGAGGGAGAGGAAGGTTTGCATTTCTTTTTAATTGCTGTTCCCATAACCACAATGCTTCAAAAGTTTATTTTCAAAGCCCTTTCAAAGCACCACTGATGTGTTGTGTCAGTTAGCAAGTTGCAACAGCTGGAAAAAAAATGCAGAGCTTCGTCTCCCTTCCTGTCTACAGACAAGAGGAAAAGAAGCTTCTGTTTCTCAAGATTGTTAAGTAGTTTCAGCAAAAGGACAGCCAACCAGCTATGAAAAGATCTTGAGAAAGAGGAAGCTTCCTTTCTGCTCACTTTGGAAGCTTCCTTAATGAGGAAGATCAATTTTATGGTGCTAAACTGGGTTGTTTGGAGAACCATGTGCTGAATACTTGCATGTGGTCGCAAGGTTGATATACAAGGTCCCTTACAGCTCTGCAGATCAAAATTTGTTGTTATTGATTACTCCAAATAATATACCACACCTTAAGTGATTCTGTTTAAATCAGGCATATTCATTGGAGGCCCTGTGCCCCCCCCGGGGCCCCCTGGCAACTTTAAAGGGGGCCACAGACTTGAAACAATCATTTCCACATTTTATTATAAGGTTTGTTATGCAGCATACATGATTCTGATTTGTCCTATATTTCCTTCATTTGCTGTTTATGGCCAGGGACAAAATAAGGTTGAGAATGTCTGATCTAAATTGATCCAGGCAGGGAAAATTGGCTATCTAGTTGCACCTGATGTTACTCAATAGTCAAACAAACATTTAAAGACATAAATTTTAAAAGGCTTCAAAATGGAGGAACTGTGTGAGCATGCATCTAGAATAAAATGTACATGGCTATGGCTCACTCCCAGAATTAAAATATAATATAGCTTGCTTGTCAAGAACAAGTTTGAAATGAAACTTCTGTTCAACCACAGGAGTTGGCTTTAAAAACTCCAGTAGCTTGGAGGTGTCTGAGCCTCCTCCTCTATTCATGATCCCCACTGACTTATTGCATCCAACTTTCATATGTTTCCATGTTATGGTTCATTTCTCTTGATGCCCTGATTTGCAGCTTATTTTTTTTCCAGTTTATCTCTCAGGGAATTCCTATCAAAGCTGCTATGAAAATGACTTGGGAAAGAAAACCCTTAGGATATAGAATTGCACATCTAAAATTATTCATTACTTATGCTAACTACATAAATACATGGTAAATCCAGAAAAAGGAAGCACCATAAGTTTTGCCTCCCACAATAGTGTGTTAAAATGCAACTTTTAAGAAAGTTGGTTTGTAATAATATGCAGGTCACACAAAAACATTTTCATTCCCGTACCTACTGCATTCAAAAATGACTTTTACAAAAGAATGTTATCTTGAGATAATTTGGGAGAGCCTGCTGATTTTAAAAAACTAAGCCTTTGCTTGCTGCTCTAATTTCCAGAACACATGGAAATTCTGTGATCCACAAACAACAATTTCCCCCAATTTCCCTGAATCTTGATGAAAACCCAACCTTTTTCATGCTCCTGTGTCTCTGCTGAAGGACGCAGTGCCTTCATCACACCCACTAAAAAGTACGAATCAGTATGTTCATATCAATGAAGCTTACTTCCCTTCCAAAATGCTTAGGACCAGGCTGTTGAGATCTGATGCAACATTTTTCAGTTAAAACTTGCAGCAAGCCTGTATAGGCTTCATCAAAAGGTCAAACTAGATGAGACACTCATCTCACATTTAATGCTAATGGTCCACTTTTCCTCTGTCAAAATGATCTCGGCAGAAAAACCAGCCTGAGGAATCAAATTAGAATATTAAAGACATGTTTTGCTTCCAATGACTGGTCACAAGACAAGCAAGATACAGAGCTGAGAAAAAGCACATTCTATGATAAACAAGATGAAGTGTGTATTCTCGAAGACTTTCACAGCCAGGATCTGATAGTTGCTGTGAGTTTCTCAGGCTCTTTGGCTATGTTCTGGAAGTTTTTCTTCAAGGAGCTCAGGGAACTAGGAGTTCTTTCTGCACTCTGGGGTACAGAGTGAGTGAGACTGGGGCTTTTAAAGTTGTGGGAAAGAGGAAACTTGTTCCCTGAGCTCCTTGCCCTCTGAAGATGGCAGCCACAGAGTCTGGCAAAACATCAGGAAGAAAAACTTCCAAAACACAGCCAAACAGCCCAAAAAACTTGCAAAAACTATCAGATGAAGTGTCTTTCAGGACTTTAAGGGAACTTCACTTCTACACAAGTGCTGGCTGTCAAGTCTATGTTGACTTTTAATGCGATCCATCATCAATTTAGTTTAGAGAGAGTACCATGGAAAGGCTGCTTCCATGTCTCCCTGGCCTGACCAAACTCAAACCAGAGTTAACTTTGCAGAAAAAGAAGCATGTATGAAACTGATTCTTCAAAGTCCTTCGAAATAGTCACAAAATATTCTGTTCTTTCAGGTATCCTGCACTCCTGAATGAACCCTAAAATATAATGAATAAATATATATATTTTATTTTATTTTATCTGTGTATGTTAGAGCAGTTTTACCCCACCTTTCTCTTTGGAAAAGGACCCAAGACAGCTTACAGTAATGAGGGACAATATACAATCCAGTACAATTAAGACATGTTCGAGTATTGAGAACAGGGAATTGAGGGATAACTTACAGCATTAAAAGACAACATTACATTAAAGCTACAAGAGAACACAAGCAGTTAAAAAGAGAGTAAAATTCCATGTAAAAGTTATGAGTGAGGGACACTAACATGGAAAACATAGTGTCAATGCAATCACAAAAGGTTATAAGTGGTTATAAAACACCTCTCAGGTATCGCCCACTTTCATTCAGCTAGTGGTATCATTTCCATGCTCTTGCTCCTCTAAGTGTTTATTTTCTTAATGAAAGAAACAATTAGTAACAGCAGAGTTAGTACAAGGAAGGGAAGACCTCATAATGTGCATTCAGTGGAAGACATTTTAAAGGGAAGAGAAAACACAAGAATAGCATTCACAAGAAAACATGTTAGAACAGATTTAGCTCAGAAGATGATTTGTGATAACATGACATGTCATTTCTTGCTCTCCCAAAATTGAACCAATGTTGAGTTCATTTCCAAGTACATAAATGGGTTATGCAGCCTGCCTGGTTGCTCCATGTGATGTTCAACTAAATCTGGCATGAGGCTAATTCCTTCTCTATCTCTCCAACCTGGAGTTTGTCCAATTGTTCATTCCAATTGGGCCTCTGTTATTGTTTTTGTGAGCGCTCTTCATCCTCTTGGAGTGTTTGGACTCTCTCAGTTTTCCCTTTCAGCTTTTTTTTTACTGGTTTCCTCATCTTTGGGAAACTGCCTTTTTGAAAATTTAAGGTCTCTATGTTAGATTTTATCAGTGAATGACAGTCTATGGTTAAGTTAGTAATTGTGTTGTGGTCACTCTTCCCTATTGGATCAGTTAAATTAACATTTTGCACCAGATTCTGTATATTACTCAGGATCAGGTCAAGGATTCTTGTACCTCTAGTTGGGTCTTCAACCATCTGTTACAGGGAACAATCATTTAGAATATCTTTGAACTTTATTTCTTTCTTGTGTGCTGAACAACAGTTCATCCAGTATATGTGAGGGTAATTGAAGTCTCCCATTATAACCAGGCTTCCCTTCTTAGATGCCTCCTTTATAACATTCTCCGACTGCCACTACCCCTCAGAGGCTTGGGTCGGAGTCCGATAGCATATGGCTACTGTTAGACCATCCTTGTGGCCTGCTCTTACCCACAGAGGTTCTAATGGTGACTCCAAATCACCTAGATATTCCACTTCATTGGATTTTATAACTTATTTGACATACAAGGCCACAACACCACCTGTTTGCCCCTTTCTTTCCTTCCTGTGCAGTCTGTAGCCTGGGATAACTGTATCCCATTGGTTATCATCTGTCCAGCAGGTTTCTTTGATGCCAATATTATCAATATTTTCATCTATTGCTAAGTATTTCAGCTTCCTTATTTTGTTCCGGAGGCTTATGGCATTTGCATACAAGCATTAGATGCTTTTCTGATGCGGTCTTTTGAGTCCAGTTGCATCATTAGACTGCTTCTTGCATCCTTCTGCTGGAGTGCTGGTGACTAGTTCCTGGCTCTGCTCAGTAATTTTTGCATCCTCCACACTAGTCAAGTAGACACTTTCCTGAACTGGATGCTTCCCAGCTCCTGTCAGCTTCCCCTCAGTTATCAGTTTAAAAGTGGCTCTGTAGCCTTTTTTATGTTGAGTACCAGAAATCGGGTCCCATCATGGTTCAAGTGCAACCTGTCCCTCCTGAACAGGTTTCGCTTGTCCCAAAATGTTCTCCAGTTCCTGACAAATCTGAAGCCCTCCTCTCGACACCATTGCCTCATCCACGCATTGAGGCTTCTGAGCTCTGCCTGCCTGGCGGGTCCTGGATGAGGAACAGGCATCACTTCTGAAAATGCTACCTTGGAAATCCAGGACTTCAATCTCCTTCCTAACAACCTAAAAAAGTGTAGTGTGTAATTTGGCTTCCAGGTCTTCCCAACTTCATTGGTACCAACGTGTACCATGAACACTGGCTCCTTCCCAGTTTTCTCTAACAAACTATCTAGATTTCTTGTGATGTCTGCAACCTTTGGCTCATAAGATCCACTGCACTCACACAAGACACAAGATTGAAACAGATTTGTGTTTCTTTTGGCCTTGGCTACCTTTTGTGCTGGGGAATGTTGAAACAGTGCCATGCAATCCTAACCTTAACATGTGCCATCTATAGACAAACTTCTTCTGCTGCAGAAGCAATTTTGCTGTCTGGTTCAGCTTCTGCTGGCCTAGTGATGGTTCAGGTGTGTATTGGTCATAACAGCCACTTGAGGTTGCATCCTAAGGGGCTAATCCAGTCTGTTATTATTATTATTTTGAGGGGGGAGAGGTGTTGACACTGCAGGTGTACCAGGGGTATTGTACATATTAAGCAATACACAAGATAATGGAAGGGAAGATGGATGCTGTAGGTGTAGGGTATTGTACGGGGTTGAGATCCATAGCCATTAATTTTATTGATGAATATAAAGCCAATGATATATAACAAGCTGCCCAAGAAGTTAATTTCATACAGGGTGCTTTCAACATGAGTGTTAGAACCATGAACATGGAAGTGAAGTTCTGTCCTTGTTCTTATTGCAGTTGTAAAACAAAACAAAATACTCATTTACCTAACATAAATAAAAATCTAACAACCTGATCTTAAGTCTGTTTACTTGGAAATAAGTTACACTGCATTCAGTGGGGTGTACTTCCATGCAAGTGGATATCATTTTCTAATCATTGGTGGGAATTGATTTGGAGATGATGGAAACTTCTTGCCCTTGCCTTAGCAATGTGCTTTCTCGTTTTCTTATATCCAGCTGTGTTATTTAGCCCATTCTGTTTCCCTTCATTTATTTTCTTATGTAGTCTTTCACTTTCTGATCCCCTGCCTTGTGTTTCATTTTATCACTACTTACCCCAAAAGATTTTGAAGAGGGAGGGGTAAAAACAGAGCAAACATAGCTCTGAGCAAAATAGCTTGGGGAGAAGGACCCCTGGGGTGAAGCCTTCATAATTTAAGGCGGCACAGATTAAATATAAGGATGAATTGTACATGGGGATGGTATGATGAATATAGCTGATGGTGGGTGGGTGGCATTGTTTGTTTGTTGGATTCTTTGAATGGTGAGTCTCATTTTGCCCCCACCAAATAAAATTCCTACAAGCTTATCTAAATAAGAAAATGCCAGGGAAAAAGGCTTCAGTCTTAAGTTAATTAAAGCTGTAATTTCACTTGAGAATACAGATCTGTTGACTGGTCTTTTCTGGCCAGATTTCAACAAACTTCGCACAAAATAATCGAGTCCTGGGGTATTACAGCAGCTCACATTATCAGGAAGATTATGGATGACAGCTGGGTTGGTTGATGATAGCTGAAGAAAAACAAGTTTTGCTAGCTGGAGAGATTATTACTGAAGGCCTCCCAGTGGTATGGATGGGCTTTATAAAAGAGAGAGAAAGAAATCAAATACAGCCTCTGCCTTTAGATATTGAAGCTGAAATTCAGATGATCTCAAAATCTACATGTGCAACCTGATGTTTTCATGTCCTATACATCTGGATTGTTTTTACTTTGTAATACTTATGCCAACAGTTAGCTAGCTCCGACTGTAATACTTATGCCAACAGTTAGCTAGCTAGTTAGATAAAGGTAAAGGTAAGCATACCACCTTGGGTCCTTTTCCAAGGAGAAAGGCAGGATAAAACACTCTAAAATTTATTATTATTATTATTATTATTATTATTATTATTATTATTATTATTATTATTATTATTATTATTATTATTATTATTATTATTATTCATTCATTCATTCATTCATTCATTCATTCATTCATTCATTCATTTCACTTTTATACCGCCCATCTAGACAAAGGGCTACTCTGGGCGGTTTACAACATGTGATAACAGACAAAGGAATACATTTTAAAAACCAAAATACAAGGTTCATAATAAAATAAAATATACATACATCAACAACAAAAAACTAAAAAGAAGCTAAAAAGAAGCTAAAAATGGCAAGAGACTGATAAAATGGAGGGGAGAGATGAGAAGAAAAGTGGTTTAAAAATAATGCCTTACTAAATGTTTGAAGAGTCAGGGAATGTCATTCTATAGAACCAGGTCTTTAATAGTTTTTTTAAAGTTTGAAGCGAGGGTGTCAGCCAAATTTGAGGGGGTAGATGGTTCCATAACTTGGGAGCAACCACCGAGAAGGCCCTACTCCTTGTTACAGCTTTTCGGGCCTCCCTCGGGATTGGGACTTCCAGGTGTCCCAATTAATTATTCATTATTTAATTAACCACACAGCTATCTACGCTGGATTTTGTATTACCAATCACTAGTCGAACACTTCCCAAGCGTTTAGGACGCAGTGATGTATCAGCGAATTATGCGAGCAGATCCCAGTAAGGCGGCTTTCTGCATCTGACTGATGGTGACTTTGTTAACTCCAATTTCTTCTAAATACTTGCTTAGCTCTTTAGGCACTGCACCCAGCTTGCCGATTAGCACTGGTACCACCTGTACCAGTTTATGCCAGAGTCTCTGAAGTTCAATTTTCAGATCCTGATATCGGGTATTATTATTATTATTATTATTATTATTATTATTATTATTATTATTATTATTATTATTATTATTATTATTATTATTATTATTTACATTTATAGACCACCCAACTTTCCAAAAGGAACTCTGGGCGGTGCACAACATAGAATGCATAAGAAAACAAATAAATATAATCCATTTAAGACATTTCAGAGATCATGTAAAAGCCAACTCCAATAAAAGACAATAAAATACAAGATGGCGGCAAATAAACCAGATGGGCAACAAACAACAAAATCAGCAAACATGCAACCTCCTTGGTCGCCAAAAGAGGCCTTAAAAGCAAACTTTTTAGCTTCTTCCTAACATCTGAGAGGGGCTCTGTAGTCCTAAGAAGGTGATTCCACCATGATGGACCTGCCACCGAAAGGTACGGTTCTGATTAGTGGTCTTACGAGCCTCCTGGGGAGTGGCAACCCTGAGTGAAAGGGTCTGCAATGTTCTGGTGAGATGGGCCAATGTTGACCTTAGGATGATATGCTCTGCCAGATATTCTGGACCCAAGTCATGGAGGGTTTTGTAAATCAAAACCAATACCTTGGACGTTATTCAGGAGGTAACGGGTAGCCAGTGCAGATGAGCTAGAATAGGGGTGATGTGATCATATCTTCCTGCACCAAACACCAATCTGGCCACCACATTCTGCACCCACTGCAATCGCCGAATAAGGATCAAGGGACCCCCCATGTAAACAGCATTACAGTAGTCTAACTTCAAGATAACCAGCACTTGCACAACTGTCCTTAGAGAGTCACTGTCAAGATGTGAGCAAATCTGGGCGAGTAGCCTAAATTGGTAAAAGGCTGCCCTGGAGATGGCTGCCACCTGGGACTCCAGGGACAATCCCGAATCCAGGGTAATGCATAGACTCCTCATTCTATCAACCAGTTGGAGGGAAATACCATCCAAACGGTGAAGAGAGGCACAGTACCCATTCGCACCCCCCAAAGGAACAGTACCTTAGTCATCTTGAGCTTAAGCCTGTTAGTCCTGGTCCAATCCAAAACTGCATCCAGGTAGTGAACAAGGATCTGCACAGCCTCTGTTGCAGAGGTGGAAAAGGAGAGACAGAGCTGCGTACCATCAGCATTCTGATGGCAGCAGACCCCAAATCTCCAATTGACCTCAGCCAGCATCGGGGAGAGAGCCGACCCCTGGGGGACCCCACATGAAAGTGACCAAGGAGCTGACAAAACTCCACCCAGCTTTACTCACTGGGCGCAGCCATGAAGGAAAGAACAGAGCCAGCACAGAGCTAGGCCATGAATCCCCACCTATAATAGCCTGCCCAGGAGGATACTGTGGTTGACAGTATCAAAGGCTGCAGACTAGTCGAGGAGATCCAGCAGGTTAGAGCGACCCCTGTTGGCCCCACTCAAGAGGTCATCTTGCAACATGACCAGGGCTATTTCAGTCTCTTGATGTGACCTGAACTCAGATTGGAATGGATCCAGGATGCAATCTGGAGCTGCACGGCAGCAACCCACTCCACCATTTGCCCCCAAAATGTTCTGCTTATATAACGTCCCATAGAGCTTCAAGCACTCTCTGTGCAGTTTACAATTTAATTATACAGGCTACACACTGTCCCCCCCCCCCCAGCAAGCTGGGTACTCAGTTTACTGACGTCAGAAGGATGGAAGTCTGAGTCAACCATGAGCCTGCTACCTGAGATTGAACCCCAGGTCACGAGCACACTTTTAGCTGCAGTACAGGCATTTAACCACTGTACCACGGGGCTCCTGATGAAAAGGGAGCATTGACTATTGGACAATAGTTGTTCATATCATCCGCAGTGTAGCAATGACTACACATGACACATTCATGAGGGTTCAAACATCTCTGAGTCCCAGGCGTGCTCTCCGGCGTGCTCTGGCATGCTCCTCTCTCTCTCTCGCCCAGGCTCAAAGCTTTTATTAGTTACAGTAAACAACATCATGGGGAGTAGAGACAGAATTACTTGCCAGGGGTCACGTAGCTGATGAATTCCTGGGGTAGAGAAGCCTTATCTGAAGGGGCTTTGGGCTGGTCACACAGGCCTCCTGATTAGGCTTTATATCTTGGGTGGCCATCTGTTTCCCCCCCTGAGTCATGCCTGTTAGGGCTGACTTCTGAACAGCTCATGGTTATTCAGAGTTCACTCTGGCGTGGTTTATTTCCATGCCTGGCCATGCCTTTTTTGTGGGTGACTTCTGTCCCTGGGTTAATGGCTTGCTTCAGTGCTTTGTCAAGCCCTTTGGGGGTTCTGGGTTGAGCTCTCTTACACCACAGCCAGGCCAGATTTTTTTTTAAAGAATGGGTCTTATCACTGTCTTATTCAGGCGATTGGGAAAAACTCCATCCCCGAAGGAGGCAGACGTGATAAGAGATACCCATTCTGGCATGCTCCTCCCTGTGATCTTAATCAGCAGGAAGAGTAGGGATTGAGTGGAGAAGGTGCTGGTTGATAATGAGCCAGCGGCCTGGAGGCCTCAGCAGGAATTACAGGCCCAAACTCAACAAAGCGAGGAGACCGAGGGGGTGCAGCACCGGCAATACTGGGGGACAGACTAGTGCCGGGGTGTCTAAAGTTTTTTGCAAGGAGGGCAAGATTTGGTGAAGTGAAAATGTGTGGGGGCCGACTATTCAACCTGAAGGGGGGGGGTGAAAAGGGTGTGGCCCATACTCATCTGCAACAGCCACAAATGCTCTGGTTTCAAGACGCTCAATGGTCCGACGGCTGTTGCATGGCCTGGGAACTGGCCCACATGCACCAAGATGCACTGCTGCTCACATAAGCTGCCTGCCCTCACAAGGAAGTGGGGAGGACACTGCAGATGCAGAGTCAGGGGTGGGTAGGCAGGGCGGGTAGTCGAGGGAATGGATGGAGGCAGGGAGGGCAGGCAAGCCATAAAACTGCAAGCTGACCTATCCAGCTGACACAGGGATGGGCTAACCAGCAGGGATGAGTGACAGGCTGAGCTGGCAGGGAGAAGAGGCTGAGGGCCACTTGAAATTTTAAAACGGGCCATATTTTGCCCCCGGACTGGACTTTGGACATGCCTGGACTAGTGGAACCAGATTCCAGACTGGAATGGATGGCCTTTATTTTAGATTTAAAATGGGCTGCAAATGACTAACTAATGAAATCACTAGTAGGAGGCCCTGGATGACAAGGATTGGTGAGGTCTCGAACCGCCCAGAACAATTCTGTCTGGCAGTTCATGGCCCCACCAATATGCAGGGATGCATAGGATCTTTTGACATCCCTGATCACTCAAACATAGTACCTGGTCAGCAAACAAACTGCAGCCCAATTAAAAGCTGTCTGGTCTTTCGTCCTTCTGCTCTCAAGCCTCTTCCGTTCCTGCTTCATCACCTGCAATTCAGCTGTAAACCATGGTGAAGGGTGGGCTCGGCACTGGGTGCTGGGGGTGATCCAGTCAACAGCCCGGGTATCTCACCATGCCACCTTTCCACCAGGGCATTAACCGGATTGCCAGCCAGGCTGTCAGACAAGTCCCCAAAGGGCTCAGAGAACCAAGCAGGATTCAGAAGCCTCCGGGGGGTGGGCCCAAATAGATGGGCATGGCTCCCTGCAGGGCGGGGTGGCAATTGATAGGGGAAAAGTCAGCAAATGGTGATCTGACCATGACACAGGCTGGGAAAACAATCTCCCAACCCCCAGATGAAAATCCACGGACGTGGAGGAAAATACCAAGTCCAGGGTGTGCTCAGCTCTATGGGTGGGGCCAGTAACATGCTGGAACAAATTCATGGAGGTAATGGACTCCATAAAATCAAGAAGTGCCCCTGAGAGTATAGCCCCAGCATGCACGTTAAAGTCCCAAACCACCAAGAGGTGGAGGGACCTCAACAGTACAGTGGAGATGAACTTGGTGAGCTCTGGCAGGGGAGTGCTGGGTCACGGGGTGGGGAGCACGGTACACTAGCACTCCCTCAAATCTGTCCCTCGGTCCCACAGATAGGTGCATCCCTCAGCATACCAACACTGTGGTTTTGCTGACAAAAAAAGCTTCCCAATGTACAATGGCCAACCCACCACCCCTTCCCTCCAACCTGCTCAGATGCTGAACCCGAAAACTGGGGGTGACACAGCGGAGAGAGAGAAGCCCCCCCTGCACCCACCCAGGTCTCAGTAAAACAAGCCAGGTTGGCCCGCTCATCCATGATCACGTCATGGATGAGCTGGATGTTATTATGGACTAACCTGGCACTGAGCAGCAAGCAGGACAGGTCGGAGGCATGAACGGGATGGCTCCCGGGTATGTGGTGGTGGATCAGGGGATCAGAATGGGGACGGGCATCAAATGCCTGACCCTAGTTCTTCTCACCCAATCGATCCACAGCCCGACACCACTGGTATAGGAGCAACCCTCATGCTCGGCGACTGCTGAGAGGTGAAACAAGAGGGAGGGGAAGACATAGGAACTGATAAATAACAATAAACAATCAAAACACCCAAACCCCACAACCCACTCCCCAATTCAAAATAACAACTAATACAACCGGGGGGGGGGGGATAGAACAATCAGAATTATATAAGCCCAGCAGTAAATAATATAACAATAATAAAAGCAAAAAAAAAATAAAAGCAAAAAGCAAAAACAACATAATAAACAATAAACTATATAAGTATAAAATAATAGCTAAGTCAACAAATTAATGTTACTGTAAAAGCAGAGGTAATATAGGCTAAGCAAATGAAATACTACATGCATTTGTCAATAATTTTGAATGCTTAATTTATGTGTGTAACTGAACATTTAGAAACAATTCCTGAAATTTAAAAAGAAATGAGACACGTATCACTATATTGGGGAGAGCTTACCTATGTGTCCACTCTCTTTCCTGTCCAGCAGCTAATTAGTGACGGGCAGCTTTAGGACTTACCACATTCCTGGTTCTCTGTATTTAAACTAGATTTGAACTTGGCAGCCATTCATATAGAAATTATATTCCAATTAAGGGATGGCCTTTTTAAAATGGGGAATATGAATAAAACACCATTTTGCCCAATCACTCTAGTAGACCTTTTGGTCCAATTGTTGTGACAAAAATACTGACCTGTCTGCTGCCATCAGCTGATGTTGGGCTCCATGTTTAGCTCAGCACCCCCTAGATAGGGGGCAATTTCCAATGGCACCACATGGAGGAATGGACCACCACCA
This sequence comes from Phrynocephalus guinanensis, assembly GCA_037367245.1. Taxonomy (NCBI): domain Eukaryota; kingdom Metazoa; phylum Chordata; class Lepidosauria; order Squamata; family Agamidae; genus Phrynocephalus; species Phrynocephalus guinanensis. Next base: position 155,230,628 of record CM074732.1, on the reverse strand, counting down.
CCATCATCACCATGGTCACTCTAAATAAAAAGGCTAAAATCCTGTTGGGCACAGTCTGCCTGTAAGGTGTGAATGACATAATCATGTTAACAGATTGCTGATGATAAAAGACTTCCCTTTCCAGTTTTTGGATGCACCCAACTTTATCTCATTTCATGCAAACCATGCACACCATGAAACTGAAAAAGGACATCATTCCTTTTGTTCCAGCGGAGCTATGCGACAGTGTTTTGGCCAATGTAAAACCACTGACGGCTAAATTGTATTAATGCATTTAAGTACTACTTGTGGGATTTTTTTGTTTTTGTTTTGCTTTGGCTATTATGCTGACGACCCAGTACAGTAATACCTTGGCTTGTGAACAAATTCTGGTCTAGAATCATGCTTGTAAACCAAAACACTCATATATCAAAGCAAATTTCCCCATAAGAAGCAATGGAATTTCAGATTATTCATTCTGGGGACCTATAGACCATATACTGTGCATACAAAATGGCAAAACTCACAAAAGAAGTTGGTTAGAAGTCCACGTCCACACCAAGGTTTAGGTACCTGGGTGCAGAATCTGCTCTGCTTGGGACTAACAACTGGATTTTACTGTGTTTTTTTATGTGACAATAATAAAATGTGATTTGTAGCCATTTACACACTTGACTAGCTGCCCCATGACTAGAAAGGGTTTGAAAAATAAGAAAGGATGCTGAAGACAAATTAAATAAAAATAAAAATAAAAATAAAAATAAAAACCTAACCTGCACTCATCTTTGAAAACATTCCTGGCTGGTGCGAGGGAGACCTCCCTTCCTCTCTCCTCCCTCTGCTTTGGAGGCCTGCCTGAGCCGGAATATTCCAGACAAACCTACACAATCTAAGAGGGAGGGAAGGAGGGAGGGAGAGAGACACCACTGGCTCACTTGTGATCATGTGACTTGCTGCAGTGCTTGTATTGCAAGACATTGCTTGTTGATCAAGGCAAAATTTAGAAAAAATGTTTGCTTCTCTTGCAAAACGCTTTTACACCAAGGTACCCTTAAATTAGTCTCTCCTGCAACAGCTAAATAAATAAATAAATAAATAAATAAATAAATAAATAAATAAATAAATAAATAAAATGACACATCAAAACACAACAACAAAATATGGCTTGTGTACCTGAAACATTCCTTCTCCTAAGCTGCTTTGACCACCAGAAGAAGAAAATGTTCTTCTATAATCCCTATTTCAGGACACTCCAAGGACCTTGAGGTAGCAGCATCTGTGTGAACCAGCTTTACTCATATTCTTTCTCTACAGGAAAGGTATGAAGTCACACCCCACTCAGAGAGCCTTGAAAATGAGGAAGTAAATTTCAAGTTCTGCCTGTTGTATTTGATTGCCCTTTCCTTGCCCATGTTATTATTACAACAACCCTATAAAACATATTGAGCTACTGTTGTTCAGGTATTTCCTATCCCATCTGTGTCAATACCCAAAAAGGAAAGTGCCTACCTTGCACCGTCCATTATCACCATTCTCAAGCAGACCATCCAAAGAGGAGAGGCTTGCGTCAAAAAGTTGCAAGCCAATCATACAAGTTGTAATCCTGATTTTACAATGGTCTTGGTTGTATAGAGAAACTCCAAAAGTTATATTTCCTGCTCAGATTTGTGACGGTGTGAGGAAAGGGCTGATGGAATGAACAGTGTCAATCAATTTTGACTTTACATGAGAGTAACAGTTGGCTAGGGCTATTGTGATGGATCCACAGCCTGTCTACTCAGAGATCTGGGGGGCAATTTGCTGTTGGATCAGCAACAGACTCTGCAGGGATCTAGTTCATCAGGTTGGAGCCTGGTTGCTTAGGGATAAATCAGAGGAGCTGGAATAAACCTAGATGCTTATGGTAATAGCCAGTTAAATTTTAATGGGTGGTGGCCTGGCAGAATGTAGTGTTTAGTAAATTCAGACTCTAAGCACTATTGACTGAACTGGATACAGTGTATAGATACACTGGCTTGACTGGTAAATACATTCAAGGAATGCTGTAGCAGAAGGACACATGAGAGTTGTTCTGCTACTACATTGGTTGTGGTCAGGAGGACCCATGGTAGCACATGCTATCTGGGACACCTTGTAAAGGGTGTGAAATACATCATGGGAGAAGAAAATGTCCATCACAATTGGTGTTTTGCTTCTAGTGTACTGAATAATGAACTTAGATGGAACTATCTGTCTTTGATTAGGCTGCACAGGGTGTCCATTATAAAGAAATGTGATTCTTAGTATTATGTTTTTGGTGGCAATTAGCCAGACTGGAAACAAGATCCCATTCTATTTGCATGGTAATGAAGCAGTCTTTGAAAGAAATCAAAACACTAATGAGATTTTATTCAAAACACCTGATGGTTGACATTAATCAGAAAATGTGGAGAAGGTGTTCACTTGTTTTCCTCAGTATTCCTATGGGTGACAGGCCACAAAAATCATTGGTATGTAAGATAACCCACCAAGAGTGACATTCTTTTTTTAGGCATCATGTCCCCCAACCCTTTTAACTAAAATTAATCAGACCTGAGACAGTAGAAATAATCATAAAAGTAGGGCATTCAGCGTTTTCATTCATCACACAGAAAGAGCAAAATCAATATGAAAAGCTCCCCCACCTCCCCGGGTTGGGCTGGAATTAATCTTTTGAAACTTTTGGCACTCAGTGGCTCTTCATCCCTAGTTGTTCTGGAAGCTTCTCAGCAATGTTAAAAGTTTGCATTTCAGAAGCTTCACAAACTCAGAGCATCACCAGACTGAGGAACTAGTAAATCACCACTAAATACTTTATATCTAGATAGCCCTTGATGGATTTCAGTAAATCAGAATGGATTTGATTGCACATAACTATTATGTATAATAATATGATTATATAATTGATCACCATCATGGATATTGCATGTGACACCAACATATGTTGGTGTTTCCCATATATTGTACTGTTTGCAGATGGGAAGCAGAGGGTAAGTATGCTGGTTCATAATGCTTTAATTCCTTACATTGAGTCACCTTCTTGATTGATGCCCTATCTCTCTCAAGGCAGCTCACAGTACTGTAGAATAAAAACAGATAGGAAGCAAGTTCCCATAATGCAATGTAACTAAATTCACAGTAGAACCTTAAACATGCCAATAAAATGTTTAACCCAAATAGTAAAAATTCCCTTCCTTAACAACCCATAAATACTAAAGCCAGACAGAATTAAAGGGAAAAAAAGATATCTGAGCGTCAGCAGAAGGACAACATGTGGGGGCTGACCTAAGAATATAAGAAGAGTCCTGCTGGACCAGGTCAAGGACCCATCTAGTCCAGCTACCTGTATCTCACAGGGGTCCCACCAGATGCCTCTTGGAGCACATGAGACAACTAGATACCTGTCTCCTGATTTCACTCCCCTGTGTCTGGCAGTTTGAGATACCCTACTTTTACTCCTAGAGATAACACATAGCTCCATCAAGGACTGTAACCTTTTGGACTTCTCCTTCAGAAATCTCTCCAATCCCCAATCCCCCTTTAAAGGCCTCTAAGCCAGATGCCATCACCACATCCTGAGGTAAGAAGTTCCACAGACTAACAATATGATGGGCAAAGCAATATTTTCTTTTGTCTCTTCTCACCCTGCCAACCCTCAGTTTGAGTGGATGACCTCTGGTTCTGGTGTGGCATGAGAGGGAGAAGAGCTTCCCTCTATCCACTTTATCCACACACACTCTGCATAATTTATAGCTTCTTTTCAAGGAGCTCCAAACACTTTGAACAGCCAATCAGAAAATCCTCTTTTGCCTCACCTCTGAAACAGGTAAGATGGAGAGAAGGGCATTCCCTTGAGATCACAAAGATAGGCAGGCTAGCATGGGACGGCATAGACCCAAACCATATAGGCTGTATAGGTCACAACCAGAATATATTGCACCTTTAGAAAAATGCTGGATTATTTTTTTAAAAAAATGTATCTGTCTTTTGACTAGGTGCAAGTCTTGCCAAAAATGCAGTATCTATTCCTTTTCTGATCCTTTCTAAAAATGCTGGAGGGCATGAACTACATATTACTGGTCTGATCCATACTTTCTGGCATATAGACTGAAAAAACAATGGTGCTCAAGGCACAAGCCATCAACCTGTCATGAAAACCAGAAGAAGGAAGCTCTGTGTACTTAATTGTTCTTATTCAGCTCATTGTACAAAAATTATATTATTCAATAATGCTGAATCTTACTCAAGACATAGAACTGACATGGATCCCAGAGGTGATCTTTTTCTTTATTGGATCAGTGAAGTCATTGCTGTAGGGCAACTTGAGAAGATCTTTAACAGTTCCATGGAACCCTGGGTTGACCCAGACTGCAAGTGAACAATGCATCTGGGGCAAGGAGGGCATTTACATGTCACTCCCTATCATGTCGTGGTTAAAGCTGTTAATGACCTCTGATGAGCCAGGAGTCTCCTGAGTCAGCCCAACAGTGATATGTCCATGGATTTGCTCCTTAAGTCCAATTTAAATGTGACCTTGGTCAGACATACTCATTGATTAAATCTTATACAATGATATACTTGGAGAAAGTATGGACACAATGCATTTCAAAGTCAGTACTTAGGCCATTATACCAGCTTTAAAACAAAGTTTACAAAACTTCCTCATTTTCTGGGCTGCAGGTCTTAAAATCCAAGGAGTTGTAGTGCAGACAAAGTAACATCTTCAGGCTCTGTTTTAAAAATATCCGAAATTAACTGATGAATCACAGCACATTATATGTGTTCGGTCAGAAGTCAGCTCCACTGAAATTTGTTGGCATTACTTCTAGGTTAGAGAGGCAAGAAGTACACCCTTTAGCTATACAGCTATGTTCACATAATCAATGGGAGTAAGTCCCATGGACATCAGCAGAAATCACATCAGTGTAGGCATGCATAGGATTGCAGCTTCTGTATTGTACTGTACTGTTTTACTATAGCCACATTAGAGGTAGTTGAAAGAACACATTTAAAGTGGTATCCTAAACACATATGTTAGTTCTGTCTCAATTGTATTTCAAGACAGGAGAAAGGGGAAAAAAGTCTCCTCCACATACTTCACCATGAGATGGCTGCCTTGATGAAGGTGGTTTCAGGAGAAAAATGAGCATAGTTGTGAGGTGGGGTTTGAGCTTTTCTGTCAAATGTACATTATAGGAAAATGAGACAATGATTGCCTCATTGCATGGAATTAATATTATTGGTTCACTTTGGCAGCGTTTTTCTGGTCAGCCAGTTTGGCCTGAACTGATTTGTCGAGGTGTATTTGCACTGTTGCAAAATGAAATGATTCTAGTTTTGTGCAGAAACAGGAGTTATTCACAATGGATCTGGCTAGTGGACCCCACCCCCAAATGGAAAAAAAACTAAAGACAATTATTATTGTCAAAAACAAATCAGGCCTGATGGATGAGGGGAATGCTGTGGATATTGCTTATCTAGATTTCAGTAAGGCCTTCGATAAGATTCCCCATATTATACTTACAAAGAAGTTAGTAGAAAGTGGGATAGATAGTGCCACTGTTAGGAGGATTTGTAATTGGTTGACTGATTGCACTCAAAGGGTGATCATAAACGGCTTCTCTTCAGCTTGGAGAGATGTGACCAGTGGGGTGTCCCAGGGTTCTCCTCTGGGTCCAGTGTTGTTCAATATCTTTATTAATGATTTGGAAGAAGGAATAGAGAGTATGCTAATTAAATTTTCAGATGAAACCAAATTTGGAGGCGTTGCTAATTCCCTAGAGTATAAGATGAAAATCCAAAATGACATTGACATATTAGAGTGCTGGGCCAAAGCTAATGGGATGGGATTCAACAGAGAGAAATGTAGGGTGTTGCATCTAGGTAAAAATACATTGCACAAATATAGGATCGGATATACTGTATATACTCAAATATAAGCCTAGTTTTTCAGCCCTAATTTTGGGCTGAAAAAAGGGGCCCTCAACTTATATGTGGGTCAATACTTTTAGCCATTGAGGCAAGTGCTTGGGTCGGTGGCTAAAAGTCATTTTAAACATTGTGTGCCGCTTCTCATGACCCCCCCCTTTGCATCACAGAGGAGTGGTGTGCAATGTTTAAAATAACTTTTAGCCACTGACCCAAGCACTTGCATCAGTGGCTAAAAATCATTTTAAACATCATACACCCCTCCCCCAGTTCACAAAGGAGGAGCTGCCAGGCCCTGCTGCATTTCCCATCCTAGACTTATACTCGAGTCAATACATTTCCCCAGTTTTGGGGGGTTAAATTAGGGGCCTCAATTTATGCTTGGGTCAACTTATACTTGAGTATATACAGTACCTGGCTGGAAAATAATACATGTAAAAGGGATCTGGGAATCTTGGTGGACCACAAATTTAACATGAGTCAGCAGTGTGACATGGTGGCCAAGAAACCTAATACGATTCTTGGTTGCATCAACAGAAGCATCATGCCTAGATCAAGAGAAGTGATAGTACCACTCTATTCAGCTCTGGTCAGACCCCACCTGGAGTACTGTGTTCAATTTTGTGCACCTCAGTTTAAAAAGGATGTTGACAACCTCGAACAGGTACAAAGGAGGGTGAACAAGCTGGTTGAAGATCTGGGAGAAATGTCTTACAAAGAACAGCTTAGGGATCTGGGAATGTTTAGGCTTTCAAAAACAAGGCTGAGAGGAGATATGATAGCTATATTTAAATATTTGAAAGGATGTCATATGGAAGAGGGAATGGTTTCAAACTACAGGAAAAGAGATTCAATTTAAACATTAGGAAAAACTTCATGACAGTTAGAGCTGTTCAGCAGTGGGATATGCTGCCACAGAGGGTGGTGGAGTCTCCTTCTTTGGAGGCTTTTAAGCAGAGGCTGGATGGCCACCTGTCAGGAATACTGTGATGGGGGTTCCTGCATGGCAGGGGGTTGGACTGGATGGCCTTCGAGATCTCTTCCAACTCTATGCTTCTATGGTTCTGTGATTCTAGGAAGAAATGATAACAATTTCTGCATCCTGTTTTGCTCCATTATTTCTTACTGGAATTCTTTAGTTTCTTATATCCTTGCATTTTTTTTTAAAAAAAACACACCGTTTCAACCCTTCTTATTACTATCTATGGTATTTTTCATACCTTATACCTCTTTTGGACCTCATCGGAGTTGCTGTATGAGCTTCTGTTGGATCTATGGATTTTATACAAATCCACTTTATCGGATTTTAACTCCATAGAATGCATCAAACTGATTCATTCAATTTTGCGTTGTCTGATGTCAGGTAGCATATTATGTTTGATTTATTTTTTAAATCTTAGCATAGGGATATCAGAGAAGAATAAAAAAGAAAGTCCTTTAAAGAGAAAAAAAATCACTTCCCTTTCATTATTAAATCTGAGACAAGAAAACTAGGGTGACATTTAACTTGTGTTTTTTAATGACTAAGATAAAAATGAACTTATTCCTTATTATTTCAAAAGTTGGCTAGGTGATACTTTTATTGGTCACTACTAAAACTAAAAAATAAATAAATATATAAGCTAAGCTTTCGATAGCAACATGCTATCTTTATCAAAGCATTGTACCAAAAATGCAATCTTGATAGAGGATGTAGTCTATCAGGCACTGAGAATATTTTTGGTGAGATGGAATACATCAGGTGATGGTATCAGGAGGCAGGGCTGCTGTTAAGACTGCTCCAAAGTCCCAGATACGGTTTAACACCCAGCATATCAAACAAAGCAGCATAGTCCTTGACCACCCCCCTTTCCACCCTCAATTTTTCTCTATCGAGACCACAAGTCCCTGCTGGTCTGAGGGAGTGGGAGGGAGGTGATACAAAAAGCCTGTGTTCCATTTGAAAGTTGGGAAAAATTTAGCAAAACTCACTAGGAATAATCAGGGCCAGATTAAAAAGAAGCAGTTTTACCTAGCGGCTGCAGTCCAGGCCTCTGGTGTCAAGAATGTGCCTCTTTCTTCATGGTACATAGGGAGGGTGTCTCTTTTCTTGGTATTGAAAGCTTAGCTGACATTTTTTTTTGTTTTAGTAGTGACCAATGCAGGTATCACCTAGCCTACTTTTGAATTTGTTTTTCTGGTCAGACGGCTCAACCCACTTTTTTTTTTACTTCTGTGACTTATTATTTCATTGGGTATTATTTTATTCATAGTGCTTACAATTTCTTATACGTTCCACAGAGTCATTATAGATTAAGATTATGAAGCATACCACATATTCCTGCATTACATGTTGTATATCCAAGAGCTATAGACCCAGACCCTCCCACTTCACCATGAAAAATAGGACAACGTGAGACATATGTGCCCCCTCACAGGTCCTCATCCTTGCCAGCTCAGTTCCCCATGTTACCACACTGAACTGGATAGTTTGACATTTATTTATTTATTTATTTATTTATTTATTTATTTATTTATTTATTTATTTATTTATTTGAGAATGGCCATGTTCCAGTCATCAACTGAAAAACTGGACAAAAGAGGATAGAAATCTACATGAAAGTGGAATGTCAACCCACGAAAGGACACACAGCTATAGATTTTAAAAACAGAGTTTAGACACATTTCCAACTCATCTCACCAGCTGAATTTGTGGAATAAAATGAATTTGCTATGTATAAAATGGGCAACTTCCTGGTCCCTGATGCTCCTCAATGCTTTTTTCATCTTTAAAACACATGTTGATGGCTCCTTCAAATACAGGCCATTTTGAAAGAGAGCAAACAGAGAACTACCCTCTCTCAAAGATGACACAGGGGCACTCTAAATTCTTCATATGTTCAGCTTAATACATCCTGATTGCCCCCCTACATTTAGTTTATATAGGAGGATTTTAAGATATTCAGCCAAATTTGTAAGAATCTACTGGTGCTTTAAGACAGACCTTCTGTTCACATGGGAAGAAAATGGACATTATGAAGACAGATGGTCTGGACTCAGGGATGGTGTCTGTGGTGCCTCCTCCTTTTCCATGTTTATTGAGTAAAGTCTCAATGGATTCACATCTCTGGCAAGTTAGACATGGAAATGATTATGGAATAATAATTTGGGAGCCTGAGGTGCTTTTCCCTGTCTTCTCTACCCTCACACACATATGCCAAGTTAAAGGAATAAGAGTGCTTCTGGATAAGACTTCTGTTGTGCAATCAGAATTCCCTGTTTGCATAAATTCCAGGTGACATCCTCAATGTTCAGCCTTCAGCCTTCTACCACTGTATTTTACCATTTTCTTACTTATAAGGAGAAAAAAATTACAACTTCAGTTCAAGGAAAAAGAAAAATGAAATAACTATGTGGAATGTTAGTAGAGGTCTGGAAACACACAACAGCCCACCAAATTTGATCCTCACTCATGTTGTGAAGAAGGGAGCATTGGCTCTTTAGTCTGGAAAAAAGGCACCTGAGGGGGGATATGATTGAGAAGTACAAAATAATGCAGGCCATGAATAACGTGGATACAGGGACGCTCTTCTCCCTCTCAACAAAGTACCAGAACTAGGGGACATACACTCAAACTGAGGGTTGGGAGAGTGAGAACAGACAAAAGAAAATGAAAATTTTTACCCAGAGTGCTGTTAGTTTGTGGAACTCCCTGCCACAGGATGTGGTGATGGCATCTGGCCTGGATGCCTTCCAAAGGGGATTGGACAGATTCCTGGAGGAAAAGTCCATCACAGGTTACAAACCATGATGGAGATGTGTAATCTCCAGGCTTAAAACCAGGGTACTTTAAGGGCCAGTTGCAGGGGAGTGGTATCAGGAGACAGATATCTAGTCTCATCCGCTCCCAGACGCATTTGGTGGGGCCACTGTGAGATACAGGAAGCTGGACTAGATGGGCCTTTGGCCTGATCCAGCGTGGCACTAATGTTCTTATGTTAAGACAATAACAAGACAATAACTATGAAAGAGGGGGCTGTGTGAGACCTGTTTTCCTATAGTCACATCCAGGTTTGAGGAGTGAGGTTCATTCCTGATGGCATATGCTTTTCCTCATCTCCTTACCTTGCATTTAGCAGTGCTAATAGGTCACTCTGATTTACAGTAAATATGAATCTGATTGTTGAAGAAAGAAATCTCATTGTATGAGGAAAGACATGTTTAATGATAGGGAATATGCATCCCCCTTCACGTATAGATTGACTGTCAACATCATGATGGGTCAGCGCTCAAGAAGAAGGAAACTTTTGAAAATTCCGTTTTGAGAGTTTTGTATCATTATTCAACATGGTATTTCTAGCCATAGCAATTCCACACCAGTTTTGTTCTTTTCCCCCTCCAACAGGTTTTAGTTCAGCTCCTTAGAGACATTTTTAATGTTCAAGCCACATAAAAGTGTGCGCACGAAGGCACAGAGAATATGTCAGAGATCTCAGGCATGAAGGGAAGGGAGTCCCAATCAAAAAGCAAGGTGTTGCAGTTCCATTGAATTTCCAGCCTGAATGGCTGCCTTTCAGCGACTGACCTAATCTCAAGGAAATGCTGATACCACCACCCCCTTCCCACACACACACATTTCAAAGTAAGCTTTGACTCTACTCTCAAGGAAGAAAAATTACTTGTGCCATCCCCACACAAGCCATCTCGATAATGCCAAACATGTGGAACTTCATGAGTTCTGTGTGCCTGATTCCATTTTTTGATAAGTCAGAAATTGTAATTGTGGCAGTGGGGTTCCTGCGTGAAAGAATGTGACAGCTTTGATTTGGGCCTCTACTTTTATCTGCAGCTTTAATCAGTATACGGTGTAAGGTTTTTCTCTGACATTTGTAGCAGCTTGCCTGAGATTGATGTTGCCGCCCATTATTATACAGGAGAACATTTGATACTAAAGGTTCCCGGAGCACCCATCAGCTTTCTATACTATGTCTGCTCTCTTGACATTTAATGTCCCTAAAGCTTGATAGGGTCTGATAACTTCAGCATGCCATGTGCTTCGGGAAGGGATGGTGACGAAAGGAAGAAATGAGGTGCCTCTGCTGTTCCATTGAGATTGTCACTATCTCCATTCACAGTGCTTACTTTTTCCACTGCCTTATTCAATCTTTGTTCTCTTCTTTCTTTCTTTTTATGAATGAGACTTTAAAAAAATCAAATACAAATGAAATACCATGAGCTAGGAAAAATAAAGCAGCCTGGGAAAATACAGATTAGAGAAATACTCTAAGATGTGAAATGGCTTGGTCCTGCAAAAAACCTTTCTCAGCTTACAGGCTAGTATTTTGTCACTTTTAACCAAACTCCTGGCAATACATTGTAGAGTGGAATGTGAAAATGTATTAAAGGAACGTATAGAACAGTGCTTACTTAAATTCACAGTATTGGTCCCCAGAGCTCTGTATTTCCTGTATCAACTATCAGGGCTTTTTCATATCCCAACCTTACCTGGAAATGTCAGGGATCAAATGTGGAATATTTCCAATGAAAGCAAGATAGCCTTTGATGCTTCCCTGCACACCACACATCATGTAAATTTTATTCTGATTATCAGTTTTATTTGAAAAAGAGAGAGATTGGTAATTGATATAAAAAGGCAAGTAATAGGACTGGTTGCTGCAGAAAAATATTGCCACAGAGTAAGGACCAGATCCTTGTATTGAGTGACCCATCATCCAATATCCACCTTTCAATCATGTTGCTGGAGACTCAAGAGAGTTATTAACAAGAGCTGGGTACCCCTCCCTAGGTACAGGGCCACTATGGGAGACACCACCTGGTTTCAATTGTAGGGAACTGTGTGACACTTCCTGAACCAGGCCCACCCCTTGTCAGTCTCTCACCTCCCGATCGACTTCCATAGGGGGGATTGCCTGAATGTCTGTCTCCCTCTGCAAAGATCTGCTCCTATGTGCAACATTGCCACTACAGGTGGCAGGAACACCTTTGCCACCCTAGCCTCCTTCCAACTACTGCTGCTGCAATCACTTCAACAGCCTACGACCACAAGTAGATAAGGAAAAACTGTTTTCCCTCTTGAGGATCACTAGAACTAAGGGGCACTCCATGAAACATTTGGGTGCTAGATCTCAAACATATAAGAGAAAGTACCTTTTAACCGAGAGAATCACTGGTCTCTGGAACTCCTTGCTAGAAGAAGTGGTGACAGCTGTCAGCCTTGGCAGCTTTAAGAAAGCATTGGACAAATTCATGGAGAAAAAGGGTATCAATGGATATCTTTATGGATGACTAAGGACAACCTCCAGGTTGGAGAGATAGGCAGGATATCTCTCAATGCCATTTGCAGGGAATCTTAAGCAGGTGAAAACTCTTGCTTGGGAATTGTTGTTGTTCAGTCGTTCAGTCATGTCCGACACTTCCTGACCCCATGGACCAGAACTCGCCAGGCCTTCCTATCCTCCACTGCCTCCCGGAGTTTTGTCAAATTCATTTTGGTTGCATCGATGACACCGTCCAACCATCTCATTCTCTGTCGTCCTCTTTTCCTTTTGCCTTCGATTTTTCCCAGCATCAGGGACTTTTCCAGGGAGTCCTCTCTTCTCATGAGGTGGCCAAAGTACTGGAGCCTCAGCTTCAAAATCTGTCCTTCCAGTGAGCATTCGGGGTTGATTTCTTTCAGAATGGATAGGTTTGATCTCCTTGCAGTCCAGGGGACTCTCAAGACTCTCCTCCAGCACCACAGCTCAAAAGCATCAATTCTGTGGCGATCAGCCTTCTTTATAGTCCAGCTCTCACTTCCATACATCACTACTGGAAAAACCATAGCTTTGACTATCCTGACCTTAGTTGGCAAAGTGATGTCTCTGCTCTTTAGGATGCTTGGGAATACACTGAAGCAAATGGTGAGCCACTGTGAGAGACAGAATGCTGGACTGGATGGGCTGTGGCCTGTTCCAGCAAGGCTGTTCTTATGTTCTTATCTCCTACCCAGAGTCTGAAAGGTGCACATCATCATCTCTGTGAAGCTCTGGATTTGACTGCAACACATCCCAATGATGGATTTACAAGCAGCCTCCACTTTCAACAATGTGGCCTGCTGCACGTCACCTGCTATGCTGAGTTTACTCTCCTGGGGTTGAGAACTCCCATCTCTGTGCGGTCAGATCATATCAGCATGGTATTGGCAAGACAAAGACAAAGCAGCACCATGGATACCAGTATGTCATGGTTACATGCTGATAGATTGTCCCCTCTCAGTTGGAGCAACAAGACATATGAGGGTGGGTATTCCTTCTTGGTGGGCATAATTGCTTCCTCCTGTGGTTGAACCATCCAACTCTGCTCTGGTCACATACCATTTAGCCCAATGCTATGCCTGAACACCCACCCATCCATCTCATATTATGTGTAACTCTATCCTTCAATTGTTCTGGCCAGAATAACACACAATTAACTTGCTCTGAGAACAGAAGCCATACCTTTATGCCCTCCCACATATCTGCAGGTGGCAATATGCTAGCTTTATTCCTGCTCTGCTGGATCTGTTAGCCTGGCACAGAATGCCTGCCAAAGTAAAACCACTCTGTAGGTGAATTTACCTGTGTCTCTTTCAGGAGCTTTTAAAAAAACACACAATATGCTGACATTGCCCATAGGAGGTCTGGACATCCCACTTTCAGAATCTTGTTCAGTCCCCAAAATGTGAGCTTTGAAGCTGAACCCTTTGTTTTTTATTTTTACCTAAGAAACCCCACATTCCCAAATCACAGACTGAAAGGCCTGCAAATGCATGTGAGTTTTTGTGGCCCACAAAAAGGAAGTCATCCATATAAAGAGTGCCTGCCCCCTTTTCTTCAACGCCCATTCTAAGAATATGCTAAAGCACCAATTCCCAACTTTTTGTGTGTGTGGCCATTGCTATAAACACAACGTAAATTAAATATAGACCAAATCATGAATGTATAAGGAAATTTATAAGGTGGTGTGTGAAGAATTATTTCCAGTCTGTGTACCCCTTAAAATGTGTCAGGGTCCCTTGGCAGCCATATGCCCCCCACACACCGCAATTGAGAATACTAGCACTAAAGGATGCAAAGACAGGACATTATGCAGAACAACTTTGTTTATTTATTTTTACATGTTATATGAAATTTTGTAAAATTAAAAATTACATCAAAAAGCAAAAATAACAGAACTATATATAAAGACAAAACTATTCAAAACCTATTCACTAATAACATAATGTGCATAACATACAATATAACATAATGTGCTTCCCCAATAAACCACAATGGGAGAATTTCACCAATGCATCTAATCAAATCCTCTTTGGTCTATGATCAGCTTTGAACAATTGAAGGATAAGAAGATTATCATTTACTATTGATTGTGTGCTTGATTCAGTGGATGAATTGTCCCATGCAACAAAAACTAACTAAAGTGATCAAAGTAATGTATAACCCCAGGGCCTTTGGGAAAGTATAAGGGGAGGGCATGGAAGATAAAATCATTTGCTCCTCAAAGAATCTCATTCAGTGACTGTACTGGCTTTGCCTCAAGATAATGATGATAATTTGCTTATGATCTTTAAAGACTTAGCTAGAACTCTTTGAGAATTTGGAAATGGATTAATGCAAAACTAATGCATATAGAAACATGTAGAGCTCACTCATTTATTCATTCAGATACAAATGAATTAGTGAATAATTAAATATTGGCCACACCTTCATATTATTTAATTATATAATTTGTAATGAGAGTGGAAAGTTTGAGGCTCTCTGATGTTACTTGATAGCAGATATCAGCATAACCCACCAGTGCCTATACTGGCTAGAGCTAATTCAGTTTGTCCAAAAATATCTGGTTTATTATTGTGGGGCAGTGCACATCTATAACCATGATACAAAATGTCAGGGAATTGCATAACGTTGTTGCAAAGCAGGACATAAGATGCCAAACTTTCCGTAGGACAATAGTAAAGTCTACAGGACTCACTGTTGTACTTACTTGTACTTAGTAAGAGGTGCCAAATGGGAAAATCCCAGAACCTGACTCTTGTTTTTGTTGACAAATAGATTTGTCTGCACAACTGATTTGTGTTTGAGTGAGAAATAGTTAATTAATAAAAAATAAGGGCACATAATTTCAAATTCCTAAAATGGAAGTTTTAGGAATATCTGATTAATTAAGAACATAAGAACATAACAAGAGCCATGCTGGATCAGGCCAAAGGCCCATCTAGTCCAGCTTCCTGTATCTCACAGTGGCCCCACCAGATGTGTCTGGGACTGCACGAGACTAGATACCTGTCTCCTGATACCACTCCCCTGCATCTGGTCCTTGAGGTACGCCGGTTTTAAGCTTGGAGATGATACATCTCCCTCATGATTTGTAACGTGTGATGGACTTTTCCTCCAGGAATCTGTCCAATCCCCTTTTGAAGGCATCCAGGCCAGATGCCACCACCACATCCTGTGGTAGGGAGTTCCACAGACTAACAACACACTGGGTGAAAAAATATTTTCTTTTGTCTGTTCTTACTCTCCCAGGCCTCAATTTGAGAGGATTTCCCCTAGTTCTGGTATTTTGTGAGAGGGAGAAGAGTGTCCCTCTATCCACTTTACTCATGCCCTGCATTATTTTGTACGTTTCAATCATATCCCCCCTCAGGCGCCATTTTTACAGAATAAATTAAAATTTTCCAGACTAATTAAAATGAATGTTTATATATACATAAACTACACAGGGATTTCAACAACAGATTCCCTCAATACTAGAAGATTCCAGAAAATGATCACATGATCTGCAGTATGGTTGCTGGGGAAAGGCAGAACCAAGACCCACTGGGATTTGGCTGTAGTCTATCTGTGCCAATATATACAGTGTATATAAGTCCTATATAGGACTTAACAAAATTGTGAAGCGAAAGTGTGGGTGCAACATGTACATCAGAGAAACACACATAGACATTAACCTCTCAGGTAAAACTAATGTTGCCATGGTTGATCTCCAGAATACATACTAAAAACCTTTCTTCCAATTTCCAAACTCTTGCTCTAAAGAATCTTGCCTGCATATTTTCCAAAATATGCTTCCTCACCTGACTCCAAGGGGGCATGGAGTTAGCAAAGGTTGTCACTGGAAATCAAGGTCAAAATCATTTCTTGTTGTTGTTGTTCAGTCATTCAGTCATGTCTGACTCTTTGTGACCCAATGGACCCGAGCTCGCCAGGCCTTCCTATCTTCCACTGCCTCCCGGAGTTTTGTCAAATCCATATTGGTTGCATCGATGACACCGTCCAACCATCTCATTCTCTGCCGTCCTTTTGCCTTCAATCTTTCCCAACATCAGGGACATTTCCAAGGACTCCTCTCTCCTCATGAGGTGGCAAAAGTACTGGAGCCTCAGCTTCAAAAGCTGTCCTTCCAGTGAACATTCGGGGTTCATTTCTACTATACAGGAAAAAGAAAGGTAAGGACAAAAATCTTGAAACATGGTGTAGGAGGTGATACAGTGGAGCAAGAGGAAGGCAGAAGATTCAACAAAGTAATCCACAGCTGTTAGTTTTCAAGACCTGGTCAGAATTTACTAGACAGACAATATGGCTAGGAAATGGGGGCAATAGGAAGAGAGAACAATGTTACATGAGATGCTGTTCACCTGCACGATATTATTTTATTTATTTTATAGTATTCTTATCCCGCCTTTCTCCTTGGAAAAAGGACCCAAGGTGGCTTACAGAATGAGGGATAATATACAGTCCAGTACAATTAAGACATGTTCAAGTATTGAGAACAGGGAATTGAGTGGAGCTATTAAACATAGGACATTTGCAAGGTAATTAACCGATATGGTCAAAAAACACCAAAAGAGACTTGATAGCACATAACATCTCTGGAGGGATTTGTTTTTTTAGATAACTGAACAATTGTATAGTGACTTGACAGGAGACATGGAGACAATGATGGTAGACTATAATAGGATATAGGCACCAAAACTCTCCTAAGATTAAGTAAGATCATACCATTCCCAACCACAAAGCAAAAATCAGCAATTTCACAGCTTAAACGACTGACATTCTAAATATTTATTCTTTTTAAAGTAGATATTTGAGATATTGTCACAAACGTATTTTTAATTTTTAAAATGTTATTTCTGTGTTTATATTTTACAAGCAGAATCCACTTGCAAGCATGATTCTTGGCCTGTTTGGCCAAGGCGTTAAAAAATAAAAACATTATCTAAAAATCACCTAATTGGGCTCTAATTAACTGTCAAAATCACCGTTGCCCAAGCCCTGGAGCTGATGTCTTTTTGGAAACATACGCAAGGAGATTGTTGGGTCTCAGAAATCCTGAGACAATGTTTATTGAAAGTCCTCAAACAAAATACACCTTCTGTCTGTTTTTCTAAGGTATAAAGTATGGAGACGCATTGAATATGCTATACCAAATTGTATGCTAATTCTCTGAAGAAACATGGCAAAATATCCCCCTTTCTGGAAGACAAAACACAATCACTCTATTATTATCTTTAAAACAAACTCATGTTTGTTTGTATTCTCGAAGGCTTTCACGGCCGGGATCTGATAGTCGTGAGTTTTTCAGGCTGTTTGTCTGGCTGCTAAGAAAACCTATCCTTTGACTATGCAGTGGACCCTTGTATAACAAATGGTTTGTACAACATAAAATCTGTACAACATAAAAAATTCCAGAGATAGGGGAAATTTGCTTAACAGAATCACCTATGGGGTGAATCCATACAACATAAAAATGGTCGCGATTAGGCATTACTCTGTTTTCAATGCAGTCCTATGGGAAATTTGTAAAAAGGAAAATTTGCTTAACAGGATTTCATTTGGGACTAATTAATTCCTTTATACAAGGTCCCACTGTATTTCTGTGTCTTTTAGTTACCATGCAGCTCTCCAAAGATCTCCCACCCACAAATGTATACAGTGTGTCATTTTGTGAATTCTTGCTGTCAAGTTGTATGAGCATGCTTAGTGTGTAACAATTTCCCCATTTTTCCATTTAAAGGTCTTTTCTTGAGGAACAGTATTTTAGCACCTGTAGCCTGGATTCTCTCCAGATTGTAAAAGTGGATGGGGGTCAGCCATGCTCATTCAAGACAAGGAAAATTGGTGTGTGTTTTCCAATTCATCTGATCTGTTTTAAATGCTTAGGGCCATCTATTTCACAGTTTTGCTTTTTTTTTAAAAAAAATCATAACTTAAAAATCCTTTGCCTAAACATCCCGAAATTTGGCACAGAACAAGAACAGACTGTTACAAATGTGACAGATTTGATGCTGATATAAAGCCCTATTTCAAAGTTACAATTTATTTTTTTGCTGCTGCCCTCTTTTTTAGAATGTTGATATGCTCTTCTGCACAAAAGGTCTGCATTCCAGCAACAAGCAGATGGCCATTTTGCTCGCACCTCATTTACAGGAGGCCTAAAAGGACATTCAGGACTATACATTTTGCCTTATCCTGGTAAAACAGGATGCTCAGCAGAGTTCATCTCCTTTGGGAAAAGCCCAAATACCAATCTAAAGTTTTATCTGTCGTTGAAACAAATTGGCTCTTCATCAAAATCATTTACAGTGAAATAGGCATTTCCTAAAGCTTCTAGTTGTGGGTCATTATAGTTATGTGTGAGTTCAAAATGCAGCTCCCACAAGCAAACTCAAAAGATAAGAAAAATTCCATTAAAATCAAGATGTGTACTTCACTGAATCAACATTCTGGTTTCTAGCTGGCACACTGGAAAGTGGTGACTCTAGTTTCAGAAGCAATAGGAATCCATTAGAGATGGGCACGAATAAAAAAAAATGACGTTTCGTTTGTTGTTTAGGGGGTCCGTTTAAGTTCGTTTCCATTTTTCGTGAATTTTTGCAAAAAATTCGTTTTCATTTTCGTTCGTTTTGTTACTGTTTTATTACCATTTATTTCAATTTTTGTGATTTTTTTTTAGCATTTAAAGCAGTTCAATGAATTGCCGTAACGACAACGAAATGGACGACAAAATTTCTGGTGTTTCTGTTCATTTCGTTTCATTTTAGAGACAAAATTCATTTGTCATTTCGTTGCGTAACGAAACAAAAAAATGAAAACGGAAATGAAAAATTGTTTTTCGTGCCCATCTCTAGAATCCATACTTAGGGGAGCTATCCAAGGTTCTGGATCCTATTCTCAAAACAGAGAGAGCACACTGGAAAGCTCTTATCCAATGTGATAAGTGAATTCCATGATAAGTGAATCTACCCAGGGTAGATTCAAAGTAACCCACAACGGACTTCACTGGACCGCTCTGAATTGGGGTTCTCAGATCACGGATCTTTGGGGGATAGCTGTTGAAGTGACATGGAAGAAATTTTTCCTATGTTTTCATTGATCTTTGAAGGTTGACTCTGCATTAAGGTACTTGAAAAATGAAAAGCAAGTCACCTTGACAGTCTTTTGTAAGCCAAAAGGGAGTTCAGAAACAATTTTATAAATAAAAATTAATCCCTGCACATATTCTCCAAACTGTTTGCAAAGAACTTATCTATAAGCATCTATTTGCCGTATGAAATCCATGCAAAGTGGATGTGACAAACCACAGAGAAGTTAGGACATCTTTTACATGCACACAGATACACACAAGCATACATTCTCCAAAGGCTTTTTACACATTCTCCCCAGATCTATTTGTTTGAAATTGGACTGTATTCATTTCCCAAGAGAAGAGTGTAAAGCCCACAAGTTCTTGCCAATTTAATTTAATAAAAGTAATTTGTTTATTATAGTCAACAGAGAAGACATTTGAAGCTTCAGTAAATAAATCCAAGGAAAGATGTGTTTCATACTGAAGCCAAAGTGAGATACAAATGAGAAATGCTGAACACATCTGATCTGAAATGGTTCTTAAAGCTCACCCATCCATTTTACAGAATGGTGGGGAAATTATGCAAACCATCCCCTAACTCCGGACAATAGACTGTCCTTCTTTCAACTGGTTGAATACTGGCTGGCTGGGAAATTAGTCTCACTAAGGACAGTCTTCCGAGATGGCCTATGGTTCTTCCTTGCAGGATTTAGCCTATGCATGTTCTGGTACACACACTGCTTTGAGTTGGCAGTTTGGCTCCATCTGAAGGAGATGTTTCTATCCTGTTTCAGGTAACAGCTAGAGGTGTGGGACACATGATAGTAATGAACCAACAAGGTTGCCTGCAAATGATTAAATGATTAAAAGAATGTTCAAGTCCACTTTTCAATTAAACCAAATTCTTAAAGACCTAAAGACTATGCAAGTGAACATGTGAATGGCACAACCAACACACACCCTTCATGCAGGAATGGACCTTGTAAACATGATTAAAATATGCTCCTTGTGTTTGTATCATTGTGATACAGAAGGTTCAAACTGAGAACACCTCTATCAACATGCTGGTGAAATTAAAAAGCTTTTAGCAGAAGGTACAGACAAATTAACGGAGTAATTGCCACGCAGCAGGGGTGGGGGTTAGGACCCCAATGCAAAAGAGAGAAAATATAACCACTAAGCAAATAAGGGTGTGGAAGAATAAAACTGCAAAACAATGCTCTCAACAAGGAAACAAAACAGGAATATTTATCTATGCATTTTTGTCTCAGCAGAAGCAAAATTGGGGCATTAATTATAAATTCACCTTGGTTTGACTCAGTGCTTTCAGAAACATGATAGCTTCCTTTTCAGCACGGAAGCTACATTCCAGCACCAGGAAATAAGTGCGCTTGGGCACTTTTACATGACCCCTAAGATCCGCTGGCAACTTAATTTCGGACCAGAGATCTTGGGGGTTTGTCGCTCTTCCTGTGTTCCCACCCCTCTGCACTTCCTTGCTCCTGTCTGCGTGAGGGGAGGGAGAAAAAAAGGGAGAAAAGAATGCAGGCTCACCTCCGCTCTGCCGTCGAGCTGCTCTGGGAACGATTCCAGTCTCTTTCAGTCTCTTAAAGGGGCAGGGGCAACAACAATAACAACAACAAACAAACAAACAAACAGAAGGCGAGGGAGCCCGGCACTCACTGCTTTACATCCGCATTAGAAATTTTTCACCTTTGGAGAAAAGGTACTTGGAAAATGTGCTGGGATGCACTTAGGTGGGCGTAGTCGTACTTTATTTTGTTTAAAGTCTGGAGCTGGTGGGAAAACAATTTTAAGCTCCGCATCTGGGAGACCTTTACCTCAGATGTTAGGGGTCGCGTAAAAGCGCCCCTTGTTAGCTTCAACCTCCTCAGTTTTCAAATGTGGGTGTTCTTATGTGCCATCAAGTTGCCTACAGTCTATGACCCAATGAATGAATGATCTCCAAAATGTTCTGTCCTCAACCGCCTTGCTCATCTTTTATTAGCACAAGGCCGTGGGTCTCATACTTGGCCCTTTTCTTTTCCTGCTGTCTTCAACTTTTCTCTTTTCCCCAGGGGAATATTGCCTTCTCATGTTGTGCTCAAAGTATGACAGCCTTGGTTTTATCAATTTTTTTCTTCTAAAGAAAATTCAGTTTTCAAATAGCTCACGTTAAGTCAAGAAGCAATAAGGAACCAGACAAGGGGGCATCAAGCCTTAATCTAATTCAGTTGGCTGTAGAAAGTGATTTAATTTGTACTATGAACTAGAAAGAATGTACAAACACTGCAATTTTTTCCTTGAACAAAGTAGGAGGGGAAGCATCCAGCCCACTCCCAAAATGCCAAATTGTTTTGAGATCATCTTGTCCAGGGACCCTAGTATAGCCATGTGGCCTCTTTCAGAGAATTCAGTTCTCTTTCTGAAGAAGGCAGTCCATTTCTCTCTTGGAAGGACTATCCAGTGCAATTCTGATTTAAACACAAAGAGCTGTGCTGTTCAGGGGGATGAGCAGGGACCCTGGTGCTCCACAGCTAGCATCTGCACATCAGGATCAGTTAGTAGATGAGTCATGATTCATAGTCCTCCCATGTATGTCATAATCCCATTTAAATTGTTTAAAAGTTTCTAAACCTATACGTTAACTAACGCAATTTTATGCAAACCAATGCCACATCTGGTCCTCCTTTTTGATGCCATGTTTAGTGGCCACCTTGTGTGATTCATGGAGTGCATGACAAATAGTGCCACTAGCTAAATTTGGGACAACCTTCTTTGTTTGCTTGTTTTGGTCTAGTCTCTGTGTTTGGGATATACTACATAAGTGGCAGGATAACTCAAAGACACCCGGTTTGGGAATTGAGATGGGCATGAACTGCTGTTCAGCGGATCAGCTCAATCGGGCCCCATATCCAAAGAAGTGTGCCATGCAGCCCCCTCTCCTCCTCCTCCTCCTCCTCCTCCCTGCATTCCATGCACTCACCCATTCCCTGGGCAATGCATGCTTCCCTCCCCATTTTCCCAGTGTAGCTGCCCACTCATTATATGCCTCTCTCCTCTGCATCCTCTGGACACAGCTTCCTATCAGGCAGCAGTGCCCACTGCCCATTGTTATGTCCTGTCTTTTTTTGTATCTGTACAGTGTAGTGGGTTTAATCCTATACATATTTCAATTTAGTGGGACCTACCTCTGGGTTGATGTGCATAGGCCTACACTGAGAAAAATCGAGTTATTAGTTCCAACTCAGGTGGATTTCTTGAATCAGTGGAACTCACATAAGGGTTGGTATTCCAAATTCACCCTAGTTACTCAGGATAAGCAATTGGATTGATCAAATTCCTTACTATGCACATTTTTGGTGAAGAGATAGGGGAACAGTCACCACTAAAATCTTCCCTGCTTTTAGATGAAAATTTCAGTTGCTTTGTCAAGGCAACCTTGAACAACTCAGGCACTCAGGAAGTCAATAATTGACTACAACTAATGCACTTGGGTAATGAATGGTTCAAGAGACACATTTGGCTTTAATGGACCTTTTACTTCTGCAGCGAAAGATATCAGGACTGGAGATTTACCTCTGGCATCTGGTGCTGCACCTGTCTTTAATGGAAAGCTACAGCTCTGTTTTTAAAAAAGTGTTCCTTCCTTCCACGGATGCCCTTGTAGATCTATTGGTTTCAGCTGTCCCTATGAAGAAGTTTGTTACCTCAGATCTCATTAAATAGCCACTTGTATGTCAGACTTCCTTGTGCACACCTGTGGTCTTGAAACCTTTCATGCAAGATAACCTTTATGCTGTAAAAGAAGGTGAATTTTAGGAAGTAACTGTCTGGCTACCGAAGGTAAATTTCTCTCCTGTAATGGTTATTAGATATACACAGAACGTGGATCTAATAAACTGGATATTTGTCCTGGTATAATAACTTAGTTATTTCTAGTTTGCCAACCAGTCAGAGAGTATTTAAAAAGTTGATTAATGATCTGTCATTTAACAAATTAAATACTTGATTACATTGAAATATATTTGCATATTTCCAGCAACTGAGCATAGGTGCTTTATTGAGCAAAAGAAAAAAAAGGGTAAGATAACTTGAAATGTAATAATTAAAAGCTGCCTATCATTAGAAAGACCACCTATCTTCAGAATGCTCTTTTTTATTACCAGCATTCATTTCTTCACTAAATGGGAAGAGTGATTTAATTAAGCATAATCAAAAGCAAGGATGTCCAGATAAAATCTTTGGCTTTCCAATTCAGAAGCATCCTTCTCAATAATTACATCACGTTTGTTTTGAATTTCTGTTAGGTAGGTCTGCCATATGGAAAACAGAACTTTGAGAAGCGCTGTATGTGTTATGTTTGCAAAGGAGTCCTATTCATCTGATGGAGATTTGTCAAGACAATGAGAGGTGAATGCCTCTTTATCACAACTTTCCATATACCAATGTTATTATTGAGAAGAATTAATATGATGATATGCTGAAACTCTCCATAACTGAGCAGTGATGCTCTGGGATCCAAGTGCATCATGGTGGCAACTACTCTGCTGTGAATAGCATAACAGCCTGTGTTATATTCTTTCTTCTTAAAACTAACTTTTCAAGCTGTGCCTTACAGGTACATACGTGCATAGAAAATTGTTCCAGGTTCACAAAAAGAAATGGATTCCCCCCCCAGCCATATTTGTTTCTATTTGCTTGCCTTTTCCATCAAAGGAACTTCTGATCCATGACACTATCGAGTTATGTAAGAGTCTTTATCACTTTGGAAGAGCCAAGACAGATATCTTATTAGATGCTTTTACACACAGCACAGCAATGCATTATGAAAAGTATTAATCACTTCTTGAGATAAATCCAATAAAAAAATGAAATATTCAGGGTGCATGCCGCTTTACAAAGTCACACTGAGGAACATCAGCTAGATTGCCTTTATTGACTGTTATGACGTCCCTCTTCACTGTCGATGGATTTATACGAGAGTTGTAAAACACTGTTTCATGGTGATCGTATCCAGTAGTGCCCATCAGGCTTGCACAGACCTTATTTACTGAACGAGGGTAGGTTTTCCCTACAAGATCATTTATAAAAAGAAACAAGGAATCTGACAAATGCTACAAAACTAAAATAAAAAAAATCTCAGAATAGATTGGTGTTTTTATAGGGGTTTTGTTTTTAATGCCTGGTGCTTGACTTCCTTTGTCCCCCCAGTCCCGAATGAAGGAGTCCACACAGATAATTGGGTTTTAAATTGGGCCACAACTTTATTAATAACTTTATGCATAACTTTATTATTTACTATACTGAAACTGTAACCAAATAGTTGTAGCCGAGGGATGGGCCTCCCGTAGTGCAACTTATATTTTAGCCTACAGATGTTGTTTTAGTGTGACGCCATGTTGTGACCCAGTACGGGGGTGCTGTTCAAAGAAAGCAGCCCTCCCAGCCAAAACTAGGTCAGCATATTACTTGGGGCAGCTGTATGAGCTCAGTGATTTTATGATCTTTTAATTTACTTTCATTCTGTGGGGTTTACCTATAGGATGTTATTATATTTGATATTCTCTATTGTACCGCTGCCCTGCTCCCTGTCCAAGGTGCATTTACAGTTTTGACGTCACAGTATTGGCCCCATTTTAGTTGCACTACCCGCCACGGCAAAGGAGCTGCTATACATGCTCCTTGCCTGCCACCAAGCCGTCTAGCACGGCACAAGGCCCATCCTAAATTCAGCTAAAGGATATCCAAGCCAGCCTCATTCAAATGAATACTATCACTCCTAAAGAGCTTAGTTTGCGAAAATTGTATGTCCGGGTAAATAATCACAGAGCTGAGGCCCTGGCGCATAGCAATAGCAATTTCTTGATTCAGACATCACCTGGCCCAATCCACCTTCAGTGGGTTACGGGCACCCAGCCACACCAGCCGTGGCAACATCACTGACCAGACCACATGGGTACAAAGGAATCGGACCTTAAAGGCCTGCAGATCTTGAACGATCCACAGAATTAAATCCTCTCCCTTAGCTCTGGTCAGTTGGACAAGCAGAACAGCAATCAGGGTGTCAGCGGTGCAATGGGATGCAACCATAGAGAAGCTATTCCAGCTCATTCTACGCTTTTCTCTCTAGTCGAGGGGGACAAGTAGAACTGCAAATGAGGCTTCAGAGGCACAACGGGATGCAACCGTAGAGAAGCTATCCCAGCCCATTCTGTGCTTTCCTCTCCAGTCCAGGTGGACAAGTGGGACTGCAATCGAGGCTTTAGAGGCGCAATGGGATGCAACCGTAGAGAAGCTATCCCAGCTTATTCTGTGCTTTTCTCTCTAGTCCATGTGGACAAGTAGAACTGCAATCGGGGCTTCAGAAGCGCAACGGGATGTAACCGCAGAGAAGCTATCCCAGCTCATTCTGTGCTTTTCTCTCTAGTCCAGGGGGACAAGTGGGACTGCAATCGAGGCTTCAGAGGCACAACGGGATGCAACCATAGAGAAGCTATTCCAGCTCATTCTGCGCTTTTCTCTCTAGTCCAGGTGGACACGGTCGCCAAGTCCGAGATGAGGACCCCAAGCAGAAGATCAAGCATATTTTGCAGCCCAAAATATATAGCTGTGGCCACAAATAATGACCCGAAGGGGTTCGTTGCTGCACTGACCTGTAGAAACACAACTTGTTAGTGAGACACACAGCCCCGCTTAACAGTATATAATAATAATAATAATAATAATAGATTGACCCCAGTACTGGTCCTTCAAATATGCTTGCCAGATATAACTGGTGGCCTACACTGATGAGGCTGAACAATATCTGGGTGATCCTTCCAATACCTGATTTACAGTAGACGGACTCACTTTCAAGATGGAGGGATGCCAGCTTGAATTTTTGTCATTTTAAATTTAAAATTGCAGACTTAAACTTTCCAACTAGTTCATCAGTTATCTAGCACATCCACATGTACAGGCCACAAGATCACTGCCAAATGCAAGGACAGAGGAAATTGAATCCTCTTGCAGAACTACTCCCCCACATAGAGGTTGCACAATTGGTAGCTATAATTGTGCCAAGGTGGGAATTATATCCTCAAAGCTAGCAAAGAAGTTCTGCATATGTATTTCACAAATAGTCACATCATGAATTGCACAGTGCAACTGTGAAATCAAATGGTACAATGTGTACTGTCTGGACATGGTATCTTGCAACCTTTTGCAGGCATAATGTTAAGTTATTCCAACAGCATTCCAGCTTATGTCTTTTGCAGAGCCTAGAACTCTACTGGGGAGGCTGGCTGGGCCATTGTGCAAGAAGTTTCCAGCTAATATAATACAACCAGTATTCAGTAAGCTTTCCCTTTACCATAAGAGCTAAATGGAAAGCTGGCTGTGCTGAGTCAAAATTCATTTAGTTCCATCATTTAGAGAGCATTCGGGTAATTTTTGATGGCAAAACATTGCTGATATTCCATCAAAAGGACCCATAAACAAATTGATGCTGTTTCTTCAATGTCCTCAAAAAGAAAACAATCTTGAACTTGTTGTAATGTGCATACTTCTCTAGATCAATTATGAGCCAGACGACAGGGGAACAATTTTGATTGATAATTCTAATGACAAGCAAGGGGTCTGGCTAGCTTGAATAATATACATAAATGCCAAGTTGATGCAAATTATATTGAATAACATTTTAGTAGGTGATGATTATCTACATCAGAGAAGCATCTTGATATTCTGCCTACACTTTATTCACATTTTTTCTGGAACTCCCTATGAAAAAGCTTAGTTTATTACAGGGAACAACTGTCAATGCCTTTGGGAATTGAGCATGGACCATGTGGGTTGTCGTTACCTAGCTGCCTCACCAGAGAAGTCAAAAATCCATTGTAGTGTTCTTATTCTTGATAGTCACCATCATAAGTTAGTCCTACAAGCTTGGTTTAGAACTGACAACCACATGCATGATCGAGAAAGGTTATAAACAACAAGCAACAACAACGCCCAACTAATGTGCAGATTAGCCTCTCTCCTGATGCCTGAATGCTATGTTATAACTGATGATTCAATAGGTAATGTAAGATGGAGGTTATACTTATTCATTTATTGCTCCATGTTCAGTGGAGAATAATACAGCCCCAACACATTTAAGATATATTCAAGTTAAGAACAGGAAATTATAAGAGGCATTTTATAACATTAAAAGGTAACCTTAAAGCTACCAAGAGCATGCGAAAAGGAACATTTTAGTACTGTCAAACAGGTATTAATAGTGAGATTTAATGTAAACAAAGCTCTCACTATAAAACATGTTTGGATGGTCATTTTTGTACACATATGCTGTCTTTTTTTTTTTAAACTGCATGTTCCCAACTTTTAATCTATCCCCACTGTCTGGCTATTAAACTGTATTGTTTCTATTTGCTTTCTCATGAGACAGAAGGTAGAATTGTCTGCCAGTTCCTAACAGCATAGCTACACCAATATAGCAAAAATGGTAGGGACAAAAATTACTTTATCCTGGTTTACTCTTCACAGGGGCATTTTTTTTTATTTAAAGAATTCAGAGATACTGTACAGGATATTTTGATGTTCAGCAGTAGTTTCTTTCAGATTCCTCTATGGCAAAGATGGGCAAAGCTCCTGCTCAGTGATAAATTAAAGAACATTTTGTTTGCATTTCATTTTGGGTTATTTTGGGTAATCTATTCCCAAAATATTTTGCACTCAGTTTATGAAAATATCGTAGACTGCCGTATCTCTTAATTAGATTTATAAAGGGAGAACTGTGTTACAAAATTGAGAGAATTGAAAACTAGATGATAATTACATTCCAGGTTGCACATAGAGAATGAGGTGACAGTGGCCTAATTTGTGTAGTCCGAAGTCTGAAGTAGTGGTAGCTTTGCACATATAGGTGCTACTCAGAACTGAGAATTCCCCAGCATACACACAGGACTACTTCTTACACAGAGCACCAACAGGAATATGTTCAAACAGAAAGATATAGTGGAACTGAAAAAGGTGCAAAAGAGAGCAAGTAAAATGATTACTGGGCTGGGGGACCTCCCTTATGAGGAAAGGTTAAAATTTATGGGGCTCTTTAGTCTGGAAAAAAAGGCGCCTGGGGGGTATGCTTGAGACGTACAAAATAATGCAGGGCATGAGTAAAATGGATAGAGGGAAGCTCTTCTCCCTCTCACAAAATACCAGAACTAGGAGACATACACTCAAATTGAGGGCTGGGTTATACTCAGAAGGCACTTCCTCAATAATAGTTAATGATGGAATGACCGAACAAATCACCGTAGGCCGGGGAACTAGACAAGGATGTCCTCTCTCTCCAGTTCTCTTTTGGATTGTTATAGAACTTTTGGCAAATGCTATAAGGAATGACAAATCCATTAAAGGTGTTGGGAAAGATGGGGTAACCAAAATTAGCCTATTTGCGGATGATGCCCTATTGACAATTTTAGACCCAATAGAGAGAATTCAAAGAGTAAAAATTCATCTAGAAGAATTCGGGGAAATAACTGGATTATGTGTAAATTGGCAAAAATCAGAAAGTTTATTGTTTAACAATGGAAGAGAAGATCTTAAGATAATTGAAAACTTTGGGCTGATATCCGGAAAAAGTATTAAATATTTAGGACTAGAATTCTATAAGGAGTTTACTAAGACTGAGGAAATTTTTTTTCAAAATTAAAAGAAGAGATGAAAAATAGATTACAAAGTTATATTAAATTGAACTTATCTTGGTTTGGTAGAATAACATTGGTAAAAATGAAAATATTGCCAAAATCAATTTTATCTTTAGAATGTTACCCGTTCAGTTTTTAAAAAAGGAACTTAAAACTCTCTAAGACATGATAAACAGGTACTGTAATGGTGGGAAAAATCATGAATAAATAAAAGTTTGTGGTATAGATCCCAAAAAGAAGGAGGATTGGGTATACCCAATTTAAGAAATTACTATATAGCTAATCAAATCAGTTGTTTGGGGGAAATTTTATTCAAACTGAAGAAGGTAATATGGTGGGAGCAAGAGTAATTGGATATAAAGGGGGAAATAAATAAATTTTTATTCAGTGATTTTAAAAACAAGGAAAAGATTGAGAAGCCCCTCTTGAATGGTTTAACGACTACATGGAAAACATATAGAATTTTTTTGTCACCCAAGGGCTCCCCACTATGTTTAGTAACAGATTTGGAAAATTTTCCTACAAATTTGAAGCATTATTTAGGGTTATTTAAAGCAAAGAAAATAGCTAGATTAAAAGACTGGATGGCCAAAATTAGAACAACCCACAACATAAAAAATATTCTGCAATCTAGTGATTTAATATGGATAAACTATATCCAGTTAGAAAAATGGACAAAGAATTGGGTCAGAAGAAACAGTCAACTTAGAAAATGCACACAGTTCAAACAGTTTTTATTATCCCTTGAATCTGAACAGGATAATATAGAGAAAGGAATAGTACGTAAAATATACAAAATAATAGGGGACTCATTGGAAGTGAAGGAGTTATATTCTCTGAGAGAGGTCTGGAAACAAGATCTTAATGTAGAGATAAAAAAAGAAGACTGGGCGAAAATCTGGAATATGAGAATCTTGAGATCATTATCGGTTAGGATAAAAGAAATTTTTTTTAAACTGGTTTCTAGATGGTACTTGACACAAATTAGGTTGAATAGAATGAATGAAGAATATTCTAAGATGTGCTGGAAATGTGAAAAAAGATAGGTACATATATGCATCTCTGGTGGGAATGTGAAATAGTTCAAAAGTTCTGGAAAAGGGTTTTCTTAGAGCTAAGTGACATGATTAGAGTAGATATTGATTGTAATCCAGAGATAGCACTGTTATCATTGTTAACTAGTAAAGATTATGATGCTACAACAAAGGAACTAATAGCAAACCTTATGACAGCCACTAGATTAATTATAGCAAGAAATTGGAAATCTAAATTAGATCTCAAGATGGAAGATTGGTACGACGAGCTTTGGGATATAGCCATAAACGATAAATTGTCTTGTAGTTTAAAAGTTAAACGAGGAGAAATGAAAAAAGACATCTTTTATGACATTTGGGGAAAATTTATAGACTTTGTATTATTAGAAGGGAAGGGGATAAATACTTCAAGACAGTTCTGGAGAAGAGGACTTTAAGAAGAATACTAGAACAACAGATGTTGGAGTAACAAAGAAGAACTCATGGAAGAACAGGATGGTCCTGGGGGGGTGGGGATGCACTTGTATTGTTATTTGTTTGTATGTCTTAAAATTTCAAAAAATCAATAAAAAATTTGAGGGCTGGGAGAGTAAGAACCGACAAAAGGCAATATTTCACCCAGCGCGTTGTTAGTCTGTGGAACTCCCTGCCACAGGAGGTGGTGATGGCATCCGACCTGGATGCCTTCAAAAGGGGGATTGGACAGATTCCTGGAGGAAAAGTACATCACAGGTTACAAATCATGATGGAGCTGTGTAATCTCCGGGCTTAAAAACCAAGGTACTTCAAAGGCCAGATGCAGGGGAGTGGTATCAGGAAACAGATATCCAATCTCATGTGCTCCCAGACGCATCTGGTGGGGCCACTGTGATATAGGAAGCTGGACTAGATAGGCCTTTGGCCTGATCCAGCATGGCTCTTCTTATGTTCTTAAATATGAACCAATAACGCGGTGCCTTAAATACAAGGTCAAAGGCCCGGTTTACTGATGGGGATCCCCCCTTTGGGCCATAGGATAAGCAATCCCCTATACTCCTTCTATCCCCTTTCAGTACTCAGTCATCTGTTTTATCATTTTTATTTATGTATTTATTATTTATTATATATCCACATGAGTTCTTAGTATTAGTATTTTTTTATTATTATTATATTAATTGGCTATAGGTTTGGCAAGCAAGTACAACCCAGGATGTGGTGCCCATAATGCAAAGGCAAAGCCCCAGCTGAAGTATGGGGGTTGTGCCAATGGGCCGCAGGCCAAGCAATCCCCTACCCCCCCCCCCCCCCTTTATTCACTTTCCAGTTCTCTGGTTTCTTCTTTATTTTTATTTCCATTTCTATTCTTTTTTTTAAAAGTAATTATTAATTTATTTGTTTATGAATTCTGTATGTACTTTAGTGGTGTTTATTTATTTTATTTTATATTATGTTGTTGATAGTTATTCTGACACTTTTTTTTAAATTAAGCCAATTGGGCGTCTCCTAGCTGGTGCACCACAATTGGATCACCAGCCGGGTGCCCATTTGCTGCAACACAATGGGGGGGGGGCAGACCGACAAGCTAGACCCACCCTGAGGTGCTGTGCGCCCACAGGGTACAGGGATTTACCCTCATGCTCGCTCATCCACCAAGCGGCCGCCCCCAAAAAGTGTTGTCGATCGGGCGGCCGATTAAGCCTGCCGCATGGGCAGGGCAGGTGCGGGATGCACTACTGTGTCTGGAGGGTCCGCTGGGGCCGAAAGAAGCAAAGGGGCGCCGGCAATCGAGCCCACCACGTGGGCGGACCCGCCATGATGGGTTCTAGCGCACCTGAGACGCGCCGGCGAGAAGGGCCAAGCCGAGAAGCGGCCAATGAGTTGTCCAAGTATGGGCGTGCGCGCTAGCACACAGGATGACCTCGGTGAGGTAGCGGTGCCGACTATCGGCTGCTAGAAGCGTGGTAGCGCGCTGAGGCCTCGCCGATGTTGCCGCTCTAGCTCTCAGCCCTCTTCACTTGATAGTTTTTTTTGTTTTCTTTTCTTTTTTTTTAACAGCAGCCCGACAACCGGGTAAGTCGCTGGGGAACAGTGCGCTGTGGTCTAGGGAGGTAAGGTGAAGTGGGGGGAGTCAACTAGCCAGATCAGTGGCCTACTCCCTAAATTGGGTGCCCTCCCCCTTCCCCGTTTATCACCCGGGGCTCGGCTGAAGCACAAGCCCCGCAGGCCTCCCACAGTGTTGGAGAGCGCTCCGGTGTCTTCCTCCGACGTGCAGTTCGACGCGAAAGAGGAGGGTTGGAGCATGGGCTGCCCTTTTAAGGGCTTTGATCCCCGCACAGCCCGGGGATCACGTGCTCTCCTCTTTCGCGCTGAAACTGGCTACCGGGGAGACAAAATGGCCCCAATCTGGGACAATCCCGGCAGGAGCCTACATTTGACCTGCCCAGTGTGGCTTGCACCCAAAGTTGCACTAGGCCCAGTTCTTGTTTAAATTGATCCAGCATTTATTCAGTAAGCACAATGTGAGCTGGGCATCTCAATTATCTGAGGGTTCAGTATTTTTCCCCTTCATTTGTGATTTATATTTAAAAGAAATTATTACAGCCTTGATTTCCTCTTGCATTAAGTATTTAATAAAGCAACCCTCTTTTAAACTTTTATTGTGAGTCACTGAGATGTACTACCAGTTGAGAATGGGTAACATGGGTGTACAAGTTTTTAAGATACCTCACACACACAAAACAAATTTTCTGTTCCTTTTCTAGCCTTGTTCACCCCAAGATTTAGCCCTCTGACTGGAAACCTGAGAAGCAAGCCAATGCCCTGAGTCTTAACCTGGTCTGATTGACCCACTTAACTGGCATTCAGTCATGGCAGTTGGGAATCGTAGGGTATGTAACACATCATGGAAAATGAAGAAGATTCAAATGAAGGAGAAGTGAAAATTGGTACAGGAAACTTCAAGCATTGAAGTATAAAGATGATACCATATTACTGACATAAAATGGCAGTGACCTGAAATATTGATGAAGGCTAAAGAAGAAAATGCAAAAGCAAGATTGTGATTGAACATCACTAAGACCACAATTGTAACAGAAGAACTGCATACCTTTAATTATGACAATGAAGAAATCAAAACAATTAATAGTTTTGTATACCTCAGTCAATAATCAATCCCAACAAATTAAAGCCAAGAAATGAGAAGAACATGAACACATGGGAAGGAACTGTAACAGAACATCAAGTGTAAGGATGTGTCACAAGACAACAAGGCCAAACTCATTCATATTGTGGCATTCCCAAGGAAGAGAATACAAGATTGTGACTGTGAAAGACTGTCAGGGAGAAAAAAACTGACAGTAAAACAACAGTTTGAAGTATGGTGTTTAAGGACAACTTTATAATTATCATGGTTTGGTCTAGAGTACCCTGATTTGGTCTAGCCTGATATGGTCTAGAGTACATAGATGTATTCTAGACCAAATCAAACCTGAACTTTCATTGGAAGCTAACGACTAAACAGAAGCAATCATGTTTTGGACATGACAAGACTCAGAAAAGGCAGTAATGATGGGGAAAGTTGGAGGCAGCAGGAAAGATGTAAGAGAGATGCATATATACTCAACACAAGAAGGCACAGCCTTGACTATTTGAGACCTGAGTACGGCTAAACAACAGGACCTTTTGGAGTTCACTGATTGAGAGGCAACTTGATGACATCTAACATCAATGCAATGGCATCAAAAACAACAATAAGAACAATAACATTGATGATAATTCAGCTTAAGGTTCCACTTTTCAGAGTTTTAGGCAGCCACCCACAGAGTCTTCCAAGATACTCCATTCCTTTCAATAACCCCAAATTCATGTATTCCAATTTAAATTCTCAATAAGTTTATGTTCAATATCCACACTGGCTGTATGAATTTGGAAGATGTGGTCTGAAAATGTAACTTTTTTCATTTCTGCCTATGGCTGTATAAAATTCCTGCTTAGATAATGAGTTCACTATTAAGGTCCACAATCCCTTTATACAATTAAATCCCTTCTGATCCATTCTGTCCAAGGACAGCTATTTCTACAGTTTATGTCAAAGTTTATGGTGAGAATTGTGTGACAGTCCACCTCTTTTCTGTGTTTTGTTAGTTCTGCACAGAAAACTTGACATGACATGCACTCAGTACATTTCTTTTGGTTTCTTCACAGCCTCAAATTACCAGCATTACCATAGTTGAATAATCTTGACACCTCTATCCCAACTGATAAACACATTTCTATGAAAAGTGTAGTGTCCGTCATGGATGAGCACAGCTACATGAAGATACAATTTAGTTTGCTGAAATGGCATCGGCAGAAACAGGGAAGATCTCACAGAGACAATTTAACTCTCCTGGCAGCTGTACAAACGGGAATACATCTGAGAAAATGTGCACAAAAAATTGCCAGGGGGATGTCAGATTCCCCCTGAATGCTGTGATAAATGTGAAGTTCACCAGAATGAATATTAACTATGAGATATTGGGGGGGATTTTTTTTGCCACGTTGATATAACAGTTGATGAATCCCAGTAAAATCTTGGCAAATGATCAAGCGCGAATGGCTCAGACTATAAACATGTTTTGCACATTGTTCCTTTCCCATGTCAAAACTTTCAAATTTAACCATGTTGCTGGTGGATGGCAGGATACATGATTTTGGGAGCCTTGGCTATCACTTTGTTTGAAGAAACGGGGGGGGGGGGCAGTCGGTTTGATGAGAGAAAATTGGCGGGCAAGGGAACAAGATGCTGTGGTCCCTAAAGGTATTTTTTTCCCAAGCTGTGATTCCAAATTAATTCACTATTACAGTTGGGGAATATTATACAAGAAGAGTTCCAGGAAAATAGTGAGAGGCAGAACATTTTAGTGCCATTCACAGTTCACCATCATGTAGCAACTGCAATAAGGGGGAAAAGATACCTCCTTAAAATATACGTTCTGTTGCTTAATCTCGTCAAATGGTCCATCAACAGAGACATGGAAAGAATGCAACAGTGGGTAATCTCTTTCCTTTTTATTTGATCCAATTGGCTACACCCAGTGGACTTTTCAAAATTCTATCCCAATCCCCAAATGAAATGCATGGGCCTTCCGCACCAACCCCTCTCCCCCTTTGCTGGCAAGGCAGGGGCTATTGGCCTTGGTAGCCACATTGAGGAGAGGTGTGAATGTTTGTACGTGAGCTGTGACATGTCTTTGGAAGGAGTGGGACAATAAAAACACCTCCCTCCCTTCATTTCAGATGCTGCCTCTGAGCCTCAACTAAGAAAACTGCCTGGCTTTTTTCCATCTTGCCAAGAACCTTACATCTAAGAAATAACTCCTAGCAAATCCTGGCTTAATCTTATGTTTTTGAAAGTCATTCTTACATTTAAATCCTAGATTTCACTAATCTATTTACCACCCAATTTTGTTGGGTCTCATGGTCATCCAATGGCCTTATTGTATATCCTCTTCTGGAACACCTTGCAAATTTGTTGACTTTTAGATGACCCAAGAAAGTGACATTATGTGCTCTTCATGTGTATATCTGATTCTGTATTTGAAAAAGCAAATAGAGTTTTACTGTGTGGAAATGATAGTTTTACTAGAGTTCATTCCAGCAAGGACAATATGATTATCTCACATTTGATCAAGTTAATAGCATAGCCCCATACATTTGACTCTGAAGTAAATCCTGTTGAATCTTACTCTCACAGTGACTGTGATCTAGTGGAGAACACCTTCTCTGTTGCCTAGGATATATTTTGAATAAAAGTGCCTTGAATCAAGGTCTTCTCTTCTAGAGCTAGTCCTTCTGCTTTAAACTTTTGGTAACTTGCAAAGGAAAGGTTTGTGATACGTCTATAAAAGTGGACATCTCAGATTAAAAGTAAATTCAATGTGCTTTGTTAAAACAGTACATAAACTACAAAACAGCTGTACAATGAAATAGTTGCAAACCAGATGGTACATGGAAAACAATGTGTCATCAGTACATACACCAGAGAGAGAATATGAGAGAAAGAAAAAACTCATAATGATAAGCACAGTCTGCTTCAGACAGGCTACAGAGTAACCTCACTCTCTTTTGAAGTGGGATGTTCTGAGGTTAAAATAGGCCTTAGTGGGGAGAAGAAAGGAAATGAAGGAGCAGGGACAAGAAGAGGCAGCCTTTTTTGTTTGTGCTGCTTTTCTACCATGGCTGGGACCCAAGGAGGCAGAGTTACTAGCATATAGGAAAGCAGGTCTCAAATTACAAGCAGTATCAAACATACTGAGATGTAAATGAGTCACAACATGGTTAGAAGTTTGAGAGGATGCATCAAGAGAGAGATCCATGAGCAGTGTCTCATAGACTTTCTTCCCACAGAGTGGCTTCTCAAAACTTGCACCCCATCTGAAATGCTTTTATTTCATTTTATCGCTCAACTCATCAGTTTCTGCCAGGATGGTCTGTTCCCCCCCCCAGGTGTCTATGCGAGTCCCACGTTTTTGTTCAGTATGTTGTCTCCGCAGAATGCTCGAAGCAGCTGTTCTGGAGTCTTTGAAAAGATGAGCCTTGATTGGAGTTCATATCAAAGGCTCCTTTTTAATTTTCATCTTCCAGCTTCTTTCAGTCAAGTTGCTCTCTCTCTTGCAAACTTGACATGACTTTCCATACCATGTTAACACATACAAACCCCCAATAATTCCCACAGACCCAAATCAGCACATTAGAAGTTGTCTCTTTCAGCCTTAACTTTTTCCAGATTCCCAGTGTTTTATCTTTTGCTGGAATACTTCTACCTCCTGCCTTCTTCTGGTAGGAAGCTTAATGTGCTAGCTAGCATCATATCTTGTCAGTGTATATTTAAAAGTCCTAATATATTTTGGGGAATCCATCCAGTTTGTCAGCCAGATGCCCTGTATACAACTTGCCTGTAATGGATAACAGACTGACAGGACGATAGTTTTCTGGTAAATGTGGCTTCCCTTTTTTTGTAGATGGGTGCTACAACTGCTCTAATACATACTGCAGGTACTCTCCGGGTTTTATCAATCAAGGTAAACAAGGTTGCTAAGGGCAAGGACCACCAATCCATGTATGTTTTTAAAAGTTCAGGTGGGAGTCCATCAAGACCCATGAAGACCTTCTTCAGCTTCAACTTTGAAATTAAGACTTTAATTTCCTCCACAGTTACTAGGTGCCACAATGGTAAATTAGCTGGCATAAAGTCAGTGGGTACCTTTACAAGGCAAGATGGATCATAAAATATGCTGGAGAAGTGCTTCTTCCATACCTGGGCTGGTATCAAGCAATCCAGCGGACCTGTCTTAGTCACCGTAATACCGGTCACCAGGGTCCAGAATTGTTTGCTGTTTTTTGTTAAAGCGGTGTTAGACAATAAAATCCCACCTATCCTTTTGCAACTCCTGTTTCTTGTGAGCTATTGTCAACTTGTACCACTTTTTAAATTCAAAATATTTGTTTGGCAGCACATTCATTTGATTCTTACAATAGAACCGGTACAAAGCATGAAGTTCGTTTTTTGGGAGACAACATTCTCTGTCAAACCACAGATTAGATTTATTTTTAACTCTGTTATTTGTGCCTACTGATGGACCTACTAAAATCTGCTGGTGTAATATGTTATTAACCTTAAAAGTAATTTTATCATAGTAGTAAAGAGCATCAGTCATATTTTGTGCTTTGAAAAAATTGTTCCCCAGATTCATTAAATCTCCAGAATCTATTGCACAACTTAGTATATCTACCACCTTTTGTGACCATTTGCCTCTTCTATAGCAAAGAGTATTCCCTGGGGTAGTATTGGGGTATGGCAGGGACTTAACAAGGAGTTATTGCATTCACTTTTATTGACCAAAGGGAAGTGATCCCATTCCCTATCTGTACGCTCGCCAACATGAAAATCAGCAATTAGGTCTCTCAACTGATGAGAAACACAAACATAATCAATTACACTGCTTCCTCTAGAGGAGCTGAATGTGTACTCATTGAGGGAATCCTGTGGTGATGACCCATTTAAGATGAATTGCCAGAACTTATAAAGAACTTTGCAAAGCAAA
Source organism: Phrynocephalus guinanensis (assembly GCA_037367245.1). NCBI lineage: Eukaryota > Metazoa > Chordata > Lepidosauria > Squamata > Agamidae > Phrynocephalus > Phrynocephalus guinanensis. The sequence goes on along the minus strand of CM074732.1, from coordinate 155,192,549 downwards.
GACCTGCTGTATTTATCTGATGGTCTTTTGAGTTACTAGAGTACTGGAATAACTCCATCAAGGAGTCATTCACCTTATTTCCCAAAGCATGCATTAGGGCCATGCCATCCATTCCTAGTGTAGCATTGAAATCTCCTGCCAAAAAGACTTCAGAGGAAGAAAATTTAAATTCAAAATCCAATAGATACTTATTTAAAGTATCCCATTGGGTAATAATTTTCCTTTGTTGTTTTGGGGTGGAAGGTACACATTACCTACAAGTAGAGGAGGTCTTGTATTCTCAGTTAAGAAGGCCATCGCCAAAGGAGGGCAGGTAGGCAAAGACACTAATTTAAATTGTTGGTAGCTAGCAACCACACAGCAAAGCCCAGCACTATGTCACCCTCTATGGGCTAAAGCCTCAGGTGATATTGACAATGAAGTATATCCAGTCAGAAAAATGTCCCACTCATACCAAGTTTCTTGAAGCAAAATTATATCAAACCAAAGGAGAAACTTTGAAGTTCAATGTATTTGGCCTTACACTTCCAGCCTGCGATGTTCCAAGACAGAATGTTCAAGAGAGTTTCTGACATTACAGATTATAATGAGCTTCATTTGAATATTGAAAGTGTTTGAAAATACTGGAGTCATATACTGAAGACTGTTGTCCTTATTTCTTCAAAATTAAAGGTGATGAACAATTTGGGAAAAGGAAATTGGGATTATATTGTAGTGTTTATACTAAGACTGTCCGTAGATGCCCTTCTTTGATTCAGACACCAATGCAATATTTTGGATTAGGGCCCCATTTGGTTTAGATCGGGAGCACCCTAAACTCATCCCAGACTCTGAATTTAAATCTTAATAATGAACTGTAAACACCAGACTCTATAGCTCCTGTTCACTTGTATGGGGGAGTGGGTAGTTCACACATCACCATGACATTTGGCAGTGCAGGAACAAGAAGAGAATTCTTTGTGCCAAATCTTTTGAAATTTCTCAGGCCAGACGCCATGGGAGTTTGCAGATTTTCTCTTAATGTCAGGCAGGTCTGTACCTTCTCCACCCAATGTAGCATGGAAGAGGGAAGAGAGCCCTAAGAATTTAGTCATTTGTCTCTTGTGTGGGGTAAATCATTACAAGACAGTATCCCCTGCATGGCAAACTAAAGAAGGGAAAACACTTGAAAACCATAGAGGGCTGGAGGGAGAAAGACAAACTAAACTGAAGTCTAATCACCAAAAGGCTCAGGCCAGAATTGATGCAATCAAAAATGGTCACCCAAACCCTCAGCCTTAAGGTAAGTCAAAATGAAACTATGGCCTCTATCCCATGACCGCTAAAATCTGTTTCTTACTTCAAGATAAACTGCTTCCAAAAATCATGCCCCCACGAGCAGCCAGCTTTTAAAAAAATGGCACCATGTCCCTTTTATCGAATTTTCCAAGTACCAGCCCCAGAGGTGGGAATAATTTGCCTCAGTTTGGATGCGGCTTTTTAGCCAAAGCAAACGTCAGTGGGGACTCTAAAATCCGCTGATGCTTTGAGTAGTCTGGCTTTGCAGCAGCAGCAGCAGCAGCAGCAGCAGCAAAAGCAAAAGCAGAGAGACAAGGAGGTTGTGTGCATGTGTGTGCATGTGTGTGTGTGCCGTGCGCACACACACACACACACACACACACACACACACACAGAGAGAGAGAGAGAGAGAGAGAGAGAGAGAGAGAGAGAGCTTGACACCCTGCCAGCTACCATCAGACTTGGCTCATTGTTCAATATAACCTGCACAGATAAACAAAACCCGAGAAAGAGAGAGGGAGGTTCCTTCAATACCCACCCCTTTTTTAAAATCTCCCTCCCTCTTCCCACACCCCCTTCTCAGCTTCCAGGTCATGGGGACACATCAGAGGTAGTTAAGTTTGTGGGGATGCAGAAACCACCTTTAATACCACATGACTGTTGCCACAATGAAACTGCCTTTTATTTTAAGCTGTTTCTTCCAGCCATGGGATTGAGGCCTTTCTGAAAAAGTCAACCTAGCTGGCATCTAACTAAAATGAGCACAAATGTGGGGTGCAAAGCAATATAAGGCTCAAGTGACCTCACTTAGGGACCCCCATTTATTGGAAAGGGCTGGAAATGACTTTTCACTCAATTGCATGGTGGCTGTGTCAGTCAGAAAAACTCAGTGCCACTTCCATCATCATATCATGCTACTTCAAAGAATACAAATGAGAAGTCAATATATGAAAAGTCAATTTAGGAGAAGGTTGCAGATGGCAAAGAACACCAAAAAGGGGTAGACAAGTGAACAAATAAAAATGGGTAAAATTTTGTCATGTCATACTTAATGGGGTCATTCCTTTGAATGAATATGAAGTGACAAATTCCTGTCAAATTGGTGATTTTTGGTGAATATTGTGAATCTTTTTTTTCTTCAGTCCAGGCTGACAGGCCATGCATTGCCATATAACCCATATCAGATCATCCAAATGCCCTTCTATCTGACTCATTACTTGTATAGGTAAGTTTGAAAGGGCCCAAGGTCTTCTAGTTGATTATATCTAGGTTATGAAATACTTTTCCTGTAAAGCTCTCTCTCTCTTTCTTAGGGGTCCCCAACAGACACAAATCATTGTGTCAAAGTTCCAGCACTATCAGAAGTGGTTGTTAACCATTCTGAAAACCTTTTCACTGTAGCAAAGTGCAAGGCAAAGGGCATAATCCATGTATTAAGGAAGGATGCTAACACTGAAGGTTAACTGATATTGATTCATCTTCTATGAACACTGAGTTTTCTGACAGTGCAGAAAAAAAAAGCAAGAAGAGATGTGCTTTTACATACAAAGTCTAAAGTTGAACACATTTGCATTTAAATTAAAAATGCTGCTGGTTGCAATCAATAATAATAATCAAGGAGTTTAGTTTTCAAAGCAGCATGACATCATAAAATTATTCAGATTCAGAACTGCTTCCCTTAAAGTACAGGAAAGTACAGAAAACAACTATTCAGCAGCCATGTGCACCAAAGCAGTTCACTTTATGCACATCCACAATAAATGGTGTGCAAGTATCAGATAAAATTATGTGGCTGCTTTGAAAAACTTCAACAGGGCAAGATGAGAGTTACCTTTGAAAATGATTTCATTTTCAGGAACTGCAGTCCATGTTGGGTGTGAGCTATATCTTCTATGATTGGGCAGATCCACCACACATACTGCAACTCAGAGTTTTCAAATAGTCTTCAGCTGAATCCACTGCCACTGTTTTCGAGTTAGGGTGAATGGCCTTAACAGAATTCTTGATCACCAACTCATGTTGTACGTGCTTTAGCATATCTTCAACATGAATATGGATGAAGCGAAAACAGATGAAGCAGAGCTGTCTTCATCCCATGTGATCATTATTCATTTAGTCTTACATGTTTTCTTGCTTAATACCAGGGATGTTGGCAATTCTTTGGGTCTAAGTTCTAAGTCCAAGTCTTTGGTAGCAAGCTCCAAGTCCTTATGCCCAAGTCCTAGTCTTTATTAAAAACAAGCTCCCTACCGCATTAGATGACCTGCTAGTATATTGATTGTAAGCCACCCAGAGACCTTCGAGACCTTTGGGGCATATGGGCGGCATAAATAATGTTGAAATAAATAAATAAATAAATAAAAATAAATAAATAAATAAATAAATAAATCTTCTAGAAGGATCACACTCTTTAGAGGAAAAGATTGCTTATTGTTGTTGAATGAGTTTCCCTCAAACAGCATTTTATTTATTTATTTATTTATTTATTTATTTATTTATTTATTTATTTATTTATTTATTTATTTATTTATTTATACACAGCCTTTCTCCTTAAAAAGAAGGATGTTGTGACTCACAACACTGAAAGGCAATATGTACAGCTAAGAACAATGAATATACAGATGCAGCTTACATAATTAAAAGGCAATATTAAAGCTATAAACAGTACGTATACAAATGTTTAAATGGAACAATCAAATATCTTCAAAATTACTTAGCACCAGGTCATTTAGTACTTTATAGGTTGAAACCAGCATTTTTAATTGTGCCCAGAATTTTCCTATTGAGGACTTAACTATGGCTGATTTTAAATGATAAGTTGAAGGTATCGGAATCATTAATTTCTACCTTTTTTTTCATGTTTTCCGTTTGCAGAGATAGGATGTTCTCAAAAAACATGGCCAATCTTCCTCAGTTTAACAGCATTAATTTCAGAAGTATAGCTTATCTTTGTCATCCTAAGATATTGTTGAATAGCTCCTAGAAAACCCTACCTGGCATCTTATTCTGAAAAGATGATAAAACAGTATTAGTTCCACCCTGTTGTAGCATCAATGGTTTTCTGAGAAAAGTCAATTTGGACTATGCAGCCCATGACCTGTAGGGGCACTTTAGACCCCCTGGTGTATATCCACGATGTCATCTTGGAGTACCAGAGCTGATTCATAGTTTCAACTCTGTATATTACTTTCTGGGTTCAGTTCGTGTCAGAACTCAGTTTGCAGATTTAATTGGACTGGGCACCCTTTATTTTCTTCCCCACTGTTTTCACCCCCCCTACTGTTTCAAAACACCATTGTCTTTTATTGTCAATAAGACAACATTGAAAGAGAGAGAGAGAGAGAGAGAGAGAGAGAGAGAGAGAGAGAGAGAGAGAGAGAGAGAGAGAGAGAGAGAGATCACAAGCATGTGTTTTAGTAATAGCCACTACAAAAATACAGACAAACCCAACAATAGAAAATTGGAAATGAAACTTGTGAAACATGCTCTCAAGTATTATATCAAATGCTCAAACATGCTCTTAATTGGCAAAGCTTTAATGCTATTAGGAGTTATGCATATGCTGCAGCTAGTTTTCATGCAGAGGAGAACAAATATCAATATCCATCTGTCAAGTAAGTGGAGCCCATATGGTACCACGAGAGCTTAATATAAGTCAGGTGTGACTTCTATGAATCAACTTGCTGTTGCCAGCTATTGCATGATAAGTAGGCTGGAGGATTTGTTCTCTCTGAAGTACCACTTTTATAGAATACACAATATGATAAAACTTTGGTTAGGTTTTGATGCAGATAAAGAGCTTTGCAAGTTGGCCTTTTTTTGTATATAATCCAGAAAGTAAGATGGTAAGAAGACTCTAAGAAGAGAAATAGGTTGGCTTTGCATCAGTGGCAAGGGAATATTGTCATCCATTGGGGGAAATATTTTAAGTCAGTGTTGGGGGAACTGTAGCGTTCCAGATATTGTTGGACTACCATGACCACTGACCATACCACTAGGAGCTAAATTAATTAATTCAATGGACCTCTCTTGTGTGATTTGATATGCTTAGCAAAGGGATTTTGGCCTTGGTGTTATTCCACCACTAACCCACACCCTTATAATTGTGTGCAGAAAAATGCCATAATCTGTGTCCTTCCATGCCATTTCCAGTGAATCTTGTGCAGAAAAGATGCCATTCTAACAATCCTGTAAGGACAGATATTCCTTCTATCCTTCCAGGTGAATTTTGCGCATGTAACATGCTGCTCTGCCTATGGTGCCTCCCTTGTTGCCTCTTTTACAGCATCAAAATTGTCCATGTTTCACTCAACATTTCCTTTAATTACCTGGAGGACTGCCTGACAAATGGGACCGAGTTGGGCAACCCTGTCTACTTGTATGGCATTGAATCCCATTTAACCATGGCAATATCTGTGGTTATATCTGATGGTATTATTGCAGTGGAAATGGATTAAGCACTAACTGATGTTCATGAGCCTATAGCCTCACTAAAGTTTCACCAAACCTAGTATTTGGCAGCCACTTGCACCATCTGCTTTGTAGAAAAACAAAGAAGCAAATCCTATGAAAGCATGCAAACCAAAAGGGAAGTTTATTCCCAGGTCTAGCCAGCCTTAAACATGATATATTACTTCTAGAGCAACTGCTGATCTTTGTGGTAATTAGTAACCAGTAACTAGTCCGGGTCTCAGAATTAGTGGCTTTGAATACCACCATCTTGGCTATAACTTTGACTTTATGGTGAACTTTGAAGCCATGCGCAATGAATGAATCAAAGTTGTACTTTGCTTTAAAAGGTGCTTTCTTTCTTTTCTTTTTAAAATGCATTACTCCAAAGCTGATACATAGTGGGGAAAATTAAATGGTAGAAAGTCACATTTATTTATTATGTTGTGGTTTCTGCAATTTGAGCAAAATGTTTATGTAGGAAATTGGCATTTCCCCTTTGGGAAACAAAGCACAAGAGAAGCTACATGGGGAAGATAATTAAGAAACCTGTGATGTGTGTGTGTGTGTGTGTGTGTGTGTGAGAGAGAGAGAGAGAGAGAGAGAGAGACAGAGAGAGACAGAGAGACAGAGACAGAGACAGAGACAGAGACAGAGACAGAGACAGAGACAGATCTGATAAATGAATCTGTACCTAGTGGCCATTTTGTCAGATGGGTGGGAAAGAAATTGAAGGAAGGAAAGAAGGAAGGAAGGAAGGAAGGAAGATAATAAACCAGGAGTCTGCTTTAACACATTTTTCATTCCAGAGTATAGCTCCTGCTTTTTTCTTCTTCTTTTTTCCCTTCTTTCTTCTCAGGATAAGACTATCCAAACAGCTCAGTTAGAAGCATTGTATCCAAATATTGAAGCTGAAACCCATCATTCATGTCACCTGGTGGTGAAGGCTCCTTATTTGCTGGGTACTGTGGAAAGTACAGCCTGGTAAGTCATTCACACCCTCACCCCCCCACCTCTGTTGAGGGGGATTGACATGAATGGCTTCCATTCATTCATTCTTTCATTCATTCATTACTGCTGATTCTGGTCCTGAAGTTTATATATCACACCAATTTTTGCCAATACATTCATTCATTCATTCATTCATTCATTCATTCATTCATTTAAGTTTATATATCACACCAATTTTCCAATAGGGCTAAGGCACAAGACAGATTTATTTTCAGTCTCCCAGAAGAACAAGGGATCTTCTGAGACTTCATTCTTCTTCTTAAAAGGATTTTTGGCAAACTTTTCAAACCCATTCTTCTTCTTCTTAGGAGAGGTAACAGCTCAGGACTTCTTCTCCTCCATTTGAAGGAAAAAGGCCACTCTTTCAAAGATGAGGATGTACACATATTAGACAAAGAAGAGAGGTGGTTTGAGAGAGGAGTAAGGGAAGCCATTCATGTCAGCATCTCCGGCATAGTCTAGCTGCTACTTACCAGGCTGTACTTTCCACAGTACCCAGGCAAATCAAGGAGCCTTCACCACCAGGTCACAGCTAACAACCCATTCTTGACAGCTAACGACCCATTCTTGATGGGTTTCAGCACCTTAGGCCATTGTTTACCTTAAGGCCATGGACACTAATGTCTCCCTAACGAGCCTATTCAGGCTTTGTTCATCTTATGAGGGGGACAAGAGGTCAATTCTCTCGCTGACTGAGGCAATCAGACAAGGGGACAAGAGGTCAAGCTGAGCCTTTCGTTTGTCCCATAAGACTATAAGAAGGTCTCTTGCACTAGCTGTATTCAGACCGATGAAGCTGTTTGGATGAACAGCGAAACGTTTCTATCTCTCTCTCTCAAAAAAAAGAAGAAGTCCAGTAGCCATGACTCAACTCCCAGATAAACGCACCTGGATGACTGAGAATCTTCACAGATGTTCTTCTTCTTCTTCTTCTTCTTCTTCTTCTTCTTCTTCTTCTTCTTCTTCTTCTTCTTCTTCTTCTTCTTCTTCTTCTTCTTCTTCTTCACACCGTCCCATGGTTTGGGGACCACTCTTCAGATCCTAAAACACCGCTTTGTCTGATTGCTCTAGTAGATATTTCAAACTAATTGTTATGACAAAAATACTGACCCTGATGTCAGGATCCATGTTTAGCTCAGCACCTCCCTAGATGGGAGGCAGAATGGACCATCACTGACAAATTTAATTCAGTTGGAAGAATTTAATTGTGATCTACAGCACTTTAAAAACATTTTAAATTGTCTCAGTATTTTGTTCTTTCCCTGCTTTATTCTCTCTTGTAATAGACAAAATGTAATTAGAATATGTCTGTGAAGAGTCTCAGTCATCCAGGTGAGTTTATTTGGAAGTTGAGTCATGGCAACTGGATTTCTTTTCCTTGAATGATCCCCAAGCAAGGAATCCCTCTCAGACCCATCATCAGTAGTATAAACACAGTGACTTCCAACATTGCTTAATACCTGGCAACTATCCTAGCCCCACTGGCTGGACTCACAGACCACTATGTGTACAATTCAGACTCAGAGTAGTTTGTTTCTAAAGTCAGGGAGCTGAAACTGGATACAGATAAAACCATGGTATCCTTTGATGTTACATCCCTTTTACCAGCATTCCCCCCACTGATGCCCTAACAGCTATATAGAGAAGACTAAGAGAAGACAGCACCCTCACCTCCAAAAGCAGCCTCAACCCAGACCAGATATGCCGGCTGCTGGACCTGTGTTCGAACACCACATATTTCATGTCCAGAGGGGACTTCTACAGACAGAAGCATGGTTGTGCCATGGGTTCCCCAGTATCACCTATTGTTGTTAACCTATACATGGAAGAAGTGGAGAAGAAGGCACTCAACACCTTCCCAGGGACAACACGATCCCACTGGTTCAGGAATGTCGATGATACCTGGGTGAAAATCAAGACTCAGGGAGGTACAGGCCTTTATAGACCACATCAAAGCAGTGACCCTAATGTTAAGTTCACTAGGGAAGACACCCAAGACAACAGGCTGGCTTTCCTGGATTGTGCAGTCATCATCAGACCCGACTGTGGCCTGGGAGTAGAAGTTTACAGGAAACCCACCCACACAGATCAGTACTTACTGTTTGATTCCCACCATCCATTACAGCACAAATTAGGAGTCATTAGGACCGTAAACCACAGAGCAGAGAGCCTCCCCACCTCCACAGAAGCCAGAAAGAAGGAAGACAGGCACCTGAAGACAGCATTTAATGCCTGTGGATATCCAAAGTGGGCCTCCAACAAAGCAGTGTGCCGACTCAGAAGAACAAGGGACCAGCCTGAGACCCAGACCCAACAGAAGAACCTGGGCATTCCCCACATGGCTGGAGTATCTGAGAAGCTTAAAGGAATTTTGGCAAACACCAAATCCCTGTTTATTTCAAACCGATAACATACTAAGGCAGAGACTTGTCCACCCAAAGGACCCGATACCAAAGAGCGAGCGAGCGAGAGAGAGAGAGAGCAATGCAGTACAGTAAATGTGGTCCAATGCAATGAGAAGTGTGCAGACCTCTACATTGGGGAAATTAAATAGCCATTAAACAGAAGGATGACCCATCATAGGAGGGGTAACAGTTCAAGATCAGAATCAGCAGTATACCTCCAATTGAAGGACAAAGGGCACTCATTCAAAGATGAGGATGTACATGTATTAGACAGAGAAGATAGGTGGTTGAGAGACAGGGAAGCCATTCATGTGAGCATTGAAAACACCTCTCTCAATAGAAGTGGAGGCTTCAGGCACAGTCTATCTGCTACTTATCAGGCTGTGCTTTCAACAATACCCAAACAAATTAAAAAGCCTTGACCACCAAGGCCATAGTTAACGAACCATACTTTATGGTTTCAGCACCTTAGGCCATTGTTCATTTTAAGGCTATTGACTATTGTCTATCTAACAAGCCTCTTCAGGCCATTGTTCATCTTATGAGCCTATTTCAGACCAGGGTGACAAGAGGTCAAAGCAAACTATAAGATGAATGACTCACAACTACCTCTCTTCAGACTGATGAAGCTGTTTGGATGAGCAGTGAAACGTTTCTATCTCTCAAGGCAAAGAAGTCCAGTTGCCATGACTCAACTTTCAGATGTATTTAGAATCTAAGTTCTATTTAAGTTCTTCAGAGTGTATTGTGACTGAGCACTCCAGCAAAAGCAAACCAAACCTGGGCTTACCTCCAGATGGCCAATCACAAAACAATGCCAGCTAATTTTCAGAGTACAGGAGGTGTGAATAACTTTTGCTTTGGAGAGCAGATGTTCTGAGCGCTTAAGGAATTCTGTTGTATATATAAATAGCTTATAGTTTGGGCATCAGTCTCTAGCCACAAGGAGGATTTTCTTTTATTGGCAGTATATTTTTTCTGCCTTTGTCCTTTGCTGAAAACATAAAATTAACCAATAAGTCATTTCTGTGTGGTGCATTCCTTATATTTCAGGCAGAAACTCACTGAGGTCAGTGATGCTTACTCTCAGGTAAATATATTTTGGATTGCTATCAATCAGTTCTTTGAGGACTGCAGCCTTTAACAGATGTGTCTCTTCTACCTTGTTTTTGCTCATGACTTTGGTGCAGTGGACTATTGCTGCAGAAGACTGAACTGTCAGCAGCCACTGATTTATAAGAGTGATTTACCTTCTGGAGAGTGTAATTATGTTCATAGTTAAGAATTAATCAGGTGAAAGAATTATGGAATAATCACACTCCTGACTTTGGAAGGACAAAGTAAATGGAAAGTGTTTCAGCTTCAGAGGACCCTCCCAGCAGACAGAGTTCCTCCTCTTTGAATATGTAAAGATCCCTGTTTTGAAGCAGGATACTTGTGATCTTCATCTTAAGAGAAAAACGAGAACAGTTGGAAAGTAAGAGATGAGAAATGGGAGATGGCAAAAGCAATGATGTCTCTAAGGGAGCTCTTCTTTTTCTCCTTCTTAATGAAAGTAGGAAAAGTAAAGCCCCAGTCACACAACCGTTTTGATGCTGTGTTTGATGCGAATGACTGCGCAGAAAAAGATCGTGCCTCCACTCCAAGGTGCAGCATTTTGGCACCCTAGTTGACCACGCCCCCTGAAGAGCACTTTAACTGCATCATCCTATACCACCACTAGGGGTTTGATCAAATTACTCCTCTTAATGATGCACAGTTTTTTACCGCAGCAATTGCAGTGCGACCAGTGAAAATTCACACCATTTCAGTCCCTCCCCCCCTTTTTCTGCCTCTTTCTGCTGTCCTACTTTAATACTCAATTGCTGGCATTTCGGTAACTGAGCACTTCTACAAGCTGCAAATTACCTGGTACAGTGACCAATGGAAAAGGAAGTGAGAGATGAGAGAAAAACAAAGGAGTTACTATAAAGGTGCTCTGGTGCTAGGGATACACTGACACATTCTCAAACTTTCGCATGAACTCTTGCAGTAATACTAGAAAGCTGACATGCCGGTAAATTGACAAGCAAATCACTTTTTATATATATATGTGAACATGATGGAGAAAAGCAGGTCAATAAACAGAGAAAAGATGTGCATTTTGGCAAGACAGGATGCACAAAAAGAAGTATAATACACCCCTGCCATCTGGGTGTTAACTGCGCACCAAATGTCACGTGATCGCCTGCGATTTTAGTACGCATCAAATATGATGCACAGTTAACAGCCATGCAACCGAGGCCTAAGACTAATTTTTCATATATAAGTATCCTGGATATGTTGTGAGGTACCATCTTTCTTGAGATAAATGGTTTCTCGAATGAAAATGAAGCTGCTGGATCCAAATGATCAAAAACAACCCCCCCACACACAAAAAGGTGTGTGTGTGTGTGTGTGTGTGTGTGTGTGTGTGTGTGTGTGTGTGTGTGTGTGTGTGTGTGTGTGTGTGTGTGTGAGTGAGTGAGTGAGTGAGTGAGTGAGTGAATGAGTGTGTATAGGAATCCTTTTTAGAAGACCACGAACCATTAATTTCCAACCTTTTCCTGATGAGGCACAAATCAGTTTGTTGGTTCATTGCCTCTATTATATTTTGGACAGCCAATTGAGTTTTTTTAAAAAATACAAGTCTCCTCCCTCCTCCCTTCTCCTGCCCCTGTTGCCTTCCTACCTTGCCCTTCACAGATAGCAGGCTGGCTTCACTTCAGGCTGTTGGGCCTGATTCTCTCTCTCTCTCTTTTTCTCTATCTATCTAATCTTCCTCAGTCAACAATTCAAATGGATACTGCAGCCAGGAAATCAGAAGAGGATGGAGACTAAGAAGGGCAGTAATGAAGGAATTAGAAAAGGTAATTAAGTGTAAGAATGTCCAAGACCATAACCAAGACCTCCCACACTTGTATTTCAAATCACCCTGTATGGAAATTGGAGAGTCAAGAAAGCTGAGAGGAAAAAAGAATGTATTTGTTTGAAATTTGGCGCTGGAGGAGAGCTGTGCCAGAAAGATGAAAAAGTAGGCCCTAGAGCAAAGAAAGCTTGAACTATCTCTAGAGACAAAAATGATAAAACTGAGGCTGTCCTATTTAGTGCACACTATGAGAAGACAGGATTCTCTGAAGAAGAAGAAAACAAGGCTCAGAAAGGACGAAAACAGCATGAAAAGAAGATCAAATACAAGATGGATCGACTCCCTAAAGGAAGTCACATGACTGAGTTTTCAGGAGCAAAGTAAGGTTGTTGACAGGTCATTTTGGAGATCAGTAATTCATTGCCTTGCCATAAGTTGAAGGCAGCTTAATGGTACATAAGAGGTAGGTTTTCAAATAAAGCATGTTTATTCTGCAATGACCATTCACAAAACAAAGCAAATTAAATGTAAGAGGTTGAGATATGGAGAATCACATACAACAACAAACACATTTTTCATTATTTACACCCTTTCTAAATGTGTCCATTGAACCCATAGGGAAGCTTTGGAAGAACATTATGCCAATACTTCCAATGTCCAACATCTTTTTTTTTTGATCACAAGAGTTCATTTAATTCTTATGGAAAGATTCAAATTAATCTTGGTACATAAGTATAGATGCTGAAAAATGGAATAACCACCCCATCTACCTGTTCTACATGGATCTTGATATAGATATTAATGCTGTAATATGAAAACCAAGAATGTGGAGCACAACTGACTCTGGAAGAGCTTAGAAAAGTTACTTTTTGAACTACAAGTTCCAGAATCCTTCAGTCATGATGGCCAGAGTCATATGCAAAAATGCAGCTTTTCCAAGCTATGCTTTTGCATCACAGTGGGAATGCCTGAGGCAGAGTTAAGTCTTGATTATTTAAGAGCATATTTTTTTACCAGCATCATCCCTTTCCTTGAGGGACATGCACTATATACCAAATCTTATTTAATTTTAATCTGTGTCTAGCCTTCAGCAGTTTTGCATAGTTATGAATTTTAGTAACCACAGCAGATATGCTATTTTCCATATATTTCCATCAGGAAATCTAATTGATGAAACTCTTGCGTATATGCAGTTGGTTGCACAATTTCTAATGGAGAAAATAAAAGAAGTGTGACTGGCGAAAATATTTTACCAGCAAAATTTGAGACAGGAAGACACAGGTACAAGAGAAATGTTCAGGCTTTCTTGATGATTCTTGATAATTATGGCATGGTGAAGGTTAATGGTCACTGCCATTAATAACGCAACTTGGTTGGTTGCTGAGTTGGGAATTAGAGCGTAGCAGAAGCAGAACCTTCTTTGTTTAATTAATTTTTATTGAGAAGCCCTCATTCAGCTCATATTTTTAGTATTACTTCTCCAGAGCTCTTCAAGAGCTTTGACCTAAGGCTACATAGTTATGATGGAATGACCCAGCCATAATGATGAACACACTTATAATCACTGACAGAAGCAGAAGGTCTTCAGAATCACATAATCTTTAGACCAAAAGCAAACTGGTTCCATAAAATATATGGATGACAGAATCACACCCATTCTGCTTCCACCCTTCCTTCCTTTCCAGTATTTCATGAATTGCATAGAAACTGAATTTGTGAAAGAGATCTTGCTCTCTACCCCCGACCCTTTGGATTCCTTGCATTCAGCAGAAGGTGTTTTCTGTGTATGAATAGCTGTAAAGCTGCTTTATTTCTCTATACAGTGGACCCTTGTATAACAAACATCTTGTATAACATAAAATTTGTACAACATAAAAATTCTGGAGATAGGGGAAATTTGCTTAACATAATTGCCTATGGGGAGAATCAGTACAACATAAAAACGGGATTACTCCATTTTCAATGCATTCCTATGGGAATTTGTATAAAGGGAAATTTGCTTAACATAATTTCATTTGGAATGAATTAATTCCTTTATACAAGGTACCATTGTATAGTGTTGTGCTACTTTAATTTTGTTTTTGCCTTATATGTGTTCTAGGTGATAAAAAGTCTCACAATATTCCCGTCTTTCATATTCAGTCATTTGCTTTATGTTTTTAAGTATACCCTTTAAATCTAGTTTTTACTGCTATCTACCTCAAACCCTTTTGAAGAAATTAGAACACTTGGATATAAATCCAATTCTTTTCTCTTGCTTAATCAGCAAGACCTGCTTGGATTCACTTAAGAAACTGTGTCTCTTAAAACAGATTTTGTACAGGAATGTACGCATTTGAGATTCTTTTGCAAATATGAAAGAAATCTAGTCCCCTGTTGGAATCTAGGTCCATTCTCTGAGTTTCAGACTTCGATTTTGAAACATCAGAGTAAAAAATGGCGACCATGTGTTTGTAAGTGTGAGCCATTCCTGTGACTTCAGAGCACATTTTGAGACTTCAAATATATTCTGTAAATATCAGCTCAAATTGTACCACTGCTGCTAGTTAAAGCAGACAATGTTGCCCAGGTCAGTAGTGGACAACTACAACCTTCAGATGCTTTTGTTCTAAAGAGGAGTGGGAGGCCAAAAAACATCAAAAAGCCCCCAGTTGCCCATGTTTTATCCCCTGGTGTAAATGATCTTATTCTGTATCAGACAGCTTCCATATTTCTACAATAAACACATATAGAGACACGCACGGACCCATGCACACGTGCGAACACGCACACACATGTCTTCAACACAAACATCCACCCATCCCTTTAATTATGTGCCTTTCTTTCTCCAGACTATTGATGATGCTTAATGAGGTTCATAGCAGCTCAACACAAAATAAGATAATATGTTTATTTTTCAGAAATGTCAGAGCTTTCAGGGTGTTCAGGTTATAGAGTGCTCAGAAGTTGTTTACCACTCTCTGAACCACTTGCCCAAGGCTGTATGACCACCTTGGGTCCTTTTAAGGAGAAAGGCAGGAAAAAATATTTCAAATAAACACAAAATAACTAACTAACTAACTAACTAAATAATAAATAATACATGGGCTGACTCTTTTTCTACATGGTGCCTTGGGGAATCGAACTCCCTGTCTCTTCAGCCAGATATTCAACTTACTGAGCTCTCCAGTCAGCTGAAAAACTAATAAGGCGGCGGGGGGGGGGGGAATCACACAGCAATCATTAATAAAATAAAAAGTAAATAGAAGAAGAATAAAGTACCATTTTGCTATTTAATCCTTTACCCGCGGCTTTAAAAACACATGTTGTTTGTTCGTCCTCATCAAAAAGCACACCCCCCCACATTTAAAAAATGGATATGAATAAGAGTGAGCCAAGGTGACTCTCTTGAAAGACCGTTTATGCACCTTTCAATGGTAACTGAGAGACTTACCCTTGGGAAAGTGCTTAAATAAGAGGAGACAATCAGGGAACTTAGTCCCTTCTTAAACTGGAGTGGTGAAGGGGAAGAAGGAAGTTCCATAAATCCACCTCTTTAATTTCCATAAGACAGAAATACTGGCAGGGAAGGTGAAAAATTCACTCTGTATATCAAAAGGGCTGGAGTGGGGGAGACCACCTTCATTTGCTTGCTCTACTTTATTATGTCTCCTTATCCCCAGAGCGGTCTCTCTCTCTCTCTCTCTCTCTCTCTCTCTCTCTCTCTCTCTCTCTCTCTCTCTCTCTCTGAAACTGTGTTTGAAAAGTCACCTTTTGCAACAGACAAATTATCCATTCTCTTATGTCATGTTCTCAAGGAGACTCAGCTTCCAGCGCTTCATTTGGCCAGGAGGAGCAGCTCGGTGCCAAAATAAATGGTCTTTTATTTACAGACATATTTCCCTAGTGTTCCTCTTAGGGATCATTGAAGCTGAAATCCCATCTGTCCCAGAGGTTGCAAAAGTGCAGCGGCCCATTTACAGAACAGCGCAAATGAGTATTAAAGTAATAGCCTGCATATCATTATATATAATTGTTAACTATAATTATAATCCTTATTTCTCTAGCTTTCAAAACTGCCGTCCTCTGTAATTTTTTAAAATCATATCTGGGTTAATTTTAATTATTTAAAAAGTGCAGATCACCTGTAAAGAATACTGCATTTGAAGGGACAGGGAGGGAACATTCCAAGGGAAAAAAGTATAGAAATGGTTACTTCAGTGGTGCAGTCACCTCTGCCTGCATAGCAGCTGTAAACTGTTATAGAAATGACTTTTAGACATTTAAAGTTGGACAGTGATTTCCTAATACCTGGCTCTTGGTGTGCACACTTTTTGTTTTGATCAATCACTGGGATGGTGTCAGAGGACAAAGGTAAAAATCATTTTGCCTCCCTGTGTTTTTTTAAGGGCAACATAATGTCTATAAATATTCATATTGATTGTAATAGAGTTTCAGGCAACCAGAGATTCTGAATTTTTGAAATTATGAATTGTGAAATCAAAGAGCTATAATGCTGAATCTTGAATTCTGAATCTGAATTTTGGTGCTAGTCCACTACCCTTGTCCGGAGGGAGTAATCCAAATTACAAAAGTGATGGTCACCTGTACTGATAACCTGAATCTAGCCTGCTTAGGGTTAAACGTGATGTAAAATTTTCCTTGTGTGTGTAACCGATTGTTTTTACTGTAACAAATTCACGATTGGAACAGTGTCATAAGGCAAGGGATGCTGTTAGAGACGGGCACGACTTGAAAAAAAATTTTTTTTCGAGTTGTCGTTAGTCGGGCCGGTCCCGTTTCGGGTCGTCTCCGTTTTTCGTGAAAATGCGCAAAAATTAGACGGTTCGTTTTTTCGTTTCCGTTAGTACTGGTTTTTTTGGGGGGGGAGCGGGCTCCTGGAGGCACCTCTCTGGGGTGGGTGTCTCCTCTGGCCCGCTATAAGGGAAAGTGGGCTCCTGGAGGCACCCGTGGGTGCCTCCTATCCTCACCCACTAGGAAGGGGAAGCAGGCTCCAAGAGACCCCTCTACATGGGGGTCTCCCCTCCTCACCTGCTGCTGCTGCAAAATGCTATGCAATAGCCATATGGATATTGCATAACAGAATGTGCAGACAGTGAGACCAGTGAGAGTGATAGCGTCATGCCCGCCCTTCACAAGGCTCTCGCACCACCATGTCTCACACAGAAGGGAATTGTACTTGCTGCGTGTAGTGCAATGCAAGCAAGTAGATCTGGCTTTAAGGTGGGTTAGTGCAAGGGCTAGGGTTAGGCTAGTGATGGGTAAGGTTACGGTGGGCTAGTGGGTTGCACCTCTGGGTGCCTCTCTGACCCACTAAGAAGACAGTCTGTGACGTATGGGTAAGGAGTCAAGGATTAGGGTTAGGGTTAGGGGGCTAGGGCAGGTTTTAGGGGGCTTTTTGGCACATCCCAGAAGTCTCCATGGCCAAGTGGCCATGCGATTGGTGGGATGGCTCCAAAAATTTGCATGGTCGTCCACTCCCACATGGCTGGCCACTCGTCCAGCCCATCATTGCACAGGTGTAAATAAAATAAAATAAAATAAAATCAATGGAGGACAGAGGAGGAGAGGAGAGACATTTTGTTGCAAGAAAAAACCCACTGCTACTGTGAAAAATCTGGCAGTTTATAAATTTTCGCGTGTTTCTGTTGTGCTTGTGTGTTTTTGGACCACGATTTCAAAAACAATATTGCGTTCGCCGCCCCATTTTGGATCCCCCGCCCGCACCGCATGGCATGGCGATGGCGACTCGCGAGTCCGGCTGCCCAGGACGGGGGGGAGGCGGGACCCCCCCTCCAGAAACCACCCCTCCGGTAGGTGCCCTGCGCCCTTAGTGAAGCAGGCATTTTTCCGCCTGCTTTTTTGGCCCGGGAATGGGTGGGGGGAGAGTTTAAAAGTTTTTTCCTGTGCCGTCCGTGCCGCTTGCTTGTGCTTTAATTGCGGCGGCCGGCGGCCGGCGAGACTGGGCTTTTTGCTGGCTGGCTGCGAGCCTGCGGCGAGTCCCACAGAGCAGCCCACAAGGACGGGGGATGGGGGGGGAGGCCGGGGACCTCCAGAAACAACCCCTCTGGTAGGTGCCCTGAGGCACGGCAGGCATTTTTCCGCCTGCTTTTCGGCCGGGAACCGGGTTTTTTTAATTTTTAAAAACTTTTTTTCTGTGCCGCGTGGCATCGCGCGATCGCGCGATGCAAGGAACGAGCATGACAAATCAGACCAAAATTGTTCGTTCGTCGGTTCGAGCTCGAAGTCTGGCGGAGTAATTCCCGTTACCGTTTCCGTAGAGTAACGGAAACGAGTAACGGAAACGGAAACGGGAATACCGCTAAGTCGTGCCCATCTCTAGATGCTGTACCTTTGTGCCACCCACTCACAATTGGAAATGGGAATGATAATTTCTGCCCCCACCTTAAACCTATTATATACATTAAAAGCAAAGCTCTCACTGGTCTCAAAAAGAACTTTAATCTTTTTTTCAGATTGAGGTGAAAGAGAGATTCCCATCAAAATGTGGGTACAAAGGCTTAAAGCAGTGGTTCTCAACCTGTGGGTCCCCAGATGTTCCTGGACAGCAACTCCCAGAAATCCTGGCTAGCTCAGCTAGTGATGAAGACTTCTGGGAGTTGCAGTCCAGGAACATCTCGGGACCCCCAGGTTCAGAACCACTGGCTTAAAGCCTCATGTCCTTCAAGCCTTGTTCCTTGTTAGTCTTGCCAGCTCACCTTTCTGTTTTTGCTCTTTGTGAAAAACACACATACATGGGGACAAACCACATATGAAACATCAGGTCATATTTGTTACTCAGATGGCATTTGTTCTGTCAAATAAAGGAAGTAAGTCAAAACAGGTGGAGCATCATGTTGCATGACTGAGTGTATACTACTACTACTACTACTACTACTACTACTACTACTACTACTACTACTACTACTACTACTACTACTACATGTGCTGACAAGTCAGTATTGACTTATGGTGACATTTCCCAGTGTTTTCCAGGTAAAGAGTTCTCAGAAATGGTTTACCATTTCTTTCTTCTGAGGGCACCCTGGGACTGTGCAGCTTGCCTAAGGGTGCATAGGCTGGCTTCTCACAGGAGGGATAGTGGAGAACTGAACTACCAACGTCAGTCTCTGCAGTCAAATACCTATCCAGCTACCCATTTCAGTAGTACCTCCTTTACTAGACAAGGTACATGCGGGATCCAATGCTTTTGATCAGGAACAAGTGACTCTGTAGTTAAAAGAATTTTATCACAGACACCAGGTAGGTTTGGATGCCAACTTCAGTTATATAATGCATGGATTTTCAGGCAGAGAAAGAAGCAAAAGAACATCATCTTGAAAATTAAGTATAAGTAAGGATGATGGTATAAGATTAGACAAGACAAAGACAGGGTATATCAAGAAACTTGGGCCACCTGTCTCTAGCACTGTTGGCTCCTAGAACCACATAGACCTTTGTACAAGTGAAGTTGCACTCCACTTCTGATAGGAAACCAGTTTTCAGATTATTACAGTAATGGACAAGGTGGGTATGGTGCACTCATTTTGAAGTTTCTTACCTCTTTGAAGGAAAGCAGCTAAGAGGAAATGTCACAAAAGCAATGTCTTGTACTGATATGATTTTTCCTTGTGAGAAGTAGAAACATGTTTTTGTGTTATACTCAGAAAAGCTTAACAGTTTAGACAACCAGCTATCTTGTGCCCTGGGCAATTTGTGTTGTTGTTTTACAGAAGAATAGAGAAAGTGTGTGTATACTATTTGGTAGAAAGCCTCTCCCACAAAAAAGTCTCACCAACTTCTTCTTGTTCTTGATGTTAAGAATTTTAACACCATGGAGGCAAAAAAGGGGCCAGAACAAGGAATCAAGCTTTCTTTACTATCACCCTTTTCCGCTGGATACCCAGAGGCTTGCCAGCCACCGCTCTTCTCTCTTTTTAGGAATCTAATTAAGATTGAATTATGTAAAACTGTCTTCTATTAGTGTAAATGTTGTCCTGAGATATTTAAGTGGGTTTTAAGTAGTAGTAGTAGTAGTAGTAGTAGTAGTAGTAGCAGCAGCAGCAGCAGCAGCAGCAACAACAACAACAACAACAGCAACAGCAGCAACAGCAAGAAACAGAATTTGCTGTACTTCATTTTACTTTTGTATTTATTATATAATGTTTTAGACTAAGTTTTTATTGTATATTATGAACCACCCAGATGATGGCAACACTAATGGGGCAATATAGAAATGGAAATAAATAAATAAATAAATAAATAAATAAATAAATAAATAAATAAATAAAATAAGGGAAGAGCAATTGTGGAAATGTGGCTGATTTGAAACAATATCTCAAAGACTGTCAAGCCAAGGTCTCTGTTTCGGCAGGAGAGCCACCTCACAGCCCCTGACAGTGTTATCCCCATGGCTTTTAATTTTCCACTTTGGATGACTTGATTAATCTCTCAGCTGGTCATCCTTGGGTACAAACTGTGCAGAGATCGACAATGATTGTCCAAGTCTGTTAATACCAAAAAGTGTCTAAGTATTAATTATTCTCCTCAGAACCAACTCTGTTGGACTTCGAAAGCTCATCCTACTGTTCCTCAGCTTTCATTTTTTTTAAAAAGTCACACACACAGAAGACAATAAAGGATTCTTAGTGCAAGGAAGTGTCAGATAATATAAAAGCATATGGCTTTTGTTGCATCTACAGGTTACCCTCCTGCAAGGAGGAGCGAATAACTGTTTTGAAGATATGATCTCCATTTGACCTTCTAGACGTTGTTGTTGTTGTTGTTGTTGTTGATGATGATGATGATGATGATAACAACAACAGAAGTCTGCTTAATAAGTATTTATTATTATTATTATTATTATTATTATTATTATTATTATTATTATTATTATTATTATTATTATTATTATTATTATTATACTGCACCATCTAGCACTGTGGGTGATTTATAAGTTACATCATGACAAAACAAAACAATATACAATATAAAAGTAACAGAGTGGCTTTCTGCCAGATTTGTGGTATATATATCAAATAAATTAATTAATAAATAATAATAATAACATAGAAAATAAAACAAAATATGCATAACTAAAACAGCAATAAAATAAAGAACACGTATTTGAAAACAGTTCGGCAAAGTCCGAACAAACAGATTGAACTAACAGTTCATGGGATAAATAATTAAGCAACAGCGCCTAAGGAACAAAGTCTATCTAAATGGCAATAGCAGCATTTCTAAGGACTTAGCTGACCACAATGGCAATTCCACAAGACCTTGTCTCAAAGCTTTCTCTGATGTGAGAATACTGTATGGCCTAAATATCTGATTCCTTTCCCCATCTTTGTCTCCCTGCTTTGGGTTTTCTTGATCACTGCACATACACATGCCTCTTTCTTCCTGATCTACCATTGTTGTCTTCAACCCAGACTCCTGCACTTTTTAAAGTTCACATACGTGTGCATGGTCCAACTCCAGAAGATAACTGGAATGAGACAAGTGTGGCTTTGCCCAAGGATGACCTTGGGGTGAAATTTGTTGGCAATGGCTGTGCCCAGCTAGAATCCCATAAGATCACAGCAAGAAGCACTCCATTTTTGGAAGTCATCTTAAAGATCTCTTTGTCGTTCCTAAACATTTGCTTCATACCTATTGGAAATAAGGTTTGTGACACAACTCTTTGAAAGACTTAGTCATTGGGGTGGTGCAAGATCTCCTGCTGCCAACCACAGGTTGAAATGGAAAGCCTGTGTACCATCACCTCAATGGAGAGGAAGAAAAGTAACCAGGGCTTCTGCTGAAGAAGAGACAGGACAGCTGCTGACTGGCACTTATGTAGGCCAGCCAGTTTTCAGCTGGCTCTTTCAAAAATCACTGGCTCTGAGGTGTCATGACTTCTGCAGATCTCACACTATAGTGGAACCAGGGCCTTGCAGATGGTGGAATTTCAAAGGCTGAATTTGAGAAGGATGCGAGAATAAGTACAAGCCCTTAGGACAGAAAAAGACTGTAGTCATGATCCTGACTGGAAGCCAAAGGTGCAGTCCTTGGCTACAGGGGAGATATCCTTCTGAGTAGAAGACTTCCTTGTGAGTAAATGGTGTCATCATGAGTGAATTCTTTTTCCCAGGGGGATCCAGAAGCCACACTCTGTGGCTGGGTTCTTCTGCTTGCTACCTGAGCACCTACAGCTGTGTGCTGAGAGTTGCTCTAGTGGCACAGCGATAACACAGTCTCAGTGGGATCTGGACAATGCTGGAAACAACTTGTGTTTTGGTTCTTTGTACATTACTGGACTTTGTTGTGACCAGTTAACCTACCTTTTGGACTATGACTTCAAACTGTCTTGCCTTGTTGACTGATGTGGTACCTGCTGCTCCTGCTTCCTCTTTTTCTGGGTTTGGGACTTTACTAACCAGGAGCGTTGATTGGTCCATCCACGGGAGATTGGTCCACCTGCCTCCTCCACATGCCTCGGGATTCAAGTGTGGGGGAGGGATCAGGAAGTGCCTCCCAGCTGGCAAGCAGGCGGGGGAGTCCCCTGGGTTCTAGAGGCACCAGATTTGGCTGCCTGGGAGCCATTTTCAGAGGGATCCAGCCGACGACAGCTCAGCTGAATCGCTCTGAAAATGGCCCAGTTGCAACTGCGGGAGCCCCACGGTGGTGACTGGGCCATTTTTAAAAAGGCCTAGCTGATGACAGCTCAGCTGGATGGCTCTGAAAATGGCCCAGTCACCACTGCAGAAGCCCCACGGTGATGACCGGGCCATTTTTAAAGGGCTCCAGCCAATGACAGTTCATCTGGATGGAGCCTTGCTGTGGCGACCAGGTCATTTTTAAAGGGGTCCAGCTAGATGGTTCTGAAAATGGCCTGGTTGCCAATGCAGGAGTGGCGACTGGGCCATTTTTAAAGGGTGCTAGTTGATGACAGCTCAGCTGGATGGCTCTGAAAATGGCTCGGTTGCCACCGCGGGAGCCCCGGAGTTGCGACTGGGCCATTTATAAACGCGTCCAACCAAGCTGTCATCAGCTGGATCCCTCTGAAAATGGCTCCCCAGCACCAAATCTGCTGCATCTAGGACTCAAGGGAGTCACCCCTGACTCCCAGCTGAGAGGAGACCTGGAAGCTGGGACTGAGATGAAGAAGCGGGGAGTGCTGGAGCAACGTGGGGACCCACATCTTCCTCAGCCACCTCTTTAGTTGCGGCGGCAGCAGCAGTGACTGAGGCTCCTTCCTGGCCAGGCCGCCCACCACCTCCTCCTCCTCCTGGGCTCCAGTGGTGGTGGCACTGGCAGTTCATTGTGAGCCCAGCAGGTAAGGGAGCCATTTTACAGTGAAATGAAATGGCTGGTTTTAAACTAAAAAACCCCACCATTTTGTTTTGTCTGTAAAAAAATGCTGCTTCCTCATTTTGTTTCATTTTGTTTCATTTCGTTAGCTAACAAAATGATGAAACATCATTTCATTTTTTGTTTTGTGCCCATCCCTAGATAGGACTCCTCTCTAAGCATCTATACATTTGAAGAACCTCTAGTTAGAGAGTAGGAAATGTGTTGCTAATCTTTAATTTCCTAACAAAATACTTTGATTTGTACAGTGCAAAAAGTCTTATGCAAACCCTTATTTATAGGGCATGTATTGTGTTTGTTAACTGATCTTGTCAAGTCAGATGTAATGAAATATATGCTGGTAGGTACACTGCTGCTGTTGTTGTTACAGTAACATAAAGAACATATTCTTTTAAAAGCAGATTAACAACAATTCCAAAAGCTAATTTTTAAAAAGCCAACATTTTTAAGGACTGATTTGAAACAAATTCAAATACAATCTAATTAATTAATTAATTAGATTGTATTTGAATTTGTTTCAAATCTGTCCTTAAAAATGTTGGCTTTTAAAATTAGCTAATTAATTAATTAATTAATTAATTAATTAATTATTTATATTCTACCCCATTAGTACTCACACTACTCCGGGCAGTTTACAAGTTAAATCTACAAATTCCAAAGACATCATATAGCAATTACAACAAGTACACAAAACAACAAGGCCTCCTCCAGTAGCTCAGTTGGGTGGGCGTACCCTGACTACCCATAGAAGGGATTCCATAGTTGAGGTGCTGCTGTAGAGGAAACTGCTCATATCAGTTCACATAGCAGCCGAAAAGGGCTTCAGGGCTTTAAAGTCCCACTTCCTCTGGTGAGTGCTTATACTCAGAGGCAGCACCTTGAGGACATGGGGCAGGGAAGCCAGGCTGCTCCCTCTGGGTAGCTGCCACCAGAGGAGGTGGGGCTTTGAAGAGCCAAACACCAGTTCAGCCAATAAATGAACTGGTCCATCTCTAGTCTTTGTACATTGGAGTCAAGTCCCCTCAGTATGCAGTGTTTAAAGAAACCCAGACATAGAATTGTGATAAACACTCACACAATTTCTCATTCTTGACAATTGCCATGTCAAGACTCCTCCTCCAGGCCTCTCCTCACTTCAGTGACATTTCCCACTTGCCTGTCAAAATGAGTCCATTTTCCTTTTATTGTTGTTTCTTCCTTTTAGAAAATGTCTTTGTTGTTTTCCCCTTTGTTGTTGTTGTTGTTGTTGTTGTTGTGTTGTTGTTGTTGTTGCTGCTGCTGCTGCTGCTGCTGCTGCTGCTGCTGCTGCTGCTGCTGCTGCTTGTTTTATTCTTCTGAGCAGAAAACTGCCACATTCTGCTAGATATGCTTTATACCCTGAGCAGGAATGGTGCTGTTTGTGGGAAGGAACAGTAACAATCCTGGGCTGCTGGTGTTTTCCTCCACCTTTCCTCCCCATCCTGCAATATCCACCCTCCAAACCTTCTAGAAAGCCTATGAGACTTTGTTCCTGCAAGATTTCTTCTGAGGAAAAATTAACTTGCAGAGACGAATCTTGATGTAAGGAGATGGGGTGGTGGTGGAGGTAGGGAGAGAGATTCTAGTAGCAGGAGTCTGGGAGCGTAGTATCCCTAACCAAATGAGCTGCAGAATGGCCTCTACTGTTGTCAGGTAATCGGCATTCTTTTTCTTGAGATTTCAGTGCTAAAGCTTGGGACCTCAGGGGGGATAAGACCTTGATATCATCTGTTGCACCCTTAAACAACTTAAGACTGATGCGGAGATATCAGAGACACTCTTATGGCTGTGGATGAATTCCAGCAATAGCAATTGCATCTGCTGCTGCAGTTCTTCTAAAACAAATATGAGTTGGGTACTTTCTTGAGTTTTTGTTCTGTTTTCTGACTGTCGCTATTAGAGATGAAGACAAATAAAAATAAATGAATTGGGATATTCTATAGATATCCCTCCATATTCATTAGGTCGAGATGAACCAACAAATAGGAAGGTACTAATATTTCCTAGCTTTTATTCATCCCTTCATTTTTATTCATCCCACTGCCCCTTCCCTACCTAGTCAGTGCCACGGCTCTGGTGTTTGTTTGTTTGCCCAGATGTCCCCTGCTGGCCCCAGGGCCAGCAAGGCAAAATGGAGTTTGGTTTTATTTTGTTATTTTTAACTTTGCCAGCCCTGGGACTGGCTGGACACCATGCCAGTGACAGCAATGGAGGCCATGACAGACAAGGTAGATATGTGGAATTGGAAACAGGGCACAGGTGTGTGTGTGTGGGGGGGGGTAGGCTGAGGGGGTGGGGCTTGGTTCCCCCACCAAAGATGAACCAATTTGTGGTCAGTCAGTTCGTGGGGGGGGCAAACTTCGTGATACGTGGTACAGGTGATGAACCCTGAATCGGAATGAACTGCCATTTTTGTGGTTCAACCCCATCTCTAAGTAGTGATAACAGAAAATCTCACTATGGCAATACTTCCCAATGTATCAGTGGGATTACCTTGCTTCCTGAGAAAATGAATCTTCTTATCCCCTCTCCTCCCATTTTTCCTACTTTTCTTCTCTCCCCCCCCCCCCCCCAATTCTATGTTGCTTAATATCTCTGTGAATCCTGCACAGGAAATATGCCATTCCATTCAGGAATTGTCACAGCCTTTTTGCATTTTGGTATTTCTTCCAGAAAAAAAAAGACCAGGAAACAGCTGAGAAATCCAGTGATATTTTCCTGGAATATATTCCTAGATGATTTCCTGCAAAAAAGAAATCCTGAAAAGAGAAAATTCCATATAAAAAGGGGAGAGTTATTTTGTATCAATTTCTTTCTGAGAATAAACGCTTGAGATTCATGTCCATATACAGCCATTTTCATTCATTCATTCAGGGCCTTTTTACACGACCCCTAAGATCCGCTGGTCCCTTAAATTCAGGACCAGAGATCTTGAGGGTTCATTGCTGTTCTTCCCTCCCCACCCGCTGGGCACTTCTTTGTTCTGTCTGCGGGAGGGGGGGGGAAAAAGCCTTAGGCAGAGACAAAAGAATAAAAGGCTTACCTCTCGGTGTTGGGGGAAGTTGCTCTGACCTCCGTTTACTTCCTGGTTCCTCTTTAAGGGGCGGAGGCAAAAGAAAAACAACAGAAAGAAGCAAGGAGAGCTCAGGCAGTGTCGCATCAAATATTTTTCACCATAAAAAAGCAGGTACAAGAAAACTGCAGTTTGGTTGCGCTAAGTGGGCGGGGTCGCACTTAATTGTCTGCAAACTCCGGAGCTGGTGGGTAAACATTTTTATCGTCCGGAGCTTGCAGCCATTTGCGGCGGAGCTTAGGGGTCGTGTATAAACGCCCTCATTCATTCATTCATTCATTCATTCATTTTTTGCCATAGACATAAACACAATATGAAAGTTATAAAGGTCAACTCAGGATTGTATGAGTCACATAACAAACCTTATAAGGTGGTGTGTGAAGGACTATTTCCAGTCTATGGCCCTCTTCAAATGTATCAGCCCCCTTCCCCCTCCAGGGACCATATGGCCCCCTTTGGCTGTGCTAGAACATGCAAGATAATGAGGAAGCAATTCTGCTTTGGAATTCATTTAAATCATGCCATGAGAATGAACCTCACTGTTGTAGGTTGGCAGCAGCCTTTTTTCTAAGGTTGTTGGGGTCCCCCCCCCCAAAAAAAGCTTGTGATCTGAAGAACAAACTGCAAAGCCAGAGTCTCTAATCAAAAGCCAAGAACCTCAACCTTACATTTCAGGAATTTTTATAGCACATGCTGCTGCTTAAAAATCTTGCGGCATGAATCACCTGCATTTGTGCAAGAGAAGAAATCAGTTTGGCAAAACAAAGCTTTTGCAAATCTGTTTTATGACAAATAACACTGACTTTCTATTAACTTTTAAGTCCATTTTATAGTGCTGATGTTCACTAGATTTGCAAGGCTTGCAGATCATCTTGCTCCTTGAATTTATTTGCTGTTTTCATCTAGGGAGGCATGGGAATTTCAGTGCATTTGGATTTTTAAAAGAACCTTTTCAAAGTTTGTGGGTTTAATAGGTGGAAGGAAAGAACAGGGACATGAAGAGTATTCTAATCCTTGTTCTTGGCTGCTATCCAAATCTCACCATACTGAGACTTCTTGCTAAGGCGTCTTCTAACAGCAGTGATCTTTCTTGGCTTCTCGCAGGAACAAAATGTTAGCCTTGCTTTCTTCACCTATTCTTCCACACAAGCATCTACCAAATTCTGGACAGCTCAATGCATTTTCTAGGAAATTGCACGTGGGAAAAGATGCTGTTTTGTGCAGGAATTGTAGCAATCCTCTGCAGGTTGATGTTTATGCCAGAAGAGGGGAAGTGTCCAAGATTTCTAAAGGGGGAGGCAGTAAAACCCAGGTTTAGGTTGAACTTTGTGTGGACCTTGGATAGGTTTGTAAAATTTGGCCTAAAACTGGAACGGACTCATTGCCCCATGAAATTTTTGTTACCAACTTCTACCTCTGCTATGAAATCCTTAAGAATATTGTTCATTCACTGCACACAGTCCCCTCTGTCTATGTAAACATACTAATTGCACAGGAGCTGGGATCTCTGCAATCTGGTGAATATAGGCATCTAAGCACACTGGTGTAACCACTTCAGATGTCCACGCTGATCCATAGATGGTGAGAGCACAGGGGCCATGCATCAATGGGTATAGAAAGAGATGTGGTCTTGGCAACCCTCTTTTATATGTCTTATATGAATAATCAACAAAAACAGTTCCTATTAGTAATGGGAGACACAAGGTGTTTGTAATCATAAGGCAGTAAAAGTGATTATTATAGAATCTGAATCCAGTTGTCTGAATTGTCTGAGCGATTTGCAATGCTTTGGTATGAGCTGCATTACCCTAAATTGTTGTATAAATCTCTCTTATGACTTTGAGAAAGAATGCATATAAAATATGTCCAGTTTCTTCGTTCCCAAAAAATTCTCAGGAAGAAAATGTGTTCTCTTTATATTTATAATGTTCAATAAATAATCATTTTAATTATTCCCTCGTGTTTAAATGACAGGTACACATACCCTGAATTGTGGCACCGTTTGATTCTTCTTCTTCTTCTTCTTCTTCTTCTTCTTCTTCTTCTTCTTCTTCTTCTTCTTCTTCTTCTTCTTCTTCTTCTTGGTGGGGGTGTTTCCTGTTTTGTATTTTGCTTTTGTTTGATATTTAATTTACTTAATTTACTTATATTTAATTATATTGAGTCTGTCAGACATTTAAGGCAATATCTGTATCTTCTTCTTCTTCTTCTTCTTCTTCTTCTTCTTCTTCTTCTTCTTCTTCTTCTTCTTCTTCTTCTTCAGTAGCATCATCATCATCAATTAATTCCTCATCTAATCAAATGGTATAGAAGATGTATGAGAGAGTGTGTGTAAAGATGGATCTATAGATAGAGCTGTCATGTAGTTTTTGCATTTGAGGTAACAGAACATTCTGAACAGTGTTCTAGGGTTGGTTTTGCCAGTCATTCCATCACAAACTTGGGGATCTGCTCTGCTCTACTAACCAAGAGCATGGTTTGTAAATGATTTTCTTCCCCAGTTGTAGTTATTGTTGCATGAAAGCAAGCAAATGAAAGCAAGCGTCCTCCCTCCCAATCTCTGTGTTTTAGCTGAAACTGACTAGAATATAGATGATTCCCTCTGACACATTTTTCTACTATTATGGAAAATAAGATTAAGAATAATTTATGTTCATTTCTGAAATAAGTAAAACACATCTGTAAAATCATAGGTGCCTCTCCGTGTACCTCAAGAAATGTGACACCAGCAGTTATGTAATTTTATTGCTGATGTTACCTCTGTGACAAACTCTCAGCTACAGTTTGAAGAGAATGTCAGAAAATGAGGCTTATGAATTTTAATGACTTTTTATTTTGGACATTGATGTATGTTTTGTACAACTGCACTCTTCTATGTGCTGACATAAATAAAAGGTATCCTTAATCAAACATTTAAAGAGCATTGTGTTTTCAAAGTGTTTTTTATAAAAAGCAGACAGAAGTTGCAATCAGCCATAAATATTTAGTGTGACTTCTTTAATCTCAGTAATTTGCAAGAATATCAAAGGGGGCATTTACAAATCTGTGTATATCTGTTTGGTAGGTCAAAACTAGTGTGAAAGCAACTTTGAAAGCTCAACATGATGAAAGCAAATTGGACTTTCTCGGTGAGTGCATCACTCTCCTACTGTTAATATTCAAACGTTTAGGAGAAACTCCTACAAGTGAGCCTGATGACTGAGAATTTGGATTAAGTGCCACCAGGTGGACTTTGTTTGGTCCTTGGAAGATTGCAACTTGACTGGCACTTACTAAAACTCTGCTCAAGCAACCTATGGCGATTGACTTTCAGATAATGCAGTCAGTGAGCTGAAAGTTCACACCAAACTATAACAAGAGCAGAAGCCCCGTCTCCTGCATGCCAAAACCTTTTGCAATCCTACAGTCTCAAATATCAATTTTTCTAAGTGAACCATCTGCTGTAAATTGGAATGCTGCATGAAATTCTTTCAAATGAGGGGTAAAAGAATTATATCATATTATATGCCATCAAGTTGTTTCTAGGCATTTGAAGGTATGTAGGTGCACAAGAAGTCAATTACTTTTGTAACTAAGGGCGCTTTTACACGACCCCTAAGATCCGCTGGTCCCTTAAATTCAGACCAGAGATCTTAGGGGTTTGTCGCTCTTCGTGCGTCCCCACCCCTCCGCATTTCCTGGCTGCTGGCTGCCTGAGGGAAGGGAGAAAAAAAAGGGACAAAAGAATAAAGGCTTACCTCCGGGAGCCCCGTCACTTACTGGTTCCTCCTCTTAAAGGGGTGGGAGGCAAACAACAACAACAAAAAGAAGCGAGGAGAGCCCGGCATATCCGCATCAAGATTTTTCACTCTTGGAGAGCAGGTACAAGAAAGGTGCGCTGGGACCCGCTTAGGTGGGCGTGGTCGCACTTAATTTTCAGTAAACTCCGGAGCTGGTGGGTAAACAGTTTTAAGCTCCGGAGCTGGGAGCCATTTGCGGCGGAGTTTAGGGGTCGTCTAAAAAGGCCCTAAGACCAGGTGGCACCTCACCTCTCTTGATTCCTAGGCCAACACTCTCTCTGGCTGCCATGGAATTGGACATAGGGCAATTCTTTGCACCTGAAATAAAAAAGGCAATGTTTCCCTACCCAACAGTAAAGGCGTAATATGTTCTCTCCATAAAAGAAGGCTTCGTGGCAAACAAAACGTCTGAAAGTATGTAGAAGAGGCTGCAGTGTTAGTCAGTGCAAGAATTACAGGTAAAAACAAAATTAAAGTGAAAAACAAAACTAAAAATATATAAGAACAATTAAAAAGACAAAAACATGGTGGCACCTTAAAGACTAACTTTTATACGGTTTAATGGGAGCTTTCATGATGAAGTCCACTTTGTCAGACATAAGAGAAAGACATATAGCAACGGCAAATATTTATACATGGCATCAAAATATAGATATCAAAATACAGAGTTTGTGGTAAGAAAGCCAATGGGAGTTTAACATTCTGGTACCCGCATCTTAGATACTCAACTATTTCATTGACAATTGTGCTGTAAAGGGTGTGGGAAAATATTTCCACAAAGAGCCAATTTGAGAAAATGAATTCTAGGAAACTCAGAAAAACCGACCAAGGATTGTCATAAGAGAAAAGTACAGGGCCATAAGAAGATATTTGGAGATATATTTGGTGATTATACTTCATGCAACTTGCTTTCTGAGCATTACAAAGCGCTGCTGCTTAGCAGGAGTGATGTACACCAACCACAAACTAAGGTTTGTCTTGGACTTCAGTGTAGCTCTTCAGAATAGGATCTGCTTTAGCTCACACTGATTCAACCCTTTTGTTCTCCCAAAAGAAAGAGGACCTATGTATTCAGCTAGGGATAAACAATTCCCATCAGTTTCCATCAGTTTTGATGTTAAATCTCTCCTATTGACATAAATGAGACATAAGCCTATGCCCCATGGACTGCAATCCTATGCGAACAGTGGAACGTTCTCATAAAATGCACAAGTGTGGGATTAATTCACATGATTTGTTCATAGTCTTATTTATGTTGTTGAACTGCTCTTTCAGGCCCTAAAATGGTAAAATTTTCAGAATTTGAAACTTGAATGTTTTTAAATATCCTTTTGAAATATTTAAAAAAGAAAAAGTTGAAAGATGCTATAAAGGCACTGGACTTGTAAGTAAGAGAGAGAGAGAGAAGAAAACCAAGTAAGCCCCCCTTCCCCTCTCTAATAATAATAATATTAATAATAATAAAAACTCACAGTCCTACAATTTCTCTGTACAGAATTTTAATGTAGGGCTCTTTTTTGTGTAGTTTCAAAGAAATTGCTTTCATCTAAAGATAAGGGAAAGAAGAAAAGTGTGCTCACTGAACAAGCATCTAGTTCTTGTTATTACCAGAAAGAGAGCATTATCTAACTAGGGAAGAAAAGAGTAAACAAAGATATAAGTAAAGTAAATTTGCTTACATTTTCAGGGATGAAATGAACAGTAAAGCTTATAAGAATAAAAGAGACATAATCAGCATTATCATGTAGGTAAGACAAATGAAATAAAGGATGAAAGCATTCTTTTCTTCTCTCTTTTTGATAATGTGAAGAGGTATTTTCAGATATGCTTGAAAATTTTCTCTGTAATTAAAAAGGAATAAAAATGAAACGGATGGCAGCAATTTCCACTCTTGAGATGGCAGCTGAAGAGGTAGTATTAATTTATGGCTTCTTGAAGGAATATTTTCAGCAGATGTATACTTGGCTTCTTATGTTAACTTTTGATATAGCTCTTTCACATACAAAGCAGCTCCCAAGAATTCAGGATGCTTAATGCAGTGACAGCCCATTGTTATCTCCATACTCCGGGGATATAACTTTTTTGTCCCCATTCAGTCAGGGACTCTAATCCTTGGGTTTCCTGTTTTATTTAATTCACAGCCCATGTACAAAGGAAAGAAATTTCACATGATGCAAAACCATAACATCTTAATCATGAAAACATCATTGAGATAAAAATATGACCGCAGAACAATGTTACCATGAGAAAAAAAGTATAATTAGTGATCTATAAACAAATATTAACAAGTATTTGATTTTTTTTTTAAAAAAAAAACATTCAGTCCTCTGTATATCTGGAAGTGAGTCATGACACTGGATTTCTTTTTCTTGAGAGATAGAAACGTTTCACTGCTCATCCAAATAGCTTCATCAGTCTGAAGAAAGCTAGTTGCGAGTCCACTTTAACCGCTTGTCACCCTGGTCTGAAATAGAGGGAGAGGGAGGGGTTTTTAATGCTCACATGAATGGCTTCCCTGACCCCTCTCTCAAACCACCTCTTTTTTCTAATATGTGTACATCCTGTCCACCTAATGAGCCTATTCAGGCCATGAGTGAATGAATGAATGAATGAATGAATGAATGAATGAATGATACATATACATATACATATACATACAGTATACATATACATTCATATGCCTATAATAATTAGTGTGATGAGTTGCACTAGAATGGGCTCATTGAAGCAGTGGGGATTTGATGTCAGTTCCTCCATATGTTCATTCAATTCAAATAGGCCTGTGACTTGACTTTAGCATGGTAAGTCACAACTAGAGTAGACCCATTTTAATAAATGGAACTCATGAAGGAGTTGACTCACCAGATTCAGTGAGCCTGCTCTAGAGTGATTTATCACACCAAGCAATAGGATTTCAGCCATTAAATTCTAACAAAGGATGTTAACTGGGAGTTGAGTCATGGCTACTGGACTTCTTTTTTGAGAGATAGAAACGTTTCGCTGTTCATCCAAACAGCTTCATCGGTCTGAAAGGATGTTGTAAAGGAGGTGGAGATTTTTGGCAAAAGTAAGTTCCTGTACAGATACAAAACCAAGATTTTATCTGAATTTTTTACTGGAAAGATGAGCTATTAATAATTAGGGAGGGAAATAGATTACCTCAACAGCCCAAGAGGTTCAGCAAAACTGCCAATAAACAAGTAAGTAAGTAAGTAATCTGGATTTGCTGTACCCATGATGTTTTCCATTCAGATAGTAATAATATGAGAGAGAAAAATAACACCTCTGTTTGGGTTATGGCATAAAACGGCAGGGAACCCGTCATACAGTACCCTCTCCTACTTGATCCATAGGAGATTTATTTGTTTGCTTGTACAGTATATGGGAAACTGTAAGCACTTGTGTCTAATGTGAAAGGAGTGGAGAGAAAATGACAGCAAAGGATTTAAAATATCCTTGAGGACTCCTTTGGGTTTTTGGGCATGGAAATGACAAACGTGCTCCATCTGTCAAGAAGTAATGATAATGTGAACTTCCATAGGATCAAACTGGGAACAAAGTAAGCAGCATCATTAAGAAAAGGAGGAGGCTGCTCATATGCTGCAGAGAAGGACAAAGGTAGAGCTCAACAGAACAGGGTTTATAATTAAAAGCACATACTAAATGATTTATTGAGGCCAAGGAGGTGAGGGAAGAAAGGAGGAAGCAGCAACAGAGAAAGTCAAAACAAAGATGCAAAGTATGCTCACTGAGTAAAGTGGAGATGATTATGATTTCCCCTCTGTTTCTGTGTGCAGAATTACATCCAGGTTATTTATGAGGTTTACTTCACTACCTGCAAAATAAAAATAAAATGTGTGATTGGAAGCACACAAAACTATCCTAAAATTTAAATTATAAGTCATGTACATTTGATTTAAATTAGTACTAAGATTTTATACTTATCCTTTCTCTAATTTTTTAACTAGCCTGATGAACTCTCACCTAAAGAAGTCAAAAGTTGGTCAGCCTATGGATTTTGGTTTGTTTTCAGAGAACAGCTTTGTGTATTTTTTTTTAAAAAAAAATAATTATTAAGAAAGTTCCTGGTTAACTGGTCACAAACCAGCATTCAAACAACTTAAGTTATTTATTTATTGCATTTACATGTTTTTATTGTTCTGATTTTATTATATTTTGATGTTTTAATTGTCAATTTTGATTGTGAGCCGCCCAGAGACCTTTGGGTAGTGGGCGGCATACAAGCTATATAAATAAATAAATATAAATAAGTTATTACAGCTCAATTGCCATCAAGCAAGTACAAATGCTCCAATGTAATCTCCCTACAAATGCCATTTTCAGTCAAGGGTTGCCCATTTGGGAACTCATGTTTAGAATCCAGATATTCTTTTTTTTCTGGGACACTTCACTCCAATTCCTTCTCCTCCAACTGTTCCCCTGCCATTTTAGTATGTTTGTGTCCCCCCCCCCAACTTCCATTCCATGTTCATAGAGCAGTCTCAGATCTCATTGGGTTACTTTGGTTTCCCCGTCCTCTTTAATCTCCCCACTCCAATATGGTTGGTTCCTCAACAAATGTTTATGATTCCCAGCTTTCTGACATTTCTGGATGTTCTGGCAATACAAGGATACATTCAGGAAATAAGAATTCAGTATTGCTAGGAAGCCTGTTTCTTGAAGTACATTTGCAAGATGACCTCATCCGGAGGGCCGACAGGGGGTGCTCCTCCCTGTTGGTCCTCCTGGATTTGTCAGCGGCCTTTGATACCGTCGACCACGGTATCCTGCTGGATCGGCTCTCCGAGGTTGGGATCGGGGGCACTGTTCACAGTTGGTTCCGTTACTTCCTCGGGGACCGTCCCCAGCAGGTTCAGCATGGGGGCGAGATGTCGGCCCCTTGGATACTCCCTTGCGGGGTTCCACAGGGGTCGTCTCTCTCTCCCATGCTGTTCAACATTTACATCAGGCCGCTGGCTGAGGTCATTAGGAGGCATGGAGTCTGCTGCCATCAGTACGCTGATGACACGCAGCTCTATGTCTCCTTTTCTACCGCTGCAGATGAGGCTGTCCGGACCCTCGATCAGTGTCTGGGCGCAGTCATGGAATGGACCAGGGCTAACAGGCTCAAACTCAACCCCGATAAGACCGAGGTCATGTTCTTTGGGGCTTCCTCATCCAGCTACGGTGGCCCGTATCCCACCTTGGAGGGTGTTTCCCTCAGGCCATCGGACTGTGTCCGAAATCTGGGCGTAGTCCTGGACCCGGCGCTCACCCTGGTAGCCCAGGTGTCCGCCGTGTCCAGGGCTGCCTTTTTCCATCTTCGGCGTATTGCCCAGATTCGTCCGTACCTGGATGAGGACTCCCTCAGGACTGTGGTCCAGGCGCTGGTGGTCTCTAGACTGGACTATTGCAACGTGCTCTACATGGGGTTGCCCTTGACTCTCATTCGGCGCTTGCAGCGGGTCCAAAATGCAGCAGCCAGACTGGTGGCTGGTGTGCGTCGATTCGAGCACATCACCCCAGTCTTGGCTCGTCTGCACTGGTTGCCCGTTGCAGCCCGAATTAGATTCAAGGTCCTGGTTTTGGTTTACAAAACCCTCCATGGCCTAGGACCTGGCTACCTGACGGAGCGGATCGACCAGCGGTCAACTTCGGCCCGTCCGACTAGGTCGTCGCGGGCGCACATGCTGCGTGTGGCCACGCCTAGGGAGGCTCGGAGAACTTCCACCCGTACCCGAGCCTTCTCTGTGGCTGGCCCAACCCTATGGAATCACCTACCAGCAGAAGTGCGCCTTGCAGAGTCCCTGCCTGCCTTCCGGAAGGCGCTGAAAACCCTTCTCTTCCGGGAGGCGTTTGGGTGACACAATTTTTTTTCCCTTTTTTTCTTTTTTAGTCCCGCCTTCTGCTGCAGCCGTTTTGTTTTATTGCTTATTTCAGTTGTTGTTTTAATTTGTTGTCTGTACATTTATTGTAAACCGCCCGGAGTTCCTTTCAGGAAGACGGGCGGTATATAAGCTGTATAAATAAATAAATAAATAAATTTCAGCGACTGATTTTCACAAATTATGACACATATTTGTCAAGTTTGTTCAGAATGCTACTAAAACCAAACCATGCAGAGCTACCAAAGTTCACACTTCTAATTTTGGTTTAAATAAATGGAGGAAATTAAAGAAAGCTCAGATTGCTAAATCATATTCTATCATGTCAACGCTTGGGGTATGAAGGCATTGTTTTCTCAATTTTGCCACTCAGTGTCTGATTAAATCAATATGGAACCATGTGTTTTGCTTTTGGCTGACAAGTTTCCATCTGCAGTTGCCAGGCCACATTGTGATACATCTGCACATTACACAATGGAGAGGTGGAACACAAGAAGCAATAAGTTGGCAAAGCAAGCATTACAACTTATATATTTTCGGTGTATGACAATCTGAAATAAGAGAAAACGACTTTGTGGGTTTCATTAAGTCCTTAGCTGTTGTATGTTTGTCCCAAGATAGCTTGGATCCCAAATAGTTTAAGGAACAGCAGGGTCTGAATCCATTATTTAGCCTCATCTACCCACTCCCTTCTCTGACACTTTCCATGACATGTGGATCCAAGTTTGTCCAAGCATTTGGGGCCTAATATTCCATAGAGAGTGGAGTGAAATAGCAACCAAAATTAAATAACTCCCTCGGCTCCAAAACTTTCTGTTAGTCATCCACACAGCTGTAAAGCACTGGTTGTGAAAGCAATCTCTTGTTTATTATTATTATTATTATTATTATTATTATTATTATTATTATTATTATTATTATTATTATTATTATTATTATTATTATTATTATTATTATTATTATTATATTGGCTTTTTTCCAGCTATTTTCTTGAGAGTCCCATAATTCTTCAGCTATTCCGATAATGGGACAAACTATATGACACCAGTTCATTTTGTTAATATCATTAAAAAGGTGTGTGTGTGTGTGTGTGTGTGTGTGTGTGTGTGTGTGTGTGTGTGTGTGTGTGGGTCTTCCATTTGATTTCAGTGAGATAAGCTTTTTGCTTCGAAAAGAGAAGGGAGGGGGAATGAATAATGAAAAGGAGGTCCAATAAATATTGTGGGATGATCCATGGAGCACACATGTTATTATTCTACTCATAACAATTACATCACTGTTTACTTTAAAAGTTGTAGTTGAGTCATATGCTGATAGAAGCCAGGTCTTTTGCAGTTTGATTCCATTTAGCTTTGCTTAGTACTGCCAAAGAAGGAAGGAAGGAAGGAAAAAGGAAGGAAGGAAGGAAGGAAGGAAGGAAGGAAGGAAGGAAGGAAGGAAGGAAGGAAGGAAGGAAGGAAGGAATGCTTAATACTTATGTTAATATCTTCTGTGAAGATTGTAATTGATGGAATACAATCATGCTTGTGGAACAGCTTTTTTTTAAAGCCTTTCAACAAAGGCTTCTGCTAACAGAAGAGGGAGAGCCAGTGTTCACCTGTTCATCCGACACAAATGTTTGTGGAGTCCACTCACCATCATTTTGGAGGACTGGATTCCAATCACTAATATCTTAAGTTGAAACCTGAAGATTAGAGATGGGCACGACTTAGCGGTATTCCCGTTTCCGTTTCCGTTACTCGGTTCCGTTACTCTACGGAAACGGTAACGGGAATTACTCCGCCAGACTTCGAGCTCGAACCAACGAACGAACAATTTTGGTCTGATTTGTCGTGCTCGTTCCTTGCATCGCGCGATTGCGCGATGCCACGCGGCACAGAAAAAAAGTTTTTAAAAGTTAAAAAAACCCGGTTCCCGGCCAAAAAGCAGGCGGAAAAATGCCTGCCGTGCCTCAGGGCACCTACCAGAGGGGTTGTTTCTGGAGGTCCCCGGCCTCCCCCCTCATCCCCCGTCCTGGGCTGCTCTGGTGGGACTCGCCGCAGGCTCGCAGCCAGCAAAAAGCCCAGTCTCGCCGCCAGCCGCCCGCAATTAAAGCGCAAGCAAGCGGCACGGACGGCACAGGAAAAAACTTTTAAACTCTCCCCCCACCCATTCCCGGGCCAAAAAAGCAGGCGGAAAAATGCCTGCTTGACTAAGGGCGCAGGGCACCTACCGGAGGGGTGGTTTCTGGAGGGGGGGTCCCGCCTCCCCCCCGTCATGGGCAGCCGGACTCGACTTGCCATTTCGCCATGCCATGCGGTGCGGGCGGGGGATCCAAAATGGGGCGGCAAACGCAATATTGTTTTTGAAATCGTGGTCCAAAAACACACAAGCACAACAGAAACACGCGAAAATTTATAAACTGCCAGATTTTTCACAGTAGCAGTGGGTTTTTTCTTGCAACAAAATGTCTCTCCTCTCCTCCTCTGTCCTCCATTGATTTTATTTTATTTTATTTTATTTACACCTGCGCAATGATGGGCTGGCCAAGTGGCCAGCCATGTGGGAGTGGACAACCATGCAAATTTTTGGAGCCATCCC
Organism: Phrynocephalus guinanensis; assembly: GCA_037367245.1. NCBI lineage: Eukaryota > Metazoa > Chordata > Lepidosauria > Squamata > Agamidae > Phrynocephalus > Phrynocephalus guinanensis. The sequence continues at coordinate 155,153,829 of CM074732.1, read as the reverse complement.
ACCAGTCGCATGGCCACTTGGCCATGGAGACTTCTGGGATGTGCCAAAAAGCCCCCTAAAACCTGCCCTAGCCCTAACCCTAACCCTTGACTCCGTACCCATACGTCACAGACTGTCTTCTTAGTGGGTCAGAGAGGCACCCAGAGGTGCAACCCACTAGCCCACCGTAACCTTACCCGTCACTAGCCTAACCCTAGCCATTGCACTAAGCCACCTTAAAGCCAGATCTACTTGCTTGCATTGCACTACACGCAGCAAGTACAATTCCCTTCTGTGTGAGACATGGTGGTGCGAGAGCCTTGTGAAGGGCGGGCATGACGCTATCACTCTCACTGGTCTCACTGTCTGCACATTCTGTTATGCAATATCCATATGGCTATTGCATAGCATTTTGCAGCAGCAGCAGGTGAGGAGGGAGACCCCCATGTAGAGGGGTCTCTTGGAGCCTGCTTCCCCTTCCTAGTGGCAGGAGGCACCCACGGGTGCCTCCAGGAGCCCACTTTCCCTTTATAGCGGGCCAGAGGAGGCACCCACCCCACAGAGGTGCCTCCAGGAGCCCACTCCCCCCCCAAAACCAGTACTAACGACAACAAAAAAAACGAAAAAAAAAAACGAACCGACTAATTTTTGCGAATTTTTGCGAAAACCGGAAACGAGCCGAAACGGGACCGGCCCGACTAACGACAACTCGAAAAAAAAATTTTTCAAGTCGTGCCCATCTCTACTGAAGATACATAACATGACACAGGCAAGGCCTTTCTAACACACACAGTTAGTACCTTTTCATAAACGAAAAATTGCCCCAGGGAAGCTTATCAGATGAAACTCATTATATGAATAGAAGAAGTTCTCATCATTTCAAGGTTAATGCGTTTTTAGTCAAATAGTTTAATTCTCTTTGGATGAAATCCATTTGAGGCATAAGCCAAATTGTAACTTTATGTTTGTTCTTTCATGCCAAACAGTGCATCATGGCAGGGAGCTTTATTACTAGAGGGGGGAGTTATGGTAATGCTACATAAAGGATTTCAGTGCTGCATATGGGCACAAAGCTCTTTGTAGCACTTCATGCTGAACCACGTATCCTCCCTGCTCCAACACCACCTGGAGGCCTGCTCCCTGGCAGAAGTGGCATGCCAGAGTCCTCCAATTCCCATGGTATGCCAGTCGTGTCAGGAACTGGAGTTGGCCTTCCCTGCATGTCACTGTATGTGAGGATCTTCTCCCCATCCCACCTCTTCATCAGACTGATCAATCTACCATGATAAGTCCAAACCAAAGAGTGATCACAGTGGCCTGTAGAGGTGAGGAAGGAAAGCCTCGGCTCCTGATGTGACTCGCACACCATGGGAGTAAGAGGACTCTATTCAGTGGGACCTTGGTTAGTGGGGCTCTGTGGACCTCGAGATGTTTTTGGCTTATCTTTCCTATTGTCCATAGTAAACATAGCCAATGAGGTAAGGGATAAGAAGATAAAGAGCTGCTGTTAATGCCCTAGGAGGTTATTTCATTTTAATATTTTAATATATGTTCTGCAATTTGACTTTATGAAAGGGAAATCACAATCTGTACACTGAGTTCTTATGCCAAAGGAGGAGTATGAATGATTATTCTGCCCCATCCCCCCAAAAGTGTTCTGCTTATATACCACCCCATACCACTTCAAGTAGTCCCTGGGCGGTTTACAGTTTAATTATGCAGGCTAAACATCCCCCCCCCCGCCGCAAGCTGGGTACTCATTCTACCCACCTTGGGAGGATGGAAGGCTGAGTCAACCATGAGCCGGCTACCTGGGATTGAACCCCAGGCCGTGAGTACAGTTTTACCTGCAGTACAGGCATTTAGCCACTGCACCATTAGACTCCACAATGAAGTCCAAGTTCTTATCTGGACATTCATAGAATCATAGAATCATAGAATCACAGAGTTGGAAGAGACCTCAAGGGCCATCTAGTCCAACCCCCTGCCATGCAGGAACCCCATCACAATATTTTCGACAGATGGCCATCCAGCCTCTGCTTAAAAACCTCAAAAGAAGGAGACTCCACCACCCTTTGTGGCAGCACATTCCACTGCCGAACAGCTCTAACTGTCATGAAGTTCTTCCTAATGTTCAAATGGAATCTCTTTTCCTGTAGTTTGAAACCATTGCCCCGAGTCCTAGTCTCTGAAGCCATGGAAAACAAACCTGTTCCCTCTTCAATATGACATCCTTTCAAATATTTAAACATAGCTATCCTATCCCCCCTCAGCCTTCTTTTAGAGAGGCTAAACATTCCCAGTTCCCTAAGCTGTTCCTCATAAGACATTTCCTCCAGACCCTCAACCATCCTGGTCACCCTCCTCTGCACCCGCTCGAGGTTGTCAACATCCTTTTTAAACTGAGGCGCACTGAACTGGACACAGTAATCCAGGTGGGGTCTGACCAGAGCAGAACAGAGTGGTACTATCACTTCCCTTGATCTAGACACTATGGTTCTGTTGATGCAACCAAGAATCACATTGGCTTTCCTGGCCGCCGCATCACACTGCTGACTCATGTTCAATTTGTGGTCCACCAAGATTCCCTGCATCCCTTTTACATGTATTATTTTCCAGCCAGGTACCATATATACTCGAGTATAAAGTTTTTCTCTGCTTCCTGCAACAACCCCTCCTGCTCCCTAAGGTTGCGAAGACTGTAAACACAGGCCTCCAGCTGCCTGACCTTGTCCTCCAAGAGGACTACCAGCTTGCACTTTGAGCAAATGTATCCTGGCACGTGGTTTGGAAAAAAAACGAACATGCCACAGGTGTTGCAAGTAACTACATCTGCCCCCTGCCCCTCCATCCTGACTAACTGGTCAGTTACTTGAAAATGGAAGAAAGAAAGGAAAAAGATAATCGGAAAACCCTTTTTTTTTTTTTTGAATTCGCTTCAAAAATGGCCAATGCTATTTTAGGCTGGATTAACAGATGTTTCCAAGTCTTGTGAGATACTAGTTCCCCTCTATCCTGCCCTAGTCAGTCTTCATCTTGACTACTATGTGCAGCTCTGGGCAGCCCACTTTAATAAAAATGCCAAAAAAAAAAAAAACTAGAACAGCTTCAAAGGAGGGCAACAAAGGGGACCTGACAGTAAGCCCTATGAGGACAGTCTGAAGGAACTGGGCATGTTTAGCCTAGAGAAAAGAAGACTGAGGGGAGATATGATAGAACTGTTCAACTGTACAGAGGAGGGGCAGGATCTGTTCATAGCCTTTCCAGAATCCAGGGCATATAATAATGGGCTTAAGTTAAGGGACCCTGATTTAGGCTGAATATCAGGGGGTTAAAAAAAAAACCTTCTTAATCCAAAGGCCACTATCTCACCTGGGGGAAGATCCAGATATTGTGAAAGTCTGACTTTTCTTCTATCTTGGTCATGTGACTGAAGATGTGGGATCTCCGTTCCCACGTACAAGGATTTTTTTTAAAAAAAATTGCAGACCAGCCCCAGGGCCAGCAGGCGGTGCTGGGGGGGGGGGGAATTATTATTATTATTATTATTTTTAAAAAAGCATTGCCAGCCAGAAGGCCACCTGATCAGCGCTTGGGGGGGATTTTTTTAAAAAAAAATGCTAGGGGGAAAGAAGCAGAAAACCAGATCATATGCGAGCTCCCATGGACTTCTGGCTTGCATTTTTTACTGGAGCAAAAAATTCCCAACTTCTCCACTAAAAGCAAAGTGTTCTACTTATATACCGGCCCATACCACTTCAAGTAGTCTCTGGGAAGTTTACAGTTCTAATTATGCAGGCTACACATTGCCCCCCTAGCAAGCTGGGTACTCAATTTACTGACATCAGAAGGATGGAAGGCTGAGTCAACCATGAGCCTGCTACCTGGGACCAGATCATGAGCACAGTTTTACCTGCAGTACAGGCATTTAACCACTGCACCACAAGGCTCTTGGAAAACTTGCTAAATGGGGCATAACCATTTTTAAAAGCCTGGTGGCCATGGGGACAAGATTTTTGGAAACACTTTATCTTGAAATTTAATCAGCATTTTAAAGGACGTGTGATAGAGCCCTTAGAGGAGCGTGGCAGTGGAACCAACTACCTCAGGAGGTGGTGAGCGCTCCATCGCTGGAGGAATTTAAGAGAAAATTAGACAACCATCCTTCAAATATACTTTGATTTGGATTCCTGCAAGGAGGAGGGGGTTGGACCTGAAAGTCTTATAGGTCCCTCCCAACTCTATGGTTCTATTCCAAATTCAGAGGTGCTAAGAGGTCCCCGATAGGATCACCATGCAGTACATATTCACTTGAAGCTACTGGACTAATCAATTCATGATGCCAAAGGGCTGAGTATTGTTTTTAGGAATGCTGGACAACACTCTTCATTTTCTTCTCATTCTCAGAGTTTAGGTTGCTTAAGTTTGCTGAAATGCTCTTGTAGCTGCAACCACTATTTTATAGAGCTGGAGGACCAAGTTAAAGACTTGCATCACTGTTTAGATAGCCTTTTTGTGTGATGGAACACTTTCCTCCTCCTTTGCATTTTTTCACCTCTCTCTCTCTCTCTCTCTCTCTCTCTCTCTCTCTCTCTCTCTCTCTCTCTCTCTGTGTGTGTGTGTGTGTGTGTGTGTGTGTGTGTGTACGCGTGCACGTGTTTTATAGAAAACTGGAATTGGACTCATTGCATCATGGACTCCAGATGGGATAAACCCTGAGATGTATGGCCCACATGCATGTTCAGAGTGGACTAAAGGCTTTCCACACATATCTAGTACCAATCATGTTGGTGGATGTCTGATATTTCTTCCAAAACAAGCTCACATCACAAAATATGTGACATGTTCCACTATGAAAACTGGAGGCAGCATTTTATCTCCCAGTTAAGCTGTATGTTGTTTTCAGTCTCTGCAGAGCACAGTATTGCTGTGTCAAGGTCTTATGTTGATAGCCTGTGTTTATTAACTGAAAGAGCTATCTCCATGGAAGCTTCCTACACATCGCATAATATTTCATTCCACCTTTGTATATTCTTTCTTTCCAGACATTAGACATTATTTTGTGTAATCACTGTTTTTTCCAATTAGTATAAAAGTTGTGTTGGTAACAGAGACAGAAGGAGCAATGACAGAGAGGCTGAGAAAAATGTGAGAATGTGAACAAGAATGGAGGTATAAAAGAAAAATTGTTCAGGAAGGCATAGCTACTAAATACCATAATTATGCATTTCTGATATGGTTAGTTAGGATCAGTAGCATGTTTGTCCTGGTAGTTACATCACTGGAACTGTATATCTTGGAAATGCAGACTGGCATTTTTATTTTAAAAAATTCCCAAGCAAATGTATACTGCCTGGTTACCAGCAAAGCAGTCAGGGAAACAAAAGATAAACCATCAGAATGCAGGAGTTGGGGGAGTAGGCCATAATGCAATGGCAGTCTGAAGGTTCATGCATTATATTCTGGAACAGAAAATAGGTCAGGACATTGAAGAATGTTATAAATATGAAGTGATACTGCATAATGCTGAATAACAGGAAAAGGAAAAAAAAATCAAACTAAATCATAGGAAGCACACAGCAGTGACAAGCATTAATAGTGCCATTATCTCAAGATAATGCTGCCCAGATAAAATATTTTACCTTGGCCAGGATCATTATTTCCTGAGGAGAGATGTGCCTCGATACGCAACAGTCTATTGCAAAAATCTCAAGGTAACTACACAAGTTCTCTTGATGTATGAAATGCATGCACTCTGCCGCTATAAATGAAGGGAATATAATTTAGAGGGCATTACACTGCGGCTGTACAAAGAAGCAAAGCAGGTTCCACGCTACTGGACTGCAGTGGTATGAATCACTTCTTTTTTATCTGAATTTTACAGATCTATATTATTATTATTACAGAAGAAGAGAGGCAAAAACGGTCAACCTGGTTGCTCACAGGGCAACCTAAAGAACAGATTCAGCTCCACAGAAGAACTAGGTAAATGTAGGAACAGGAACAGGGCAGGAACGTTGTGATACAGACAAAATGGTTCCCCTCTCCCCACCCAGAATAAATCCCTTTGAAATCCTAACTTGAAATAAGAGGAAGCCCTACAAGCATAGAGACTTAGTTCCATCCAGAGCCTACATGTTAACGTATCGGAATTAGACTATGTTAGACTGCGTTCAGCAGCAACAGCAGGTTCTTCAGCAGGTTCTTCTGTTCTACAAATGCTTGAGAAATAATGATTGTCTTTAGTTACACATTTTTGGCACTAAACCAGGACCCAAACAGCAGTTCTGGGATGTTTGAACTGAAAGAATAGCAAATACCTCTCTCTTTGAAATCAATTTGCAGTAATCCACGACTAAACACTTCAGTACCTTGTTCAGCTGCCTGACTTGCTAATGTGTTTATAATCTATTAATATGGCAGAGCAAAATGCTCTTCTGCATCACTAAGCATTTTCTCAGAAACTGGAGGAATAAGAGAAAAGGTAGAATAAAGTACACCCTATACCAGTGTTGGCGAATCTATAGCACAGGTGCCAAAGGCGGCACTCGGAGCCCTTTCTATGGGCATCCAACATCACCCTTTCACAGCCACCTGTATTCAAGTTAAATTGCTGTATTGGCACTTTGCAAAAATCAGTGGGTTTTGAATCGCAGTTTGGGCAGTTGGTCTCTAAAAGATTTGCCATCACTGGCCTATACTGTCCGCGTGCATCTTCCCAAGCCCTTCCATCTTCCCAAGCCCTTTCTGCAGCCTGGGGTGCCTTTGTGTCACCTGGAGTGGCTGTGGGGGAGGGTGGGTGGTGGGGGCCACCCACTCTTCTTTAAGACTCTTGGGGTGGTGCTTGTGTGGCCCAGGTATGGCCTGCATTCTACAGGGGTGGCATACCGTGTGACACCAGTGGTGAGTGAGGATGGTGGTGGCTGACCACTTTCATTGGTCATGCTCGTCTCCCACCAGGTATTTACCTCCTAAATGCATATGGACATTAAAAAATGGCTATGGGGTGGTTGACTTCACTGGACAGTGTTATTTTGCAGGGAGAAGGTACCTCCTTCTACATTATCTTGGTGGTAGCTTTCGGGGACTGGCTAGTGGTTTATAATTTATTTTATTTTTCTATTCACTGAGTTATTATTTACTTTGTATTTTGCTTTTGTTTGGTATTTAAGTAACTTAATTAACTTATATTTAATTATATTGAGTCTGTCAGACATTTAAGGCAATATCTGTCCCTTCTTCTTCTTCTTCTTCTTCTTCTTCTTCTTCTTCTTCTTCTTCTTCTTCTTCTTCTTCTTCTTCTTCTTCTTCTTCTTCTTGGTGTGTGGAGGGGGGGTTTCCTGTTGTCAGCCTTAACCCAGTTACTTAAGGTCCCAAGCCTGAATCCCTGAGGCAGCTCATGGAACAGGTTCAGATTGTTTGAAGAGAGGCATCACTATTCTTTGAAGTTGGAATCTGAGCTGTGAAGCTGAAATCTGAGCCTCAAGCTGGTTTCTGTAATCTCTGATCCAAATAGCTGAGTAAATTAATTTTGTATGTTCTGAAAAATCATTATTTTTTCTAACGTGAATCAACCTATAGGGCTACAAACAAGCACGTAGAAAATCTATGCTTCCTGTGTTACAAGAGCAAGCAGTGACCTCGAAATTCAGCTCCTATTACCCCAGTTTGGAGACACAAGAACACAGTCTGGCTCAGCTTGGATTGATTTGGAGGCCAAGGAGAGACCCAAAGATCATTTTACAAATTCAAATTTCTGGCCTCATCCCCTCTTCCATATGCATGTAATTTTTTTAAAAGCAAACTGCTTATAATTTTATTATTATTATTTCTAAGCAGAAATCAGTGAAAAGACAGTTGGATCATCAGACAGGCATAAAAGTTCCTAAGGTCAAATAGTTCCTTACAAAATAACTTTTAAAGACTACAGTAGAGTTGGCACTGACAAGGCAGTGTCATCTAAACTTTTTTGAGTTCTATTAATTTGCAACAATCTTCCTTAATTGGAATACTGGGTACACTCCAATATAAGTCTAGTTTTTCAGGCCTAATTTTGGGCTGAAAAAGGGGCTCTCGACTTATATTCGGGTCAATACTTTTAGCCACTGAGGAAAGTGCTTGGGTCGGTGGCTAAAAGTCATTTTAAACATTGTGCGCTGCTTCTCCTGCCTTGGTGGCTAAAGGTCATTTTAAACATCACACACTACTCCCCTAGCTCACAAAGGAGGAGCTGCCAGGCCCTGCTGCTTTTCCCATCCTAGACTTATACTTGAGTCAATGTTTCCCCAGTTTTGGGGAGTTAAATTAGGGGCCTCGACTTATACTTGGGTCAACTTATACTCGAGTATATACGGTAAGTGAATAATCAATGGGTGAAAGCCTGTTGAGCAACTTTAAGCTGCATAAGGCTGATGACATCATCAACTGTGTCATTTTTTTGGTGAATTGAAAGTTCCTGATGTCTCCAAACATGTTTAGGCTCCCAAATGATCCTTATCATCCTGGTGAACACTTTGTGCACTGACAGACAGCAGGTAAGTGTTTAATGCTCCCAAACAATCACAGCTGGGACCATGGGCAGCAGTGGAGATTTTCAGTTATTACAGATGCCCCCCATAATGTCCCAGGTCCCCCAAAAGTTTTTCCCAGAACAAAATAGATACTTAGGGGACCTGAAATGTTTTGGAAATGTTCTGTGGGAGGTTGGAACCAGAATCTTAAATTTACAAAAATGGGTTACAGGACACAAAAATAAGCAACAGGATTTCAGGTCATGTATATTCAACTTCTATTGTGGTTTTTTATACTATCATCTACCTTGGAAACAGGTGCACTAAAAGTTATTAAGTTTTCACTTTCAGGAATAAAGAATATTTGGCATAATTTATCCTACAATGAGATCCAAACATTGGATTTTAATATGTTGATTCAGTGACCTATACTGGGGAAAATCTTGCATAGTTACATTTGAAGAAGGTAGACAATAAAAACTGAAGAGGCTTGAAGCTAGCAGTTTGTGAATCCTCCCTGCAACTGTCAGGTGCCCACCTTCCCACTGACATGACTCATGCCCAAAAAATCGAAGTGGAACTTGTTAATTCTCAGTGGGAAGCTAGCTAATAGCATAAACAATCAATAGGATTTTGTCCACTGTATGCCAGGTATGCAGAAACGGGGCACATTTTAGTGACGGGCACATTTATTATTTCTTATCATCAAGACCACTTGGAGCGTGGTGGGTCATATTATTTTATTAAAAATAGCAGACATAAAGAATCGTGTAAATTCAGATTGACCTATGACTGAGTTTGAGATATGATCAAGTTTAGGACAATTCAGCTGATGTTGAAGTTCTTCCAGGTGCATGTGGCAAGAAACATGGAACTGAGAACAATGTACAGTTCATGTGTGTATTGTGTATATGTTCTAGGTAAGTCCCTTAAACTGAAATTATATATATCATGCTGAAAATAAAGAGATGAAGCTGTCCTTTCAGAGTATATTTAGAGGAAAAAACAGAGTAGGGTATCAAGCTAATTTGCTTCTCTATTTCAAACTAATGTGTGGAACTGAGGAGAACCCATTAAATTCATACCTGTTCCCAGTAACACATTCACACCAGGGGAAATGGGAGAAAACAAGTCTATTAATACACTATAGCAAAATACTTTAGAGTTCCTCTGTAAACAGCCACCACCGATGTCTCCTGTGAATTAACCACTGAATACCGACATTATAGAAAACCAATGCAAGCATAGTACCTTGCAAAAAGCAACATTGTATTCAATTCAACATCATTGCCAACAACTTCAGAGTTCATCACAAATGTGAGGAGTAATTATATACACAACATATATAGTAACGATTGTAGTTTCTCCCCTTAGTGCCATAACTTTTGTCTTTAGTGGGAAGCCAAAGCAAACAAACAAAAAATAAAAAATGCTAGTTCATGCAGGTGATTTAGCTCTTATAATACTACCATTTTATAGGGCTATACATGGCCTTTCACAGATTCAAATTAACCAATTTGTAAGCTAACCCTTTAAAAAAACCTTAGCAGCTGCTCTAACATGTGCAGATTGAATTTCCCTAAGGGTGGCCGTATTTGCCAAACCTTAGTACATTTCTATTCCCATTCCCAGTCTGATAAAAATGCAAACACTAGAAACTGAAAAGCTATTGCAGACATTCCTATATTTGCCCAAATCAAAATAATATCTAAGAATCTGATTTTGCCCACCCAGGCCTGAAATAAAGAGACAGACTCAGGTGATGGAGTTAACTGGGCCACGCTTTATTAAACTGAACTTTTAACCGCCATCGATCTGCAGAGGGGCCTAAATGTAGCTCAGATTCCTGGGGCAGACACTAGAGGTGCATCTTGCCCCTTCCATAACTGCCAAATAAGAAGTCCAAAGCCTCCTGTCAGAGCTGGCCACTGAACCACTCCATTCAGCATGGTTTGGGGCAGGGGGAATGAGGTAGAAAGTAGATTATCTGAACCCAAAAAACTACCAAGATTAATGAGGGAAACTGAAGAGACATTTTGGATGTCTATATACAACCTGAATTCTTTGTCTTCAGTACTAGGCTGTGTACATCCAGGCAAAGGGATATCATGAAATAAGCGAGCTTGGTATGCAGAAACAGCTTTCTTTGAATGGCCAATTTTTATTTGTTACAAAAAGAGAACTAATTTGAGTACAAGGGAGGGAAGTAGAAGGTTAGCTGGAAGTCTGAGAGAACCCAAAACAAACATCTGTGAATTTTGTAAAGACTCTCATTAGGCCAAGTCATACTGTACACTCCCATTTCTCTGAAAAACAGCTCATATCATAGCTATAGAAATTCAACTCAAAATCTGAAGGCAAAACTGCACACTATACCGTATGTGCAGCATGCCGTTTTATCCAGAGATGTTGCTATGCCATATTTGTGCACCTGAATGCGTTCTAACAATACCAGCACCTACCTGTGTGCCCGTCTGCCCACCTCCCACCTTCCTACCTATATTTTTACTCCATCTTTCTTCTTAAGGATCCAAAGCATTATCTATCTATCTATCTATCTATCTATCTATCTATCTATCTATCTATCTATCTATCTATCTATCTATCTATCTATCTATCTATCTATCTATCTATCTATCTATCCCGCCATCTAGCCAAGGGCTACTCTGGGTGATAACAATCTGATAAACATAAGTGTAATACAGACACACAAAGATAATATCAAATAATATTCATAGTCATTAACAAAAATAAATGGGATATTCATAAACTAAAATAAACACAAAATAAAAGGTAAACACAAATCAAAGAAATAGATTAACAAAGCAAAGCCAGAGCCAGAAGTAAATGAGAAGTTAATAGTGTCAGCCATTGTCCACCTGGTTGGGGAAGGCCAGTTAAAAAAAGAGGTTTTTGTCTTTTAAGTATCTGCAGTAAGGGACCGAATCAGATTAAAATAAAATAAAATAATCTCCTGGGCTGTTTTAAGGCTTCCAATGTAAATCCTGATAGGAAACTTAATCAGTCTGTTAAGTAAGAATTCTTAGGCATCTGAAACATGGCAGATCGGAATGGTGGTTGAAAACACAAACAAAACAGAAGTGGAGAGGAAGAGAAAAATGTAATAGAAGAAATTGGAACACTGAACATGACCACTTCACACTGTGTAAGAACTCACTTTTTCCCTAATGGGAAAAAAAAACACACAATTATTTGTTTTAACTTGAAAGTATTGTGCTCCTTAAACTGGCCTTCCTTTCCTTGCCTAATTATCAACTTACACTTCTTTCGCCTATATCTCTGCTTCTTTTTATTTTCCCCATTTGGGTAAGGCTTATAGTTTTAATGAAGGTCATATTACCTTTTACTTGGCTCTGCTCATTATCTATAGTGTCATCTTCTTGGGCTTATTTATATCTTGCCTAATTTGTGGTATACATTTTATCTCTGCTTCTATTTTAAAGCAGTTTTAAATAACATCTCAGAATACTCAAGAGATATGATCTCCCTTCTCTCTTTCTGGTTCTTTTTAGATAATTCTCCATCCTTTAAATAAATAAATAAATAAATAAATAAATAAATAAATAAATAAATAAAAGACACTGTTGGAGTTTATGGGAAATTCTTCGCATACTGTTTATCCATGTTGAACTTTTTCATACAAGAGTTGATGTTCTACACCAAACAAGGAGCCAATCAAAGGTCGTGTCTGCAAGGTATTTCTTGTTGCCACAAGCTATACAGAAACTTCAGAGGGTCCAAAATGCAGCACTCAGATTGCTGCCTGAGGTTAGTAATGGAGATCACATAAACACTCTGTAGCTCCACTGGCTGCCGAATCATTTCTGAGCTAAATTCAAGGTATTAGTTTTAACCTTGATCCTTACAGTAGTTGTTCAATTGTATAATAGCAATGTTATACTTGCTGTTGTTCAATTTATTTTGTCTTTTAATAATGACCTTGGGTTCTTTTAAGGAGAAAGGCAGGGTAAAAATATTTTAAAAATAATTAAAATATGCTTATTCAATTCATAAAGGTTTACTTGCTTCTTGATCCGGTATTCAATGTTTTACATCAATGTTTGTTATTGGGCATGTTAGATGAAATCTAACCTTGATCAGATGTGACTGATGCTCACTCCTTTGATGATAAGGTCTCTCTTGCCCCAACACCAACAATTTCAATTTAATGTCTAAAGATCTATTCTCAGGTGAATGTTATAGCGTGGGATTTTAACCTGGTGATTGCAGATCCTACACAAGCAGGCAGGAGGCAACTTCTTCAGGTAACATTCTTTATTCAAGGCAGAGCAGAACTGAAGACTGAGGAGAGGGAGGCTACATTTATAGGGACAGAGAACTGGATAGGGAAGGATACATTTTGGAGGGAACAATTTCCAGCAATCACAAAGCTGCCTTTTGGTGGGAACCAATAAAACTAAAGATCCAAATGCCGCATCTTAAATGAACCAATAGTAGACAGAAAGGCAGTTACTTTACCATAGTGTGATTCATACAACCATAATAATGATATGATTCCACTCAGAGTGAACTGAATCAAGACACAACAATGAACATAGGATAGCAGCTTCAATGTGTGAAAATAAATCAGAATTTCATAGACTTAGTAATGTAAAAAGTGACTTCAGAAAAGTTAGGAGGTACTCTCTCCCATGGCACTGTTGAGAAACATATCTATTGCCCCCAATTGCCTTCTCAGTAAATAAAAATTCCACATATAAGAAATAGGTTTAAAACTTGGATTTTATTTTTATTCACTATTTAGTTCCCTAACCTTTGGTGTGCCTAAAGTAGTGCATAAACAGGAGCTAGTGGGCCATGCAGGGTCCTCTCTTTCTCAAACTGGGTGAGTCCCTTGTCTTGAAGCCATGTTGTATTTTCTCCAGGTGGCTCAGTTGTGGAGATGTTCTTGGATCTGTTTCCATTCTAACTCTCATGAATCAAAATTAGCTGCATCTTAAAGCTGCCTCAGAAGGTCACCCTTACTTGTTTACACTGGAACCCCTACATACTAGTGGCTCTACTTACAAGCAATTCAACTTAACAATGGAAAACCATTGGCGTTTTGACTGCTTCCTTACAAATTTTAGATGTGGTCTGCTCTAACATGTTTTATTTTTTTTCAATTTTTCAATTTTTATTTTTAAAATGCAGCTGCTCCATGTATGAGTTGTTCGACTTAAGAGCATGCATTCAGAATGAATTAAACTCATAAGTAGAGGTGCCACTGTACCTGAATCTCATGATTTGTAGTACTCATTCAAAGAACCTATTCATTAAATGGCACCCTGTGAAACTAATCATGACCCACCTAGCTAATGTTTTGGTTATTTTCCCCATCAAACTGTCAAACACAGTTAACAGGACCAATAACAGGTCTTCTAAAAAGATGTCTGCTCATACAAGTGATGAGCACACACCATCTTTTGGGGCAATCAAACCATATGGTTGCCTGTATCAGGTAAACCCTCCTCTCATTATAGAATCATAGAGTTGGAAGAGACCGCGAGGGCCATCCAGTCCAACTCCCTGCCATGCAAGAACCCTCATCAAAGTAGTCCCGACAGGTGGCCATCCAGTCTCTGCTTAAAAATCTCCAAAGGAGGAGACTCCACCACCCTCCATGACAGCAAATTCCACTGCCAGACAGCTTTAACTGTGAGGAAGTTCTTCCTAATATTCAAATGGAATCTCTTTTCTTGTAGTTTGAAACCATTGCCCCGAGTCCTAGTCTCTGAAGCCATGGAAAACAAACCTGTCCCCTCATCAATATGACATCCTTTCAAATATTTAAGAAGCACTATCATTTTTTAAAAGGCTAAACATTCTTTTTTTAAAGGCTAAACATTCCCAGCTCCCTAAGCTGTTCCTTGTACAACATTTCTTCCAGACCTTTAACCATCCTGGTTGCCCTCTTCTGGACCCATTCAAGGTTGTCAACATCCTTTTTACAAGTTAAATACTACCAATAGATATGTTGAGAACCAAGGCTTTACATTCCCTACATTTATCCCTCACTGTCCCTGGTCCAAACAGCTGACTAAAGAACAACGACCCTTGGCCAGCAATGACAAACTTCTAGCTGCCCTTAAGGCCAGTTTTTTATCTTTCAACCATCTGATACCATTTCCCTCTAGGATCCCCCCCCCCAAATACGCTTCCATGGCCAATAGAAGATGTTCTTCCAACAAAGTTCACCAAAGGCCACAAAAATGAACACCTTTCCATTCTAGGGTTACCACCCTCTCTAACTCCAAATGAAGTTCAATTGCTATCTCCTTCACTCTCAGCAGTGACCAGAATAGAATCCTCACAGAGGAGTATTTACTTCTGTTCACAAATTCTGCCTCCTGAAAAAACTAATGGTAAACATAAAATCTGCTCCTAACTACTTAACTAGCAAGAGTATGCAGTATAGGGCTTGTAGCAGTGAGATCGTCACTGGCCAAACTTGGCAATGGCTTCCTTTTTTCATTCCTATTGCAACTGCTGTTGAAGCCCCCCAACCCAAACTGAAATGAAGGGCGCCGAAGGACATATCCCACAGGTCAATTGCTTCAAGGCCCAATTAGTCACTGTCCACCATTCATATCTGGTGAAGGAAGCTCCTGTTTGGTGCCTAAGGAGCCACATCCATCCCTGCTTCCAAAATTTGACCAGTACCTCTCCACCACCCTGACAGGACCATAATTTGGGTCTGAAACCCTGCCCAGCTTCACCAGGGGTCCTTTACCCTCCAGGTCCATCTTGGACAGGCAGTACTGAAACTTGACACAGTCCTTTGCCAATGCAGCATAACTCATCTGCAAAGCCTGGCCGACAGTATCTCCATGCAAAGATGGAACCAACTCGCTTATTCTACATATAACAAAAAAGACTATAAGTAAACAAAATACTTTCAAAATGAAAATCACAGAGAGCTGGATAACAGGATCCAAGCTCCTTTAAAATATTGGAAGAAAATGGGACTTAGGCTTCCCTATTTCCCAGATCCATTAACGTTTCATTTTTTCTAAAATTCCCCAGTCAAATCCACCTTCTCATTGATTTAATGTACCCCTAAAATAATTTCCAAACCTACAGCCCTGGCAGTATTTGACTGAGCATGGAAATGAACCCTCAAGCATATGTCCTACCAACAAAATGAGATGCCATTAAAATTGTTCAGGAACAACATCTGTATCATCTCCACCATCACCGATTGCCTGTACAGAGACCTGGATAAGCTGGTCATCTCATCACAAAATCTATGCAAGAATTCTGTGCCTTGAGCTGCTAAATCACCAGTGACATTCAAATGGCCAACCAGTTATTGCAGTGACACCTTCCTGCTGGTAAAGAAACCTTCAGGACTGAGCCTGAGGCCTAACAGCTTGTCCCCAGGCACCTGATAGGTCTAAGCACGTCAATTTTAATGCCCAGAAAGATGTCTGATAGTAGGGTAGCAGAGGATATTGGAGCCACTCAGGGGATTCCAATATTCTCTGTCAACCATTAGAAACCCTCTAGCAAATCCTGGTAAGGTCTAGAAACCCAATGTTCCTGCAAAACGATTGATCACCTAAATAATGAGTCATATCACTCAATTCTGTCAGGGCTCACTTGGCCCACTCTAAGAACATACTAAACTTCTCAAAAAACTGCACAGGATACTGAGCAGCCCATGCAAAATTCATCCTCAAAACAAAACCACAGCAACTCAAAATCCTTATGATGGTCCAGCAGGAGACAAACTGCTGACAATATGGCGTCTTTATTTGAATTGTATTGGGTTGTGTCCTCTTGAGTGGCTTTTTTGTGGCAGAGAGGTGCAATGTAATCAATAATGGCACACATCTGTTGGTGCAATGGTACACAACATCAGTAGGTGCATGTGTTGGACACAAGCTATCACTATATGGCATAGTGGTTAAACTGCAGGTTGCCAGCCTGAGGTTCACTCAAATTTCCATCCTTCTGAGATTGCTTAACTGAGAACCTAACTTTCGTAACGGGGGATGGGAATGTGTAGCCTGCATAATTACATTGTAAATCACACAGAGAATGCTTTAAGTGCTAAGGGGTTGTTCATAAGAAACAAGCTTTGTTGTGCATCCTTTCTCTCTGGAGTTCTAAACGAAAAATGAGAAGAGTGGGTGAGGATCCCTGCTGCATATCCTCAGGCCATTAGAGTTGGTAACAGGTGGCTTTCCAGATGGTATTGGACTTCCACTTGTATTGTCCTACACCACTGGCCAAGCTAACTAAACCTGATGGGATCTATAGCCCAGGAACATCTGGAAAGTTGCACAAAACCGACATATGTGGCTTCCTGAACTCTGCTTCTTACATCCTAGAATTAGGAAAGGGAAATATACTTTTTAGTCTAAGTAGTTTCTCTTTTCTCTTTCAGTATGCTAGACATATTTCTGTGTGCTAGGCAGGATGAGAAGATATGATAAAAGGAAACAAACCACTGTTTTTCTTTTGCAAAATGTTGTGATGTATATGTCTCATTTTATGTCTCATTTACATGATCTAGAGTAGAGCTTGAGAAAGGTCAGGGTAGATCATTGATAGTGAGGGTGCTTCACAGATGAGGAAGAAACAAATTAAGGCACAGGAGACAAAAAAACAAGAAGAGATTTTTGGCAGGAGGTTGGAAATATGACACTTGAAATATGAAGTCTTGTCAGTTTTGGTATAGTCACAAATGGGAAGGGAGTGAGGGAGGAATCTTTTCATCTCCACACTACATAATTCTGATGCTGTTTTGATCTGCTTCTGCTCACTTGCAAAAGGTTAGCTGCATTGAGCATTACTTGTAACTTTTGACTGAAATGCAGCTTTCAAATGTTAAATATTGATTTACAAATCCTACTGTTTCCTTGAGAACCGATACTTAAAAATTCTGTGTCCAAAAAACCTAGAATAGTTTCATTCTTTACCTTCTTTCTTCATTTTTGTCGTTCTTCTTTGTTATTTTTTTTCTTTTTGCTTATAGCGACGACAAGTAAATTTCCCCACTCAGTCACGAAGCTGTCAAAGAGGCAAATCTCCAAGGTTTAGTTTTTGTGTGTGAGATTTTTCACACAGCTCTACATCTAATTATCTGTGTACCATCGGCAGAGATTCTCAAGGTATTGCTTATTGGAACTGACCTGCCAGGCATCCCAAGCCTTAAGCGGGAATGAATAAATAACTTTGCTGAATGCTGCTGAATATGTGATAATGTAATTAGTATTCTTGCCAACTGAACTGAAAATGCAGTGTTGTTCCTCCAGGGACAATCATACTTTTCTTTTTTTTAAAAAATTCTTTTAAATTCATAGGATACCTCTGAGCTTGGCATAAAGGTCAATTTAAATTAATATGCCAGCACAGTGTCAATTAGTGCCTACATTTGATTTGGGTAGGAAAGGCAGAGTTTTAATTCATGTTAGAGATAAAGTTGATTTGAAAAATATCTGTGAACCTCTCCTAACATTTTCAAAGACAATATGATAATTGAGTGTACGCATTGATGTATAATTCATTTACAACTGCATACAGTTCGTATATAATTTGTTCTGAATGTGCTCCATGAACCGTGTCTGAAAGTTTTAAAAAAAAGTCTGTTGAGAAAGATGATGTGGTAGAGGATTCCAATCTTTGCTTTCTGGAGTATTCTAAATGCAATATTTAATAAACTGTAGTTATTAAAGAATATACCTGTATGGTGTTGGGAATAGAGTGACTTAGGAGGCCTGGGTTTGAATCCTCACTTAGCTATGGAATTGATAAACTACTCCTTAAATATACTTACCTTGAAGGTCCTATTAGAGTCATTACAAGTCAGGCCAGACTTGATGGCACATAGGGATGGGCACAAAATGAAAAATGAAATGCTGTTTTGTTGTGTCCTTAAGTAACGAAATGAAATTAAACGAAATGACACGAGGAAGCAGCACTTCATTACAGACGAAACGAAATGGGTTTTTTTTTTTGTTGTTGTTGTTGTTGAAATGAACCATTTAGTTCTTTCTGGAAGCTGCTTGGGGAAGAAAAAAAAGTTTTTTTAAAAAAGTTCCAGGCTGGGGAGCTTAAAAAAAACAAAACCTTTTCCGCCACCCCAGTGCCCATCAGCTGACAGCCGGGGCTTGGGAGAGGGAAAAACGTTTTTGTTCCTCCACCACTTTCCAGCATCCCCCCCGGAACCATTTCGTTACTGGTTCTTTTTGTACAATTTTTTTGGAAAAAAATGTATGAAACGAAATGAAAAAAAATGGGGGGGGGGGGGAGAAAGGAAACAAAATGAAACATATTTTTTTTATTTCGTGCCCATCCCTAATGGCACATATCAATAATAGCAGTTATAAAAGATAAAGCAAACAATGCTTACTACATGTTCTGCTAACAGAAAGACTTTACTATGTGCAGTTACTTGTGATAAGTTCCACTATACTCAGTAGGGCTGCAGAATGCACTATGAACCTCTAAACTTTGTACAAATCCTAAATCCAAGTGGACAGGAGACAGAGCAGGAGAGAAAGGCTTAGCCAGAATCCAGGGGAGGGGGGAAGATATTTGCCATTGTGTGTGTTGCAGCGTTACAGTCATGACCGACTCTTTGTGACCTCATGCCCATGGAGTTTTCTTGGCAGGAATACTGGAGTAGTTTGCCAGTTCGTATTCCAGGTGCCTACAGCACCTGGTATTGCCTGGTGGTCTGCCATCCAAGTACTAACCAGGGCCAACCCTGCTTAGCTTCCAAAATCAGGTGAGATCAGATGTGCTTAGAGCATCTAGGCAGCTCATATTTGCCATTATCTGCATATAAAGCTAATGATTCTTTACCATAGCTTTCTTGATGGCCTCAACAGTTAAGGTGCCGTTAAGAATGAAGAGACAAAATGAAACAAACAAGACAGCATGATCCTATATGGAAGCAAAGAGAAACAAAAATGTCTGCTCAAACAGCCCCAGTGCATACCTGACTGCCACAGAGAGAAAGTCAATGTTGATTTAGGTTTTAATTATCCTGTATCTGTGACAGGAACCAGAGTGGTACTTGCCAACAGAAACCAGAAATTAAAGACAGTATATATATTTTCAAAGCACCCTTGTGGCGCAGTGGTTAAACAGCTGTATTGCAGCTATAATCATGACCTGACCTGCTCATGACCTGGGTTTCAATCCCAGGTAGCTGTCTCAAGGTTCACTCAGCTTTCCATTCTTATGAGATCAGTAACATGAGTACCCAGCTCGCTGGGGGGTGGAGTAATGTGTGGCCTGTATAAACAAATTGTAAATTGCCATATAATACTTTAAGCAATATGGGGGGAGGTATATATGTAAGGGTGTTTTGCAATTTGTTCTGCGAGTGGAAGCAAATATTTGTTGAACAATTACATAGACAGAAGCTTAATCAGACAAAGTTAGAGCTTACTTAAAACAGCTATATTACATATATACACAGATAAGTTACATGGAGACAAATCAACAGTATAACAGCATTTCATCATACATAGCATACATAATTAGTACATAGCCTAAAGAGACCAGAATGGGTGCCTTACTCACAAAAGGCCCATTGAACACTGATTAACAGAGCACTTATATGCATTTGTCTGTCCAATCAGGTAACACATTGCATCACGGCTTTTGCAGCACCTTGCATCAGCCTAACCCATTTAAGCCCATTCTTTTCACCTGCAGTCTAATAGAAAAAAACTTTAGACTGAATCACTGTGACTTTGCACATTTGCAGACTCCATTCCTAGAAATCAATTAAATACATACAGACCATTTATTTATACCCATTCTTATACATAGTTTCACTAACTAATATCTGACAATATAACCAGAACACTTTGCTTTACTTTATCATACAGTTGATGCTTCAATGGAACAGTGTGCAAAATATGATTCTTTCAATGTAGTTAAAATTGCCAAGAGGCCCAGCCAGTACAGGTAATAATGATCAGAGGCAATGGCAGAGGCAAACTAAAACCAGAAAAGCACCTAGAGGCTTACTTGCTTAAAGGGGGAAGCCCAAATGGAAGGTATGCTTGGTGGATACATGGGAGAGGGAATTCTCTGTTGATGCTCCAGAATGGCCCCATATTAACTGGCTTTCCAAAAGTAAGTGAAGACCTTTCTACTGAAGCAAGGTTTTCCCAAGTGCCTGGCAGCCAGAGTGGGGCTTTACCATGGATTGTTACACAGCAATATCTTGGTTTACGAGCATAATCCGTTCCAGAAACATGCTTGTAAACCAAAACACTCTTGTATTAAAGCAAATTTCTCCATACAAATAATGGAAATGCAGGTGATTCGTTCTGGAGCCCCATAAACCCCACACTGTAGAAACAAAATGTCAAAACTCACAAAAAAGTTGGCTAGATATCCACATCGACACCATGGTTTAGGTATCTTGCTGCGAAATTGGCTCTTCTTGGGTCTAACAACTGGATTTTACTTTTTAAAGTGACAATAATAAAATACAATTTGTAGCCCTATACACACTTGACTATCTGCCCCATGACTAGAAATTGTTTGAAAAATAAGAAAAGATGTTGAAAAGAATTAAAATCTATATACTGTACAAAGACAAATAAAACAACCCCCTAACTTGCACCCCCCCCAGTGTGGAGTAAGGAAGCAAGACACTTAGATGGTATCAAATATGGGTCACACTTTATTAAACAGCAAACAAACATCCCTTTTCAAGGGGGGTCCAGGTACGTAGGGGTGAAAGCATGATCTGACACTGAGGCTAACCTTGCCCCAGGCAAGATAATGGAAAGGGGTATTACCATATCACAAGGTACCCCACTAGGCGGCTCCTACCTGAGGCTCCTGGCTCTGGCCATGCACTGCCTTTGAGATCCTGGCTTACTCCCACCTCCCAATGCTGAGTCCTACAGAACTTCAATCACTGGGAGGAGGTCGGGCCTGCACACTGAGAATGCTTTTAAACTTCCTCCCAACCATGCTTTCCATCGTCAACCGCCAGTGTGGCCGATAACCAACCACACTCTGAACAAAAGGATTAAGAATGGGTTGGGCAAAAACACAATTGCACCTCCTAGAACCAATCAAGGTGCAGGCCAAAAATTCCCATCTGGCCCTGAAGCGCCCAGATTAAACTCGTCCTTAAACAGGGTGGGTGGGGTCAAACAAACACCGAAATAGGCTGGGGCAAAGAAGCAACTGCCTTTTAAAAGAGAGACCCGCTGAACCACTGTCCCCAGCCTCCCCCGTGCTCGCCTCTCCCTGTGCAGGGGGGGAGAACTCCTGCACCATAACAGCACAAAAGGGACCTTGAAAACATTCCTGGCTGGTGCAAGGTCCATTCCTCTTGCCTTCCTCTCAGTCATTACCTGAGACAGTCGTAGACAATCACCCACAATCCAGCAGGAGGGGGGGAGAGAGAGACCATTGGCTCACTTGTAATCATTTGACCTGCTCCAGTGCTTGTATTGCAAGACATTGCTTGTTGATCAAGGCAAAATTTAAAAGGAATGTTTGCTTGTCTTGCAAAATGCTCTTAAACCAAGTTACTCTTAAATCAAGGTATTACTGTACGTCACTGCTTTTGTTTTTGATGTTGCTTTTGTTTTCTGGTATATTACTTGTTTGGCCCTGTTTGTATTTGCATACTCACTATCGTTGCTTAAAATACTGCCTTGAAATTACGCAAGACGAAAGGTAGGATAAAAACATATTTTAAATTAAATAAGAAATGAATAAGGTGACACAACCTCTTGAGGTTCCAGGGTCACTATAAGGACTGCAACTGAGGCCATTCGTATAGCTCTTCCTACTTGTGATAATCAAAAAGCTAAGAAAAATGTACACAAGCTTTGGTCCTTGTTTCTGGGACTATTATTTTGAATAAAATACTGCTAACATAATAAGGTGTGTATATCCTAAAATAATTATAGATACAACAATACCATATGAATAATCACAGACATGATAAACAATGTATAAGGACCCGATCTGAAGCCAGGCTTGCTCCCAGCCGGATGAAAATGAGAGTTCTGGAGGTCTCGTTGGGGGGTGAAGAGGATTTGATGTGGGAATGGGCTGGGGGAATGGACTGCGAAATGGCAAATGTGTTTTCATGTTGCCAAATGTAAAGTAATGCATATTGGGGCAAAAAAAAATCAAAACTTTATCTATCAACTCATGGGCTCTGAGTTATCCATGACAGATCAGGAAAGAGATCTTGGTGTGTTGGTGGACAGCTCCATGAAGGTGTCTACCCAATGTATGGCAGCGGTGAAGAAGGCCAATTCCATGCTAGGGATTATCAAAAAGGGGATTGAAAATAAAACAGCCAACATTATAATGCCATTATACAAAACAATAGTAAGGCCGCACCTGGAGTATTGTGTACAATTCTGGTCACCGCATCTCAAGAAAGACATAGTGGAACTGGAAAAAGTGCAGAAGAGAGCGACCAAAATGATTACTGGGCTGGGGCACTTCCCTTATGAGGAAAGGCTAAAAGATTTGGGGCTCTTTAGTCTAGAAAAAAAGGCGCCTGAGGGGGGATATGATTGAGATGTACAAAATTATGCAGGGCATGAGTAAAGTGGATAGAGGGAAGCTCTTCTCCCTCTCACAAAACACCAGAACTAGGGGACATACACTCAAATTGAGGGCTGGGAGAGTAAGAACAGATAAAAAAAATATTTTTTCACCCAGCGCGTTGTTAGTCTGTGGAACTTCCTGCCACATGATGTGGTGATGGCATCTGGCCTGGATGCCTGCAAAAGGGGATTGGACAGATTCCTGGAGGAAAGGTCCATCACAGGTTACAAACCAAGATGGAGATGTGTAATCTCCAGGCTTAAAACTGGGGTACTTCAAGGGCCAGATGCAAGGGACTGGTATCAGGAGACAGATATCTAGTCTCGTGCGCTCCCAGATGCATCTGGTGGGGCCACTGTGAGATACAGGAAGCTGGACTAGATGGGCCATTGGCCTGATCCAGCATGGCTGTTCTTATGTTCTTATCTTTGCTGCGCCATGCTGCATTCACTTTTGGAGCATGCGGTCAGCTTTACTTGATTAAACCTTGAAGGCTTGCATCAGTCTTCATTTTTAAAAAAAGGAAAAGGAAAGGAAAAGGAAAAAAACTGAGGTTAGTAGTAAAGGGAGTGAGGGAGCAAGTGCCCTCATGGCAGGCCGTCTGCTCGCCACCTGCTGTTACATGGGCTTATCTGACTCCCAATCTTAGAGGGGGCAAAGCACTCGGGGAGAGTGCTGTGTGTGTGTGTGTGTGTGTGTGTGTGTGTGTGTGTGTGTGTGTGTGTGTGTGTGTGTGTGTGTGTGTTGCAGCTAGTCACTGGCTTACCCCGTTTAACAATGGCCGTTTGCACCCAAATATTGAGAGGGGTTGGTGCAGGCAGCTGTTAGCGTGAAAATTTGAATTTCCCCTGCCTGCCTCCCTCTTTGACAGCCCCCCTCACCACCCCAGCGCTGGTGGTTCTGGCATTGGGGGTTATTACTTATTTATTTATTTATTTTGAATATTTTTACCCCACCCTTCTCCTTGGAGGAGGACCCAGGGTGGCTTGCAATAGAAAGGGACAGTATAGAGTTCAGAACATTTTAGACACATTTGAGTTGAGAACAGGGAATTTGGAACAGAGGAAACTTGGAACATTAAAAGGTGACATTGGAGCTACAAAGAGCACTCAAGAAGAACAAAAAATCCATTATCAGGGGTGAAAAGCAACGTGGAAAGCACTAATGTTCTTATGAAATCAGTCAATGCAATCATGTATGGCAGACCTGCCCAAAGTCCGGCCCGGGGGCCAAATCCGGCCCTTCAGGCCATTCTGAGTGGCCCGCAGCTGGCTGGCCCGCCCCTCCCTCCCCCTCCTTCACCCACACATTCCCCTGCGGCGGCCACGGCTCCCTGTGCTTCCTTTGGTCCCCACCTTCCTTCCTTCCTTCCTCCCTCCCTCCCTTGGTCCCCACCTCCCTCCCTCCCTCCCTCCCTCCCTTCCTTGTTCCTTCCTTCCTCTCTTGGTTTCCACCTCCCTCCCTATCTCCCTTGGTCCCCGTCTTCCTTCCTGCAGGTGGGGTTGCAAGGGGTCAGTAGGTGGGGCTTATGGGTCAGTGGGGTTGCAGGGTCGGGGAGCAATCAGCCTCTGACACATTATCAGCCACCAAATCTGGCCCTCCTTAGAAAAAGTTTGGGCACCCCTGATGTATGGTAATGCATATAAAGTCACATAGTAGATAATCCCTTATTCAGGGAAAGCTTGCCTGAAGAGAAAGGTCTTTGCTTGCGTCTGGAAAGACAACAGTGATGGTGCAGTCTTGGCCTCCAGCAAGAGGGAGTTCCAAAGTCTGGGAGCAGCAACAGAGAAGGCCTTTTTGTGTGTTCTTCTGAAACTGTGAAGGTGGCGGTATGGAGAGATAGGCCTCTCCTGATGACCTAAGCACCTGAGCCAGTTCATACTGTGAAATTTGATCTTTGAGGTAGCTTGGAATAAATAATAAATTTTAATTTAAATTAAATTAAAAACAAAAAAAAATAATTTAAAAAGAAAAAAAAACCTATTTATGTATATATGTATATATACATGTATACATACATAGGCCTGGAGGCTGGCAGTTTTGTTTTGCATCTTCAGAGTTTTTCCACTGGTAGGCATGTTGCTTAGGGATATTCTAAGAACATAATAATAATAATAATAATAATAATAATAATAATAATAATAATAATAATAATAATAATAATAATAATAATAATAATAATAATAAATGTTCCCTTTAGATGTAGGAAGGGGTGGACATCACCATTACAGCATCATGATTAAAAAAGAAAGGAGAAAGAACAAGTCAGTATCATATGCCAGCTTCAGAACAGGGATGGGACAATGTGTGATGTCTGCTGTGACAATCTCTTAAAGCTGCTGTGTTTGCATGGCTGAAGAAGCCCATTATTAATCGCTCAAGCCCCAACAAAAAGAACCTAAACTCAGTTGCAGCACTGTCGCAATCTCAAACATTTTACATTACGACAGTCAAACATTTGCTCTGCAAGTTACCTCCAGTTCAAACTGCATCACATATAGTTTGGTCCTCTCTTGTTATCATTTGCTGGCTGAATACCTCACTGTCATTTATTATTGTTGTGTTTTCTAGTCTTCTCCTTTTTGCAATGGGAACTGCCTAGAAGCAGAATGCCCCCCCTTTT
The DNA here is from genome assembly GCA_037367245.1 of Phrynocephalus guinanensis. Classification (NCBI taxonomy): domain Eukaryota; kingdom Metazoa; phylum Chordata; class Lepidosauria; order Squamata; family Agamidae; genus Phrynocephalus; species Phrynocephalus guinanensis. The sequence continues at coordinate 155,128,134 of CM074732.1, read as the reverse complement.
TTCATGGTAGTACTCTGGTGTTGTTTTCTTGAATTTGCTCCAGCTGTTGGCTAAATTGATATGCAAGAAAATTATGTACCCTTCACTTGCAGCTGTATGAGAGTGCTTGGTGAGTTGCTGTGTTTTGCATACCGAAGTGAGGAAATGGGAGGTGGCACCAATTCCTGGCCACTTTGTCTACCTGACACCTAAAGACGAAATGCCCATATGATTGGGCCCACCTCTGTCATTCTTCTGAGACACAGCTACTGGAAACCACAAGAGGGAACGGGAGATGTAGTGGTTGGAGATGCGCATGAAATGAACTTTTGGTTCCTCTCATCATTCGTTATTCATTTTGTTATGTAATGAAATGAATAACGAACTGCCCCCTCTAAGAGAAACAAAACAAAATGAAATGGAAATATCCGTTTCGTTTCGTTTCGTTTCGTTTCGTTTGCCAGCAGTGCTGCTCCTGGGGTCCTCCATCCTGTCTGCAGGGAGGGTCCAGGACCCTCTAGGAAAAAAAAAAGACTGGCTGCGCTACAGCTGGTGGGCAGCCATATGGCCAGCTGTAAAAAAATAATAATACAAAAAATACAAAAAAATCTGGCACACGGGCCAAAAGTAAAAACAAACAAACAACTGATCCGGCACATGGGCCCGGTACCGGCCTGTGCGCACCGGACCCAAAAGAAATAAAGCCGACCAGCCCGTGCTACCGCTGGTAGGTGGGCTACATGGTTGGCAGTAAAAATAAAAATAAAAATAAAAATAAAAATAACATCTATAGAGGCTGCTGGCTGAGGTCATACGGAGTTTTGGAGTTTGTTGTCATTAGTACACTGATGACACACAACTCTATCTCTCCTTTTCCACCTCTGCAACAGAGGCTGTGGACGCCCTTAACCGCTGCCTGAACGCAGTCGTGGAGTGGACCAGGGCTAACAGGCTCAAGCTTAACCCCGGGAAGACGGAGGTCCTGCTCTTTGGGGGGTCCCCGGGGGGGTGTACAGTGGCCCTCTCCCCAGTCTGGAAGGAGTAACCCTTCAGTTGGCGGATTGAGTGAGGAGTCTGGGCATTGTCCTGGACCCAGCTTTGTACCTGGAAGCCCACGTGGCAGCAGTGTCCAGGGCAGCCTTTTATCAGCTTAGGTTAATCACCCAGATTCGCCCGTACCTTGACGTGGATCCCCTCAGGATGGTAGTGCAGGCATTGGTAATCTCACGGATTGATTACTGTAACGCCCTATACATGGGGTTGCCCTTGACCCTTGTCCGGCATTTGTAGCGGGTGCAGAATGCGGTGGCCAGGCTGGTGGTGGGTGCGAGCAGGTACGCCCGTATCACCCCCCTCGCCTGCACTGGCTGCCCGTTGCTTCCCGGATAAGGTTCAAGGTCATGGTTTTGGTTTACAAAACCCTCCATGGCCTGGGACCTATCTATCTGGCAGAGCGGATCTCCCAGAGATTAACCTCGTCCAGACCAACCAGAGCTTCGTCCTCCGTCTCTTTCAGAGTGCCGACACCGAGAGAGGCCCGTAGGGCTTCAACCCGGAACCAGACCTTTTCGGTGGTGGGCCCGGCCTATTGGAACAAGCTGCCAGCTGAGATTAGGCAGGCTGAGTCGTTGCTGGCCTTTAGAAGGGCCTTAAAGACCTGGCCCTTCAGGCAATGCTTTGGGGACCACTGAGCACACTGTGACGTGGGTTTTTTCCCCTTCTCCTTGCTGGATCTTACCCTCGTTGGGTGGTGTGAGGTCTATTTTTCTATTGGGGGCTCATTGGTGTAGTAATTTTATATGAATGCATATTTTATTATGCTTGTATTTTATTTTACTTTATTTTATTTTAAAAATTGATTTCTGTGTTGTTTTTGTATTGGGGTCCGATTGTTGGGTAGTCAGTCACCTTGGTGATGTGCTGTACACCACCCAGAGTTCCCTATGGGAAAATGGGGTGGTTAATAATAAGTTCAAATAATAAAATAAATAAATAAATATAAATAAAATAAAATAAAATAAAATTTAAAAAAAGCGTGCCGACCTGGCCCCAGAGTGACCAGGTAGGTGCTCTAAAAATAATAAAAAAATAAAAAATTTAAAAAAATTAAAACCAGTGCCGACCCAGCCCCAGGGGCTGCATGGTCGGCGGTTTTAAAACAAAAAAACAAACAAAAAATAGAAAAGAAAAGAAAAGGAGTGCAGACCCAGCCCGAGGGGTTGCTGGGTCGGCACTCCAAATTCAAGAAAAAAAATAAAAAAATAAAACCAGTGCCGACTCAGCCCCAGGGGCTGTGAGGTCGATGCTTGGGGGTGGGGAGAGAGGCACTGGCCCCAAGCCAGCACCTCTCAGCTGAAAGGCACTGGCTTGGGGCCAGTGCCTCAAAAATCCCCACTGGGGACTTTTAAACCCCACCCAAAACAAACAAAAAACCCCCAAAAATATTTGAAATGGAGCACCAACCGGGCTCCAGGGGTGGCTGAGTCAGCACTCTAAAATAAATAAAAATAAATAAAAGAAGTGCTGACCTGGCCCCAGGGGCCACGCGATCGGCGCTTGAAGGGGAAAAAATGAGGTGCTGGCCCCAAGCCAGCACCTCAAAAAGCCTCTGCCACAGGGGCCAGGATCAGCTGCCGCCACCACCACTGCTGCCGCCACCCAGTAAGGAGCCGAAATGGTACAGATTGGTTTGGGTTCGTAGAGATTTTTTTTAAAAATTTGTTCAAACCCGAACCCGAACTGAACCAAGGGTGAGCCTGAAACAGAGAAACCCGAACCATGTGTTTTCTGTTTCGTGCCCACCTCTGGTAGTGGTGTGTGCTGAGGGATTCCTACCACTTTCCGAGCCAAAGAAAGAAGCAAAGGAAGAACATATGCATTATGAGGGAACACAGTAAGAATAAGACACATTTTTAGTTAAGTGTTTTAGTTGTATGTTCACCAAGGCATTTTCTTATGTAAAAGAGGCCTTGTATTTGGAAGAAAAATCCAAGCAAAGAGTGGGAAAGGAACTTCTGAATTAGAGGCAGGGAGACTGTCCAGACTGGGTGAGAGCCAGTGGAAAAGGAATGAAGATGCAGATGGGGAGCAGATAAGGAGTTTGAGGCATCTGCCTTTCCATTTGTCTGTTTCCATCCACCAAATTTATCTGTGGCTGAGATGTGGTTAGATAATGCTAGACCGCTTGGCGACCTAACACTATACTGTATTCAGTAGATCATAAGTAATACATTGATTGGTGGCCTACCCCAGAGACAGTCCATTAAAGGGGGGGGGAAGCATTCTTCAATTACTGTGGTTCCTCCTAAACATGCTGCAGTGGTTGATCAAGCTAATTTTAGGAATTGTTCCACCCTCAGCAGAGGTTAAAAACATGGAAGCCTCCACTAAATGTCATTTAATGCTTAAATTAACGTATTCCCTTGTGTTCCTCCTGTTTTCCATATTACTGGTATCTTAATCTTGCCTGCTGCTGGAAAAGGAGTTTTGCTTTCCAGTTTTCTGGAAAGAAGACTTAATTGCTCACGCATAAGTATATTAAGACAGTCAAACATCATTTACTGTATGATAACTCCAGTTCAAGTTACATCTCATGTAGTCTGGCTCTCTTATTATCATTTATTAGTTTATTTATTAGCTTATTTGTTTAAGAGCCTCATGGTGCAGTGGCTAAATGCTTGTACTGCAGCTAAAACTGTGCTCACTACCTGGGGTTCAATCCCAGGTAGCAGGCTCATGGTTGACTCAGGCTTCCATCCTTCCCAGTTGGTAAAATGAGTACCCAGCTTGTTGGGGTGGGGTGGGGGGCACCCAGAGGGTTCTTGAAGTGCTATGGGGTGATATATAAGCAGGACACTTTGTTTGCTTGCTTTTATGACTATAGTTTATTTTCATGCTAGGATTCAGATTTCTAACATTTCCTTAACCGTAATAAGGTGTCCACAAATTTATTTAACTTATTATAGCCCTCCCAGGTTTCCCAATGTTCTTCAAACTGCATGCTAGAAGGAACGTATGGATCAAGTCCAACCCTTGTAAGGGGCATTAGTAGGGGGACTGCACTGCCAGCTCCTGTTCCACAGCGAGATGCTTGGGCCTCAGAGCTATCCAGTAATTCTAGAATAAAGGTACTCAGAAGGTGCTTACACGGTCCCTCCTTAGGCTGGTACTTTGAGATGGTATAGCTTGCTACAGGCTGCAGTAGTGGTAGGGCCCATAACTTCATCACTTACAGGCATTTCAGATGATCAAAGCAGACCCTTCTCCTTGGATATAACAACAATAACACTAATTGAATAAATAATAAGTACACAGATGTGTCCTTAATGATGGGACCCAAGAAGGGACAAGGAAGGAGCAAGGGGTAACACCCTGCCAGGATTAGGCCCTCCCAGTTGCCCCCGCTTGCCTCAGCTTCATTGGATGAGGGGGAATGGCCAATTTGGGAACAATGAAGTCCAAGATGGAGGTTTTGGAATGAAGTAGGTAGCCAGTTGGCGTATCAGCAACTGGCGTGTCAGAACCTCGGGTTATGGCATGGCAGTCTAAAGCTAGAAAGTGGGCTCACCATAAGGACCCAGCTAATGACTTGATATCCAGTTTTTTGGCTCTCAAAGGTTCAGCTTCTGGTGTTCAGCAGGAACAGCTGTCTCCTCACAGGGGGCTTGAGAAGTACAGGGGGCTGCATGGGATGGTGAGAGAAGTATATCAGCCGGGAGCAGTGCTCAAGAGGACTCAGGACCATGTCGGAATCCTGAGGTGGATGTGCAGCACCAGCCACGCAGTATGCAGTCGATGCACCTTTCCCTTCAGTATCAGATCCATCTGTTTTGGATTTGGTTCTAGCAGCCCGGGATCTAGGGGAAGTCCTATTGCAAGGGCTCTGGTGAAATTTTGCAGTATCTAAACTATATCTTTTGTGGAATAAGCATATATTTATGGGAAAATGAAGTTGTAATATTATTTGGGGGGAAAACTGAGTTCACAAATTATATTGCTTAGGAAGTCTAATATGGGCTTCTGTCATTCTAGAAGCTGCTGCCACTCACTGTCTTCCCTATGCTTTTTTTGAGAGGGGCAGTGAGACCCTTCTGTCTAACTCCTGGGGTTTGCAGATGAAAAAATTCCCAACTTTGGGTTTCTCCTGGAGGGTTGGCACCTGCACATTTTTGGGCTTTTTCAAATGAAGTTCAGTTACCAACCTGAAGCGAGGCTTCCTGCCTTCTACAGATATTTCTGGATCCCTCCAAGGATCCCTTCCCACTTCTGTCTTCCCTGATCCCCGAGGCGTTTCTCTGCCTGTGGGCAATCTGCAGCAAGAGCCTCCTGGCCTCTCTGAGGGTCACAGGACAACAATCAATTCTAACTATTTAAAAGAACCAGCTGTCTTGAGTCTCATAGTTGCTGGGTCTGAGATGCCTTGCCCTCCTATGAACTCTTGGATTTGTGGTTTTGGGAGAGGGGTGACTGCCTACTGGGGGTGGTGGTGGAGCATGGCTGTGGAGGCCCCTTGATTTAGAGGCCCTAGGCTTCAGCCTACTTAGCCTATACATCTGACCCTGTTTCTAGCTATGAACCTGCAGCCCCTAATCCAGGATCATCACAGACTAGCCATTTCTTTAGAGGAGACCAAGTGCATCCAGATGTTCTGGGCTGTATATTGTCCCTCATTACTGTAAGCCAACCCGGATCCTTTTCCAAGGAGAAAGGTGGGGTAAAAATATTCAAAATAAAATAAAATAAAATAAATTGTCCAATACTTGAATATTAAGACAGGAGATATTAAGAATTTTTCACTGTTACAGTAGGGGATTGTTCTTCTGAGAAAAGAATGGAGACCAGAGATAGTTTGGAAAACTGAATAAATTAATGCCTCAAACTCCAAATTTTGCCAGAGTATGTCATTCCCTTTGAGATCTCCTAAGTGTTTTAACTTCGGTCTATGATGTTAAATTATTTCTTCTGTAAGCTAAATAGAAGTAAACTGAGAAAAACTAGTCAGTTTCTGAAGCATTGACATGGATTTCTGTCAGCCAATATGTCTGTCATTGGCCTATTATATATATATTGTTGTTGTTCAGTCGTTCAGTCATGTCCGACTCTTCATGACCCCATGGACCAGAGCTCGCCAGGCCTTCCTATCTTCCACTGCTTCGCGGAGTTTTGGTAAATCCATATTGATTGCATTGATGACACCGTCCAACCATCACATTCTCTGCCGTCCTCTTTTCCTTTTGCCTTCAATCTTTCCCAACATCAGGGACTTTTCCAAGGAGTCCTCTCTCCTCATGAGGTGGCCAAAGTACTGGAGCCTCAGCTTCAAAATCTGTCCTTCCAGTGAACATTTGGGGTTGATTTCTTTCAGGATGGATAGATTTGATCTCCTTGCAGTCCAGGGGACTCTCAAGACTCTCCTCCAGCACCACAGCTCAAAAGCATCAATTCTGCGTTGATCAGCCATACATCACTACTGGAAAAACCATAGCTTTGACTATCCTGACCTTAGTTGGCAAAGTGATGCCTCTGCTCTTTAAGATGCTATCTAGGTTTCCCATTGCTTTCCTCCTAAGAAGCAGGCGTCTTTTTATTTTGTTGCTGCAGTTGACATCTGCAGTGATCAGGGAGCCCAAGAAAATAAACTCTGTCATTGCCTCCATTTCTTCCCCTTCTATTTGCCAGGAGGTGATGGGACCGGTGGCCATGATCTTAGTTTTTTTTTGATGTTGAGCTTCAGCCCATTTTTTCACTCTCCTCTTTCACGCTGATTAAGAGGTTCTTTAATTCCTCCTCACTTTCTGCTATCAGAGTAGTATCATCTGTGTATCTGAGGTTGTTGATATTTCTTCCGGCAGTCTTAATTCCAGCTTGTGATTCATCCAGACCTGCCTTTCGCATGATGTACTCTGCATATAGGTTAAACAGGCAAGGTGACAGTATGCAGCCTTGTCGTACTCCTTTCCCAATTTTAAACCAGTCAGTTGTTCCATATCCAGTTCTGACGTTTGCTGCTTATATATATATAATATATATATATAACTGATAAAATGTGAATTCCTGGAGGACTGGCCCAATTTTCCTAACCAAAAAGAATAACACCCATAAAGATTCACACTCAGTGAGGAACTGGACTCCCTTTCCTCTGTACAAACTCCGTAGGTTTTGATTGTTTTATGATGGCATTTTATTTTATTTTTGCCTGCACAGTTGGCTTTGGGGTTCTCAATGCTTTATAGACCTTTGTCTTTTTATTAGTTCAGTGCTCCCTGTTGATTTTATGATTTATATACCTGCTGTCACCACCAGCATCTCACTGTAAACAAGAATGCTGTATCTCAGTAGGTTATTTTCTGTTAATGACCTATGATACAGTATATAAATAAACCCAAGAGGAGACCACAGGTGCAGTTTCTTAGAAATATTGCAGTATTACTTGGACATTGCTCAGAAGTTTTCCCCCAAAACTTTACTTTGAAGAAGAAAGGAGGATTGCGGTTATACAGAAGTACTCATGGAACAAATATATCCAAGATCAGAACTTGAAGATTTTTTAAAAAACAAATACCTTCTCATTTATTGTTCTAGCATTTGAAAAATAATTTCTTCTACTTTCTGTGCATGTGTATGCGTGTGTTACACACACACACACACACACACACACACACACACACACACAATAGTGCTTTTAAAAATATCTTGTTTAATTTCTTACTGTATTGCTTTAAAGAACTGCCAGTTTTTCTGAGGAAAAAAAAGGATTGATCAGGGAATGGCATATGTTTAAAATCCTGCAAAATCATTTTAAATTTTTAGATTATTATGTGCATATGTTTTGAATGCATTCCATTTTCTGTGTCCACTGGGTCCTTCCATCTAATCTAAGACATTTCATTGTTTTAAAATGTACCAGCTCTTCTCCCTCTCACAAAATACCAGAACTAGGGGACATACACTCATATTGAGGGCTGGGAGAGTAAGAACTGACAAAAGAAAATATTTTTTCACCCAGCGCGTTGTAAGTCTATGGAACTCCCTGCCACAGGATGTGGTGATGGCATCTGGCCTGGATGCCTTCAAAAGGGGATTGGACAGATTCCTGGAGGAAAAGTCCATCACAGGTTACAAACCATGATAGAGATGTGTAATCTCCAGGCTTAAAACCAGGGTACTGTACTTCCAGGGACAGATACAGGGGAGTGGTATCAGGAGACAGATATCTAGTTTCGTCTACTCCCAGACGCATCTGGTGGGGCCACTGTGAGATACAGGAAGTTGGACTATATGGGCCTTTCGCCTGATCCAGCATGGCTCTTCTTATGTTCTTATGTTCTTATGATCTGGTCTGTCAACCCACAAAACAATGCTGTAACCAAAACAAAATGCATAATAATTAATAATGTTGAAGAGATTTGACCTGGGGCATGTGGCACTTCACCTGTCTATGCCACTCTGAGACACCATTGGATATCTCCTCAGGAAAAAGGAGGGGGGGAAGGTCCTGCTAAAAATAAAAGGGTGATAACTTTCAGAAAAAGGAAAGTGAACTGAGCAGAGATATTGTGCATATTATTTTCCTAACACCCACTAGTTCAGGCATGCCCAAACTTCGGCCCTCCAGATGTTTTGGACCACAACTCCCACAGTCCTTTATCATTGGCAATCTAAGCTTAGAATTCTGGGAGTTGTGGTCCAAAACATCAGGAGGGCCGAAGTTTGGGCATGCCTGCACTAGTTGATTCAACTCTAAATTTGATGCTGTCTAAATTTTGGTGCCCAGGTGCCCGACCCAGGATGAAACACAGCCTTAACATACTTTGACATGGCAAGAAAGCACACCATGTTAGGGCCTGTACTTAGATAAACATGAAAAGTTAAAAGAAAATATGAAGAAATAACATTCATCTTCTTCACCATCATTGATTTTTTTAAAAATCCTGTTTCTTCAGAGTTAATGAGCCATGATAGTGTTACCATTTCTCATTTTTGTTTCTCATCCATCAAAACCTTCATTCTTTGTTTGGGCACATAAAGGGTTTGGAATTAATCAGATCTCCTTTTGACTTCTGTTTGGCTTTTTAAAAAGACAATGTCCTACTGTTTTATACAAATTAAATGTCATCAGGACACCTCTAAAAATGTCATCATGTGAGCAATAATGGTGACAAAAAGTGCAAAACCAGATGGCAGTTTCATAAAGACTCTTCAGCTAAACTGCCAGGTTTGGGTATTGGGGTTAACCCCAGCGATTCATTTTATTTTATTTTTGGTGTATTGTGTTGAGTACTTGTTAAGAAAGGTGCTTTTAAAAAAGAGAGATAGAAAGTTTATTTCAGCCACTTGCTTTCCAGTGAAGTAATAGGCAAGGTAACCTTATGTGAAAAGAAGGGGACTTGGCCATGGCTGAAATTAGACAAGACATCAGCATCACAATAAGAAGCTGACCATTTTCAGTCTATCAAGGCATGTCCAAGCAATTAGATTAGCAAATAAAGCCCATGTTTACATCCTGATGACTGATTAGTGTTATCAGGTATGCTTCCACAGCACATGTGCCCACTCACACATGTTCAGAGACACACCCATAGGGGATCTTTGAACTATGACAATAGTGTGTCTTGAGTGGGCTGAGTAGATCACACTCATAACATAGCTATTCAGAATCTTTTTTATTGAATACAAAAGGTAAGATATATTACAGGTTCACAATTAAGTACAAAACTAATGGGGGTAATGCAATCTCAAAAGAAGCGAACTTGTATGGCTCATCTCCTTCATAAGAGCATAAGAACAGCCTTGCTGGAACAGGCCACAGCCCATCCAGTTCAGCATTCTGTCTCACACAGTGGCTCACAGTTGCTTCAGGGTATTCCCAAGCAGATGTCTTCACCTGCTTATGATTCCTTGCAATTGGCATTGAGAGATATCCTGCCTATCTCTGCAACACGAACATTGTCTTTAGACATCCATAATGATAGCCATTGATACCCCTGTTCTCCATGAACTTGTCTAATCTTTTCTTAAACCCGTAAAGGCTGACAGCTGTCACCACTTCTTCTGGCAGGGAATTCCACAGACCAGTGATCCTCTGGGTGAAAAAGTACTTTCTCTTATTTGTTTGAGATCTAGCACCCAAAAGTTTCATGGAGTACCCCCTAGTTCTAGTGTTGTGCGATAGGGAAAACAGTTTTTCCTTATCTACTTTGTCCACACTGTGTATTATTTTCGTTACAACTTTAAAATATAACCATTTAATTTGGTTATATTTTAAAGTTGGTAAAGGATTTGGTAAATGGATAAAGATAGGCATCGAAATTCATATGCATAGCAAAAGACCAGTAATAGTGTCCTTCAAATAACCATGGAAAACCAGCCATTGTCTGAGAAGCACAGAAACACACCTTCCCTACCTTTTCCAAAGGTATGTTAAAAAGAATAAAACACTGCTCATAAGATGGTTCAAAGGAAGGATTGTTCCCTAAATCATACTAATATATGTACGCACCCTGGAATGTGAGGATGAATTGTGGAGCCACTGATGTGTAGGGAAAAGTTCTATCCGAAGATAGATAAAGGATTACAGATTATATCCCCTTAATATCGTTAGATTATTTTACAGCTATGGAGTGTTGGTAATCTGCTTGGGAGGAACAGTTGAAGGGTTCAGGCAAGGATAGATACAGAAAGAGGATTTACACCTGATCCTTAATGAACAGGACCACTGGCATAGGAAAAGCAGGTCCTCTGGATATCCAGGAGTCACATTGTCCAGGTGTCACCATGTTCTTGTGTTTACAACAGATTTGCATCCTGAGCATGCACCACAGAGTAGGTGTTAATATGGACCCATAGACAAACACCAATCATTGTTGCTGATGCTCCAGGTTGGGCAATTTTTCAAAAAGACACCTCCATCCATTCAGATCTATGTTAGATCTCAGTTCCTGGAGGTAGCTGGCATGTACCAAGTTCAGCAGAATTCTCCTAATAACTGCATCCTGCAGAATCCCACCATGCAAACAGGCAGACTCCCTCCAAGTTAAGGTTGCCTTTAAACGAAGAACTAGTCCCTGAGAGCCTTGCATATTGAAGGCCATCTTCTGTTAAAAGGACCACATAGACAACCTGCAACCTTGAGGATGGCTATAATTGTGAAGGAAGAATTTCTTCCTGACAGCAATCTGTATCGAGGGAGGGGAGTTCCTTCTTTAACCTTTAGTGACTAAAAGCTACAACAAACTGAAAGGTAAAACTTCAGAAACCATGCCATGCAAAATGCATTAGTAGATTTTAATCAGATATTAGGATTTTATGAAAACATAGGTACCTTTGAGTATCACGTCATCCCATAAGAAATCCAATCCAGTAACGTCCTTTATTGTTTTTGTATAAAAATAGGTCTCCACCAGAATACATCGACTTAAGTCTACAACAGGCAATGGCGCTTTCTATGTGATAAATAGACATTAAAGCAGAGCCCTGGCAATCTCCCACATTATTTAAGGAAGCAATGATCAAAAGGGAAGAGGGTACAAAGAACTTGCAGCCTCGTATATTCTCTGCACTGATGCAGAGATATTGTCACCCATGGTGAATACAATTACTACCAAGGAGTGCTGGAGAGATGCTGTTAAACCTCACGTTTATAAATCTCTGCTGAAGGTTAGAAGCAGAGGAGTAAAGAAAGAAGCCCAACACCATCATCAAGGCTCCTGTGATTATTTATAGAGAGGTATATAATTATATCACTCTTCCCCCACACCACACCACAGGTTGGTGATTATTTCTTGGTGCCGCACACTTGATGTGCAACCACTGAACATGAAGTCAATTCCCTTATAATTGCACTGCAGTTTTGTCACAACCGAAGGCGCTGATTTTTGATGCAGTGTGTGCTCACTCTGCATTTTGTACTGCACATGTCTTATCTGTTCCAGGTAAAATTCCCTCGCTTGTTTTCCCTGCAGTTTTTGAGAGATATGGGGGGTGGGGGATTCCCACGGCAGTAACCGGCTTATTACTGTGGGCTAACATTTGTCATTTTGCCCAAGGCTCACTGATATATACTGAAAGTATTAAGCCTACATGACAGCAGTTCTTGCCTTCCCCTCCAAGATTCCTGCCCCCAGTATGGGAATAATGTCACTCTATGAATCTACTTATCCAGTATACTGTGGTACATAGAGTGAGATTATAGGACACAGGAGACCTGACTTTGAATCCTCATTCAACCAAGGAAGTTTATTTGGGGTGGTGGTGTAACACTGGTAAAACCACTCCTTAAGTGTGTGTGTGTGTGTGTGTGTTTGCATCGTTACAGCCATGACCAACTCTTTGTGACCCCGTGCCCATGGAGTTTTCTTGGCAGGAATACTGGAGTGGTTTGCCAGTCCCTACTCCAGGCGCCTACAGCACCTGGTATTCCCTGGTGGTCTCCCATCCAAGTACTAACCAGGGCCGGCCCTGCTTAGCTTCCGAAATCAGGCGAGATCGGATGTGCTTAGGGCATCTAGGCAGCGTCTACTCCTTAAGTATTAGTTACTTATTTTAAAAATCCTATTAGGGTTGCTATAAATTGAATGTGGCTTGATAGTACAGAAGTCACACAATAAAGGCATCACCCATTCTTGCCTCCTGACTGCATACAAAGACTACATGGCTTTTTAAATATCCAATGTGATTTGGTGGGCAAAGCAAGAGGACTCAGGAAGGTCTGTGCTCTAATCCCTGCTAAGCCATGGGAAATCAAGGGAGGTGTGGCACTTGTAAAATCACTCCTTAAAAAGACGTCACTTACCTTGAAGACCCTATTATCGTCGCTATGAGTCAGTTTGGACTTGAGAGCATATATCAACAACATGTATTAGAGATAAAGCATGGCATTCCATGTTCTGTTGCTATAACTGATATGAAGCAACTTGATGGGGCATAATAGCAAACACTTAGATAGAAATAACATAGCTATAATTCCTCCTCCATGAATGGAGATTGCTATTCTACCATTAACACCATTATTTTTTAAACAGATTTTTTTTTAAATTTAAAATTTAATTTTTTTAAATAGAAAAAGGAGAAATAACTCCTGGCAAATCCATCTTTTGCCATGTTATAACTTATTGGTACCACTCTGAGGAAGAGGATTTCGCCCTCAAAATATTAGCAACATTTTTGTGAATTTTCTAGTATTCTAGCCTAAAGGTATCCCCTGTTCCACTTTTGTATTTGGTTTTTGTGATGGCTACACGACTCCTCAACTTGTTTTGCTTCAACTGGAAATACTGAGATATCAGGAATGAGCCGCCCCGCTCCATACGTGCCAGGGAAGAGGCAAAGGGACCATCAACGGAGACATGGAAAGACTGCAACACTGGGTAATCTTTTTCCTTTTTATTTGATCCAATTGGCTACACCCAGTGGACTTTTAAAAATTCTGTCCCAATCCACAAATGAAATGGATGGGCCTTCTGCACCCACCCCTCCCCCTTCACTGGCAAGGCAGGGGCTATTGGCCTTGATAGCCACAGTGAGGAGAGGTGTGAATGTGTGTACATGAGCCGTGACATGGCTTTGGAAGGACTGGGGCAATAAAAACACCTCCCTCTATTCATTCCAGATGCAGCCTAAGAACATCCAAGCTCTGAGCCTCGACTAAGAAAACTGCCTGGCTTTTTTTCCATCTTGCCAAGGGCCTTATATCTAAGAAATAACTCTGGAAAATCCATCTTTTGCCATGTTATAACCTATTGCTACCACTCTAAGGGAAAAGGTTTTGCCTCGAAATATTAGCAACGTTTTTGTCAATTTTCTAGTAGCCTAAATGTACCACCTGTTCCACTTTTGTAAACAGAAAAAGCTGGGTTAGTAAATGTGGAGTACTTCTGACCAGAATGGCTTTCCAGTGTATTGACTCTTACCATTAGCATTGTGATTAGAGGTTGGGTTTATGGAAGAGTTCAATGTAGATCCCCACCCCCACCCCTGAAACCTCTGAGAATTCCACTGGGTCCTTCCTCTGAAAGGGGACAACTTACTGAGTACCACAGTATGTCACTTGGTCTTCTAGGCCAGCTGTTCTCAACAGGGGTGTAAGGAAGGAGGGGCACCATCCTTATCTGAGAGGCTGACCAAAACGGAGAACAACTGTTCTCAACAGGTGCCATATAGCCTGGTGTGTGTGTGTGTGTGTGTGTGTGTGTGTGTGTGTGCGCGCACGCGCATGCACGCGCACTGGCTTGCACATTTGAAAGGGGCCACAGACTAGAAACAATTGTTCACACATTATATAAGGTTTATTATGGACTTCATACAATCCTGATTTGTCCTATATTTCTTTCGTATTGTGTTTATGTCCATGGCAAAACAAAATAAAAACAAACAAACAAAAATAGAGAGGGGGGAGAGGTGCATGTCTGTGTGGATGTGTGCTACCCTTACCTACTGATATGAAAAAAATAGCTAATACTTGGAGTTGATATCTACCCCCCTTCTGGTGACAATATCACATAAATGTGTCTGAGGACAGGAAGTACTAGCAGGCAGATGTTCTGGGGTGTCCAAGGTCAGTCCACCTCAAAATACAGAGCAGTTAAAAAGAGAGTTTCTCACAGCATGCCAAGAATAGTCAGATAACAGAGCCAAGCAGTCAATCCATAAATCACATATGTTCCGAGGTGGCACATCAAACAGGGAGTAGACAGAAACACAGTCATAAACAGTCAGGTTTTGCAGCAGGGTTTTTGGCATAAGTGAGGCAAAGAATGCTGCTATGACAACTAAACCCAGATGTGTTTTTTGTTTCCAACAGTTTAGGTTGGCAGTGTGAACTCTACTTCTAGTCTTTGGTGTGAAGCCTCTCCATTTTTCGGATATGTACTAAGTGCTGTTAACTTACTGTATATCAAATTACATCAAGACTGCTAGTCTTAATAGGGTCTTCAAGGTATGGGAGATATTTAAGGAGTAATTTTACCATTTCCACCACACAGTGAGTTTTGTTGATTGGAATCCTGAGATCTAGTTTATCTGTCAAGGATTGTAGTTTTGACAAAATGTCTGTAATATATATTTAACAGATTACAAAATGGATCCTGTGTAAAATGCTATGTCATGAGCTAGACAAGAATGTGTATTAGGTCTAGGTCACAGTGTAAAGAATAATTAGTACTGGAAGGTCAGGATGATTAGGCACAGGTGGTATAGCTAAATCACCTCATCCCATGTAGTGTGTGATTGGCTTACACCATATTGCTTTGTGTATATAGGTATCAAGCAAACCAGTATAAATTTCCCCATTCTCTGTTATGCTGTGCTTTGTATATTGTTATTGCATATTACTCTTTGTCATGTGTACATATAAGTTTTGTACT
The DNA here is from genome assembly GCA_037367245.1 of Phrynocephalus guinanensis. Classification (NCBI taxonomy): domain Eukaryota; kingdom Metazoa; phylum Chordata; class Lepidosauria; order Squamata; family Agamidae; genus Phrynocephalus; species Phrynocephalus guinanensis. The sequence continues at coordinate 155,112,796 of CM074732.1, read as the reverse complement.
AAGTTCTATTGCCTTGTTAATTTGTCTCCTAGCTCCATAATCACTAAGTGCATTTATTCTTCCACAACGCTGCTAATCTCTGTTAGTGGTTTATATATTTCCTTGAATATAACAAATCCCTTTCTGCATAAAACATACTTTAACACATCACTATGCTTACTACCCCATATTGGCTTTCACTCATCTTCTTTTCTCCAGCTATCTTAAAATAATTATTATTTCAGATTACTGACTTTGCTCTGCAGTGGTCTCTGCTTCCACATCCTGAATTGTTGGCATTCTCCGGGACAGGGCATTTCTTCCTCTATCAATCTAAAACCTCTTAGAAATGCCAAGTAGAGATGGGCACGACTCAGCGAAATTTTTGTTTTTGTTTTTGTTTTTTTGTTTAGTTTCATAACGAAAACGAAAACGAAAATTTTTCAAAAACCAAAACGGAAACGGAAACGAAACGACCAATTTTGCCGTGTTTTTCGTTTTCGTTGTGGCAAATCCATTGAACTGAAAAGAATGCTAACGAAACAGCAATTTTTTGTTTTCGTTTTCATTTTTTCGTTTCATTATGAACCGAAAACGAAACAAAAAAATTTCAAAAAGAAAACGAAAAATGCAAACGAACCGAAACGGATCCCCAAACGACCAAACGAAAAACGAAACACAATTTTTTTGAGTCATGCCCATCTCTAATGCCAAGTCCTGCCTAGCAAGGCTAGATTGTGAATTTCCTCTGCCTCTGAAAAGGGACTGCTAAATTCTTCTACTATTCAGATTTCCTATTTCAGTGGTAGCTCATTCTGGCCTTCATCCTCCAAAGAAGACCTAGTCATGGAGGGCATTACACTCTTGTTTGATGAGGATTCTGGAATTCAAAAAGATCCTCTCCTGGGAATATGATATTTAAATGCTAAAATAATCTAGAGAGGTACTGCTTGGTTCACACATTCCCTTGAAAGAACAAGGGAGCAGGAAGGCCTCTGGAAAGGGAGAGGAAAGCCAGTTGTAGAAGGCAGGAATCTGGAGGACTGGGACACAAGAGAGGAAGGAGTATCAGAAAGCATGTTGTGTCTTTGAGGCTACATAATTAATATTTGGCCCTCTCGATGGACAGCAATTCAGTGGCTCACACTTCTGTTCATGTTTCCTTTTTAGCCCAGTGTTTGCCCACCTTATGGGATGTCATGGAATTAGATGGGTTATGTAGTACTTTCTCAGCCTTCTCCCCATAGTGTACACAGGTGTGCCTTATTGCCATGACAATGCAGCTACAGAGCCAGACCAAGCTGGATAAAGGAAGACCAAACAGAGGTGACAGTGACAAAATTTCACATGGGAACACCAGTTCCCATGAGAAGTTCTGCCGCCTGTGTAAACTTTTGCATAAGCACAAGCACCTTTGGGAGAACTCTGAGAAAGTAGGACTTACTTACTTCACTGCCCAGAGCAGCCTTGTTGCCAGATGGTCTGGTATATAAGTACGATATATAAATAATAATAATACTAAGTTTAGCAGTAACAGGCTGCCTTGTTCCTAAGATGAAAGTAAACATCACATCAACAAAGAAAGAAAAAAAGAGTATAATATTCAACCAGGTAATGCAAAATAGAAACATCATAGTCTCTGGGTAAAACAAATATTATAAAAGGGTATAAGCAATAAAGAAATACATCTAGGCATTCTGGAAGATTGGCATAGCCAAGCAAAGTCACAATTCCTTATATGATTAACTGGCTCTATCCCTAATTCTACTCAATGCATCTTGGCTTCCACTTTCTAAGCCTTCTTCATAGACAATTATTCTAAGCTCTGAAAGAGAAATGGTGACAACAGGCAGCATGCAAGGAATTATATATCCCGTTTGGGAGCATCAGTGGATCCTTCCACCACTGAATCCTTGCGGGTGGATTTTATATGCAATTTGTTTATGTTCCCTCAATTTAATTCAGCCTATCCTGCTGATATGTTAACTTTGTCTGATGAGACAGAATAACTTGGCTACTCGAAGGAAAACGCTGCTCGATATCACATGGGACAGAAGGCATTGATTTACTGTCCAAAGAGTCTGCTAAAAAACACACTTTCACTCACCTAACAATCATTAATTGCTAAATAGCTCAATGGTTCAGGTATCAGGTTATGGTTATGGAATCAAACCTCACTGTACCTCCTTGACAGGGGCTTGAAGCAAGGAACCATAAGGTCCCTTCCAGCTCTGCGATTGTAAGACGTTGATGATTACATGAAAGTAGTAGAGTGTTGTACGTATTCATGTATCCATTATAGAAGTTGACTTCCCATTTTTATACTGGATTGCTGATTGACGATGATTGTAAAGACTGTTGATAATTAAACAGAATGCCTAATCATAATGTCTTTTTAAATGCATGGGGGCCTTTTTCCGGGTAAGTAAGCTCAGGACCAGACTGTGAAATAAACTATGAAACATTGAACCTTTTGAATCTGCTATGCTTAAATGCCACAAGGCTGTGGTAGTTATAGCAGCCATGCCATTAGATGTCCATACACTGCTAATGGGTATATTGTTTGCATTCTACGTTAAATGAGCTCTGCAGTTTTTAATTGATAAAGGAGATAAATGGTACAGTAAATAAACTGAGAACTGAAGAGCATGGAGTCTGCTGGGAAAATTGGCTGCAGGACTAATTTTGGTCTAATTGAGTACTAATGCTCCTTCTTATAATAGAGACCACAGTAAGAAATGTGTCTGACTGATGTTCACTGCATGTGATGTGTGTCTGTGTTTGATAAGCATAAGTTGCATAGTGCTACCATAAAATTATTTACCTTTATTGAATCCTACTTACCTCCCCAGGCGATATGAATTATGATGTATCTGTGATTACTTAATCTGTAAACCCAGAAATCTTTAGCACTTTGTCCACGCCGTGTATGATTTTATAAACTTAAATCAGGTCACATCTTAGACTCCGTCATTCAAGAGTGAAGAGGCCCAGTAGTTGCAACCTCAGATGGTAAGGTAGGTGTTCCAGTCCCTAATCATTCTGGTTGCCCTCCTCTTCACTTTTTCTATTTCCATAATATTCTTCTGGAGGTATGGTGACCAGAACTGTACACAGTACTCCAGATGGGGCCTCACCATAGATTTATAAAGAGGCAAAATGACACTTGCTGGCTTATTTTCTATACCCTTCCTAATGATCCTTAGCACTGAGTTTGCTTTTTTCACTGCTGTGGCACACTGGGTTGACACCTTCACTGAGCTGTCCACCCGGACACGAAGGTCCCTTTCCTGGTTGGTTGCAGAGATTTCAGACCCCATCTGTTTGTAAATGTAATTGGGTATTTTTTTGTCCCCACATGCATCACTCTGCAATTACTAATGTTGAAGCTTATTTGCCACTGGTTTGCCCACTCCCACAGTTTCAAGAGATCCCTCTGGAGCTCCTCACACTCTCGCTCAGTTTTTACTACCCCATATATAGTTTAGTGTCGTCGACAAATTTAGCTATTAGTGTATATTGACTGTGATGTTTCTGGATGATATAAATAAATAAACTAGGTAATACTAAAGTACTTTGGATGGAAATGAGAATTATTTATTTATTTATTTATTTATTTATTATTTACACTTATATACCGCTCTGTTTCCCATAAGAAGGACTCAGGGCAGTTATTCTGCATAGAGGTTTCCACCTACATTGTTTGTGAAGTATAGTTATATTTTTGATGTAGACTATCTACCAGGGCATGATCCAGTCAAGCTGTGAGTCTCAGTGAATGCCTAAATCAAATGTTCATGTCTCCCTTGTCTCATTTATTTCTTTTTTTAAAAAAAGCTAAAATGTAAGCAAAGAACATAACTGCTGAGCTGAAAATACAGTGAAACTGCACACATCATGTTTTTTCCAGAAATGAAGAACAAATTAATCACTACAGAAGCTTCTTAAAAATAGTTATATCTAATATCTAAAATACTGTATATACACACATGCCATACGACCATATGTCAATAGCATTATATAAGACCTTGGGCAAGTTGCACAATCCCAGGGTGCCCTCAGAAGAAGGGAATGATAAACTACTTCTGAGTATTCTACAGCAAGAACCCTGGAAGGATTATCATGTAAGATTTGGCAAATGATTATTATTTCTTTTGTACAATGGACATTAGAGCTTTGTCTAACATTCCAAACACAGATTGAATATAAGAGATGAAAACATTGTCTTGTACCTATCATACACGGAAATGACACAGAAAACAAGCTGTTAGTCAATATTCTTGATTCTGGAAATGACTCAAGTGTTCACATCCATTTCAGACAATCCATTGATTTATAGAAGGTGGGTATTCCCCCCCCCCAACATTGGGATAAGATTTATTCCAATCACTGGACAGCAGCATGAGTTAGGTATCTGACTGCAGAGCAAGAAGCTGGGAGTTTGATTCCCCACTGCGTCTCCCAAGAGTACAGCCAGCTTTTTTGATCTTTGTTGAGTGCTATCAAGTTGCTTCTGACTTAGATGACCCTATGAATGAGCAATTTCCAAAATATCCTATTCTCAACAGCCCAGTAGCTGCAGGGAATCAGCCCATCTCATCTTGGCCTTCCTCTTCCTGTTGTCTTCCAGCTCTCCTAGAATTATTCCCACCCCCACCCCAAGAATCATGCCATGTCATGAAGTGTCCAAAGTAGGACAGCATCAGCCTCAATAATTTTGACCCCAGAAATTGTTCAGGCTTGATTTGATCTAGGTTCCAAATATTTGTCCTTCTGCTGGCCAGGATATCCACAAAGCTCTCCTGCAGCCTTGGGCAACCTGCACAGTTCCTGAGTTCATCCAGAAGAAGGGAATAGTAAATTAGTTCTCTAGATCTAGAAATCCTTGGGAAACTTTACTGTAGGGAAGCATTGACCTGAAGGCACACAGAACTGTTGTTGTTGTTGTTGTTGTTGTTGTTGTTGTTGTTGTTGAAGAAGAAGAAGAAGAAGAAGAAGAAGAAGAAGAAACTGACATAACCAGCGCACTAGTTTTAATTGTGCAAATGCACTGCTGGACACTGCCAAGACTTGGCCATCCATGCTCAGTGATGAATTCAGGAGCACACCCAAGCTGCACACCTCTTTTTTGCAATGAGAGGGTAACCCTATCCAGTACAAGCTGCATTCCTATTTCTTGATCTCCCTATTGATTTACTAGAAGCACCTCTGTCTTGTCTGAATTAATTTTCAGTTTGTTCACCCTATCCAGTCCATTACTGATGCCAGAGACTGATCAAAAGACTGATAAAATCAGCTTCTGTTGATTTAGGTGGGAAGGAGTAGTAGTCGGGTGTTTTCTGTATACTCGTGACACCAAACCTCAAAACTGCAGATAATCTCTCCCAGTGATTTCACGTAGGAGACAAAACAGAGCCTTGAGGGACCCCACAACATCCAGAATGTTCAGCATTAATCCTCTAGCACCCTCTTCTGTGTTTCCTCCTTCAAGAAGGACATTTTAATTTTTCATCAAAATTCATTTGCCCCACAGAAAATCATGCAATCATAGAATGGTGAAGCTGGAAGAAGCCTACACAAGGCCATCAAGTCCAATCCCCTACTCAATGCAAGAATACAAATCAAAGAATATCTACTACGTGGTTGTCCAAATTTTCTCTTGGAGCATGCATCACCTCTTGAAGTAATTGGATCTGTTGCTAGTTTGCTCTAACAGTTAGGAGGTGTTTCCTGATATTCAGCAGAAAGCTGGGTTCTCTTCACTTGATCCCATTGTTGTGTGTCCTGCATTCTGTGCTAATCAAGAACACTGGCCCTACTCCATATAATCGACCTTCAAATATTTGGAAAGTGCAACCATATCGCTCCTCAGTCTTTTTTTCTCCCTAGGCTGGGCATGCCAATTTCATCCTATCTTTCTTCATAGGGCTTGGTGTCCAGCCCCCTGATCCTCTTTCTGGCCCTCCTCTGAACTTATTCCAATTTTTCAGCATTTTTCTTCAAGTTCGGTGTCCAGAACTGAACACAGTACTGAAGATGAGGCCTAACCAGTGCCAAATAAAGGGGGATGAGCTCCTATGCAGCCTAAAATAGCATTTGCCTTTTTGTGTGGCCACATCACACTGTTGGCTCATATTCAGCTTATGAATGATCTACCAGAATTCGAAGATCCTTCTCACTTGTAGGATTGCTGAGGCAGGGGTCCCCCATCTTGTTACTGTGCATTTGGGTTTTTTTTCCCCTTAGGTACTTGGTACTTATCCCTGTTAAATTCCATTCTGTTGGTTTCAGCCCAGTGCTCCAACCTATCAAAATCAATTTGAATTTTCTTCCTTCCTTCCAGGGTGTTAGCTATTCCACCCAAATTCTATGTCATCTGTGAATTTGGCAAGCATTCCCTGTCATTAATAAAAATGTTGAAGAGCACTGGACCCAAGACTGAGCCTTGGGGTACCCTACTTGTTACCTCTCCTCACTTAGCCATCAATCATCACCCTCTCAGTATGATTGTGTAGCCAATCATATAGCCACTATTCACTTGATTTATCTAGCCCAGATATTTATCCCTGACTTCAATCACTTTGAAATCAGTAGGCAAAAGCTTGTAAGGTTACACATGCTATCTATCTATTTATTTTAAAATAACAATAATTAAAAAACCCAAAGAGAATGAAAACTGCTTGCATGTCTACTATTATATGGGTGCCCACCCCACCCAAGAGGATTCTAAACAGTAAGTCTTACATAGAAGAAAGTATAGGATAGCAGCCTTAGTATTTTCAAACCTGGCTAAGCAATGCCTAAGGGAGAAAAGCGATTTGCATTTCGCCTGGGACTTGGTTGTGAATTATTTGCACACTTTAAGCTTGCCTATATTCTCATACTTCAGAGATTATGGTTTGTTCTACTTATATCCTATAAAATATGTTCATCTGTTGCAAAAAAGGAGGAAAGCCAATACCAGACAATTTATGTACGTTAGTCTATTTTATTAAAGAGGTTTAGTGTCTTTAATAGCCGAGAGTTACATAACTGTAATGTATTTTAATCTCTCTGTTTGAGAACAACTAAACCTGCTGAATTTTACCTGTCAGGCTGATGCTACAGCTCCTGAATTTTGGTTTTAAAAGAAATACACTACAGCATTGTATAACAGTTTCTACATATCTGTGGTATAAGAGCCCTTGGTTAAAGTTCACAATGAGGTGGTCAATGAAACTGCCTCAAGGCTGAAATGGTAACAATTTTTGCCCAAAGAAAAGATAGGTATTTGAATCCAATATAAATAAAGCAAAGTAATAACATGGATCATTCTAACGTTGTCTTCTGAAGCATTTTGAGTTTGATTAAAAACCTAATGGCCACAGGTGAACAAGGTAGAGTGGTACCCTGACTTATGACGTGCCCGACAACCGAGAATCCCGACTTACGAATCGGCTCCGGTTGTCTTCCCCCGCCAGCCGCCTTACGGGCAAGATGGAGTTTTGCCTGAGTAACGATGGTGGCTGGGGGGGGAGAATGGGTCAGTCATTTAAAAGGGGGAAAAGCAGGCGCTACTGCTAAAATCTTCGAGGCACTGATGGAAGATACCTCTGTTTAAAGAGACAGCTTCCCTTAGTGTCTCAAAGACCTTTCTTTAAAAAAGGGTAAAAAAACCCTCCCTCCTCTTCTCTCCCCCCACCATTGGGCATGTAGAGAGAGAAGTGGTGTTTTTTTTTATCCCCCCCTCTTCCGATGCAAGTGCTGATGGCAGCCATTATTGCTTGGTTCGGAAGAGGAAAGAACTGAAAAAAACTGCCACTTCTCCCTCTACACTCCTGATGGTGGTGGTGGTGGTGGGGAGAAGCAGCACTTGGCTCGGTTGTTTAAAGACATTTTAAATGACCTGCGGCTCCCCCCTCCAATTTGGGAGGGGGAAAGCCGCAGGTCATCTCAAGCGGTTTCCCATAGGAATGCATTGAAATCCGTTCCTCTGGAATGGATTAAATGATTTTCAATGAATTCCTAGGGAAAACCGCTCCCTGACTTTTGAGTTAATTGAGTTATGAGCCTACGCTTGGAACAAATTAATGTCGTAAGTCGGGGTACCACTGTATTTAGAGATGAAGCTACTGAAGGTGTCAGGACAATGTTTTCAATGTTTTAAATCCCTGGGTCTTTTGATTTTATGTTGTTATATTATAAATTATTTTAAACATTTCATATCTTATATAATTTTGTAATCAGCCCTGAGATCCTATGATATAGGGTGCAATATATATGTTTAAATTAAAATGGATGGGTGGGTGGATGGATGGATGGATGGATGGATGGATGGATGGATGAACCAATACATCAGTAAATCACAGCACAGGATCTGGACATGGTTCATTTGGGGTGGGGAATTAAAGAGTAGAGAAATCATAGCGAATTTTCTAAAATCAGGTAGAGTGCTTCCAAATTAAAACAGGAACCCTTATTCTGCCTATAAAGTTCAGTAACCATTTCAGCTGTCCCCCCAGTATTGAACAATACAATACAGCTATAACTGGCCTTCAGGAAATCTGTATAAAGGAAAACTTCTTTACAAGATTGCAAAGGGTTTAGACTAACATGTTATGTCTTCAGAATCATGTATGCAAAGTGAACATTAAAATTTACCAAACAGCATTATTTTATCGATTATCTATCAGCTGAGCTCTGCAAACATTGCCTCACAGCCATTCACAATTGGAAATGTTTCATGACAATGTGAATGAGTAGCTATAACAGCAGCCTCTGAACCGCAGACACCAGCATATGTATATGCCTTGAAATCCAATTGAAATCTTGGAGGCAGTGATAGGGGGTGGGGTGCGGAAGCAGGGCAATTTCACAGAGAAATAATGCTATAATGTATTGTACTCTACAGTAGAAATTAAGATGATGATAGGAATTTCTTCAATATCTGTTGCTGTATAACAGTGTTTGCAATGTCTCTAGTCATCTGTAATCAATTAACATTATTTAATTATGCATGTCCTTTTTAAAAAAGCCAACACTCATTTGAAAGTCTTATTAATAGTTTAGAATAACAGAGGATTTCTATGCAGGGAATTTCTTCCAGTGTAACAGACCAAGATCAGACTAGAAATATTATTCCCTGACAAGAGTGGCAGTATTTCACACTGACAATCTTTCTCACCGCAAGCTGAACTGGAGAATTCTCCACACTAACAAAACCCCAGCTTTTGTTTTGCTATGGAAACATTTGATAGGGTTTTAATTGCTGTTTTAACCGAGGATTCAATAAAATCACCCAATGGAGAGGTAGGGAACTCCCCAAGGGCGGTTAAGAAAATCATCTGGATTCATCAACCTTCTGGGACATATTGCTTTTGTCTGACTACCCCCTTCCCCCGGCCAGGCTCTGAGTTACAGCGAGCCTAAAGCACACCATATAGTGGTCTGTCCAAGACAATGGGACTACTCAAAGTTCCTTTACCTCAGTGTCTCCACTGCCCATATCATGGCATGGCCTGCAGGATGGGTTGAAGTAGAAATGCCCTTGATGTTTATGATCCTAGCACACACCACTAGCTTATAGATGCTTTATTTTAGAATTTGAAAATAGTAAACAAAAGGTTATTTTCAGACTTTTATTGTACATCTCCCTTCCCCCCAAGCCAATGTACATCAGGCAGTACAGTAATATCTCGGTTTACAAATGCCCTGATAACAATTTTTTCAGAAAACGAATGGAAATTTCTGGGTATAGGGCAGCCTCGGATAACAAGTGTTCCGTATGGGATGCCTCAGATAACAGATGTTTTATCATGCCTTTAAGAAAAGTGTACCCAGGATGCATTGCAGTCCCCGTAGTTTGTGGAAGAGTGGGAGGAGTTAGAGCTTTTATTTCTATGGTGTTTAGGAGTCATTCGAGCCTTTTTTTGCGGAGGGATTTGGACCTTTTGAACTTTGAAAGGTAGGAAGCTGAGGTTTCCTTACTTTTTCCTCTTTCCATTTCTATCCATTCTATAACGGATTGCTGAAATTAACTGGGGTTCACAGAGGAGGTGCTGGCTTGTTTCTATTTGCATTCATTTCTATTTCGAATGCTGAGCTGAGGTTTGCACATGGGAGTCCTGGCGTTTCTTCTGTTTGCATTCCTTTCAAATTTAAAACGAGTGCTGAGATGAGCTAGGATTTGCAGAGGTGGTTCTGGCTCCCCCCCCCCCCCCCCCCGTGCATTTGGTGGGAACCTTTTTTTTTTTTGGAGCTTGGTTTTATTGATCTTTGAACTGCTTTCCACTGCATTTTTGGTGGGAAAAGGCTTGGGTAGTCTTGCTGGTTTCTTTTGTCTATGTTTGCATTGTACTGCAGGGGGTGGGGGTGGGGTCGTGTGTCTGTGTGTAGCAGCACTGCAAGTCTTTAAGGTGTACTTTATAAAGAGGTCTGGGGAAAAACAGCTTTTCTGCTTTTTTTGGACCTCCAGAATGGATTAATCGATTTCCCATTCATTTCAATGGGAAACTGCGTTTCTGAATAACGGATTTTTCCTGATAACAAATTGCCTCTGGGGACCAATTAAACTTGTTATCAGAGGTATCACTGTATTACCTATATGAAAACTTGTGGATTTTTAATCTCACATAACTGATATCCACTTTAGGAAAGTGACTCAAAGACATCTCCCCCACATCATGGTTAGAGTGACCAGGGATGTTGGTAAGTCTCAAATTTGAATCCAAGTATCATGTCCCAAGCCCCAAGTCTAAGTCCTTATTAAAAACAAGCCTTTTGTTCTGCAGAAAAATGGGAGAGGGTGGTTGGGTCCCAAGTTGTAAGTCTAGTCTGACTTCTTTAAAAAATAAAACCAAGTTGAGCCAAAGTCGAGTCACTGGTGCGACTTAAGTCTGACTTGACAGCGGTTCCCGTGACTCAAGTTCCCATTCTTGAGTGTGACTAGAACAAAGAGGACTAGGCTTCCTCTACCCTTAATACTTGTGAAGAGGAGAAAACTTCAGCAGTCATTGTCTGCATTAAAAGCTGAACCTACTGAAATCTCCTCTTCAAAGCAACAATTAAAGATACGGGAACCCTGTCCTGTTTCTTATTTCATCACTCCTATGATGGTTACTGCCATCAGATACATAGGCGGCCAGTATTTATTTATTTATTTATTTATTTATTTATTTATTTATTTATTTATTTATTTATTTTTATACTTATTAACCGGTCAATTTCCCATAGGGAACTCTGGGCGGTGTACAACATGTCACTCAAACGGTGACTGCTCAACTACAATATAAACCCCAGCAGTAATAAACAATAAAGGACTGACAAATAAAATCGATATACAAATACATATAAAATACAAAAGAAAACCCAGATAAAATAGACATAACACCACTGAGCATGACAAAGTCAATGTCAAGGTGAAATCTGGCAAGAAGAACTGGTAAGAACTGGTAAGAAAAACTGGTGCCATCAGTGAAGGGGGGGCACCTATTACAGTGTGCTCACATGGTCCCGTAGCATTGCCTGAAGAGCCAGGTCTTTAAGGCCCTTCCAAAGGCTGACAGCGACTCCACCTGCCTAATCTCAGCTGGCAGCTTGTTCCAATCAGCCAGGCCAACCACCAAAAAGGCCCAGTTCCGGGTAGAAACCCTACGGGCCTCTCTTGGTGTCAGCAGTCTGAGAGAAAGGGAGGACGAAGCTCTGGTTGGACGGGACGAGATTGATCTCTGGGAGATCTCTGGGAAATCCGCTCCGCCAGATAGATAGGTCCCAAGCCATGGAGGGTTTTGTAAACCATTTTGCACCATTAATAGTTCTTTAGCAAAATTAATTTCTGCAGCACATTTCTACTTTACCTAAGAAAATAAAAACATAAGAATGCAAGAACAGCCTTGCTGGAAAAGGCCACAGCCCATCCAGTCCGCCATTTTGTCTCACACAGTGGTGCTCACCGTTTGCTTCATGGTATTCCCAAGCTGATGTTTTCACCTGTTTATGATTCCCTGCAAATGGCATTGAGAGATATCCTGCCGATCTCTCCAAGCCTGAGGTTGTCCTTGGGCATCCATAATGATAGCCATTGATATCCCTGTTCTCCATGCTGAAATTCCCTCTTCCAACTAAAAGCATGGAAACATGTTCCTCATTTATATCCAGCTACTCTAGCTGTCTCCCTCATGCATCTCAGCCCTGTTCCACATGGAGGTACATACTATAAATCCTTAGCTCATTAATGGGAACAATCTACTTCCAGGTCAGTGTGTAGAGAATCTGCACACTCATAATTGGTTTGTGGATTGGGCTGATGCGTAAGGTGGAAAAAACATAAATATTTTTATGGCTCACAAACCAGTGAATCCAAAATATTCAGGTTTCAGGTTAATCACTCTCATTAGCGTGTCCAATTAAATCAGTTTAAATATAATTACTCTGGTATGATTGCTTTGTGAAATAGAATAGCTAAAGAAATCTCAGAGCTTCACAACATAATGGCAGCAGGCAACACAAAATGTTTCCAAGTTCATCAGCAGTATTCTAGGCACAGTTGGGGTACAATATGCCCTTCAGCCTCTTTTCTTTATTCATATCAGAGTGTTGTACCACTTAAAAGTATGGGTTTATATGAAATATAGATAAAGTTTTTAAAAATAAAATCTTAATGTTATCACACGATTTTTGAACAGAAGTGGGCTACTTCAATAATGGTACCTCTATCTTTACAAGGTCTTCTTAAGTACATGTGGTGGGGCGCATGTACTAAACAGCATGCACATTCAGCCTAGATGAGGTTAAGATGAAAGAAAGTGGGGATTGGGTGCTTAAAAGAATATTAGAAGAATATCTACTTGAGGTGCAGAAATCAGACAGAGAATGGGCTTCTATGTGCAGGTTTATACAGACATGTTGTGAAACAGGACTAGAGGTGGGCACGAACCAGAAAACCCATGGTTCAGGTTCGTCTGGTTCGGGCCCACCCTTGGTTCAGTTTGGGTTTGAGTTCTTTCCTGCGGCGGCAGCTCGGTGGTGGTGGATCCTGGCCCCTGCGGCAGGGGCTTTTTGAGGCACTGGCATGGGGCCAGAGCCTCTTTCTTTCTTTCTTTCTTTCTTTCTTTCTTTCTTTCTTTCTTTCTTTCTTTCTTTCTTTCTTTCTTTTGTTTTCAAGTGCCTACCATGCGGCCACTGGGGCCAGATGGGCGCTTCTATTTTGATTTTTTCCTTTAATTTTAGAGCACTGACCTGGCCACCCCTGGAGCTGTTTCAGCGTTCCTTTTAAAATTTATTATTACTATTTTTTCAATCACTGGCCGTGCAGCCCCTGGGACCGGGACCTCACGCTGGATTTTTTTTTGGGGGGGGGGGCGGCTGTGCCAGTTCTGCAGCCCATGGGCTGGGTCCGGTGCTCGTAAGCTGGTACCGGGACCGCATGCCGGATTGGGTTTCATTCATTCATTCATTCATTCATTCATTCATTCATTCATTTAAAGCGCCAACCGCGCAGCATCTGGGACCCAGTCAGTGCTGGTTTTATTTTTTTATTTTTTTCTTGATTTTAGGGTGCCAACCTGGGTCCTTTTTTATTTTTATTTTTATTATTTTATTTTATTTTATTTTACTTCCAGGTTCCTGTAGCGCGAGGCTTTTCTTTCATGCGCCGACCGTGCGGTCCCTGGGGCCCAGTCAGCGCTGGTTTATTGTGTTTTTTTACTGCCGACCACATGGCCGCGCTACAGCTATAGTGCAGCTGTCGGCTCTTTTTTTTCTCTGGTCGCCCTCCCTGAAGCCAGGAAGACCGGACTTCCAGGACATCTCTGGTGCCGCAATAACGAAATGAACCGAACCAAACCAATTTTTTCCGGTTCGTTTAGTTTAGTTATAAATCCACTCTGGGCTTCGTTATTCATTTTGTTACATAATGAAACAAATAACGAACAATGGAATGAATGAAAAGTTCATTTCGTGCCCATCTCTAAACAGGACTATATTCTCCAACTGATTGCTAGTGCTATTTGAATGTCTTTTGCCCTCTGATCAACTCAGCGGTACCACTAAGCTGCTATGGATCACAAAACATCATTTGCTAGAATGGAGGATGACTGAGAGGCCTGTGCAGAGGACCAACTTGGATCTACAAGGTGACAAGGACGTGGCTGAGAAGGTTGCAGTGCCTCAATGTTTCCTGCTTGGTTGTCTTCGGCGTTGTGGCATTCTTGGCAGCGAAGGTGACAACTCTTTAGCTTTCCTTCATCTGTCTCGGCTTCGCTGTCGGCTCCCTCTCTCCTCTGGCTGGCCTCTGTGTGAGGCCTCTGTGGGGATGTGGTGGAGGTGGCCGGAAGCCAGGCAATGTGCTAGTGATTTGAGCCAGAGACTCACTGGGTCTCCTACACCAGCTTCCAGGCTTCCCTGGCTCGCTGTCCTGGCCTTCCATTTTCTTAATCTCCCTTGGGGGCCAAGGGCATTGGCGAAGATGGTAGTGGTGGAGGCTGGCCCCCTCCGCTACTCGATTGGAAGGAGACTTTTTCCATCCTTCTGGCTGCCCCATGGACTTGGCTCTGTGACTTCTGCACAATGGTGGAGGTGGCCCCTTCTTCCCAGTCATTAGCTGTTCCAATTTCTCCAGCCTGCAGGAGGCTCATTGAGTCAGCAGCGGTGGTTTCTTCTGCCTCTCACCATCTGCAGGGCCCATTACAGGCTCCTAATCTGTAGCCTGGGAGAACTGAGACAGGGTGGCTGGTTGGACCTCATGGTGGGGGTAGTGGCTCTAGCTAGCCCTCCTCTGTTTACCATCTTTGCTGTGGCTCTGCCAGTTGGATTTACCTTTATCATCATCATCATCATCATCATCATCATCATCATCATCATCATCATCATCATCATCATCATCATCATTTTGTTGTTGCTGTTATTGGCTTTGTTTATTTGCATTGTATTGTTTTGTAATGCATTTGTTTATGCTGCAAATGTTTGTTTTCTTAGTTGTGGTTAGGTTCCTTTTGTTGGGGTTTCGGGTGGATGGTCATATTCTGGGCCTCTCTTTTAGTTCTGGCTGTTGCTCTGGTTTATGTTTTTGTTCCCCTCTTCACCAGGCATTACATTAGGGCCATAAAAGCAGCCAAAAGAGCTTATGTTATTCAGAGAATTGGTGTGGCCACGAACTGCCATGCCAGAATGATTCCAGGTGGTCTGTAACCTCACCAATCCTGGACAGCCTGGGCTTCCTCCTAGTGATTTCACTAGTGAGTCATTTGCAGTCCATTTTAGAGGTAAAATAGAGGTCATTTGATCCAAACTGTACTCCAGTTGCAGTAGTTCACTCCTGGGGGTCCTTGATTTGTTCTGTTTGGGCCTGTATTGTCAACTGATGCCTCCACTGATGGGCCACAACTCTATCTCTCCTTTTCCACCTCTGAAGTAGAGGCCGTCCAGCCTCTGGAGAGCTGCCTGGCCACAGTCATGGAATGGATCAGGTCTAACATGCTCAAGCTGAATCCCAAGAAGACCGAGTTTCTGTTGTTTGGGAGGGGGGTGTCCTTCGATTGTTACAGTGCCCTCTCCCCAGCATGGGTGAGTCTGCCCTCTTGCTGGCTGAGAGAGTGAGGAGTCTTGGCATTGTATTGGATCCAGCTTTGTCCTTGGAATCTCAGGTCAGTGTCATATCCAAATTGATCTTTTATCAACTAGAGATGGGGACGACCAGGGAAAATGACGTGTTCGAGTTGTCGTGTGTCGGAGCCGGCCCGTTTCGGCTCGTTTCCGTTTTTCGTGAAATTTTTCAAAAATTTGTTGTTTCGTTTGTCATTTTTTCGTCTGTCGTTAGTACTGGTTTGGGGGGGGAGCGGGCTCCTGGTGGCACCTCTCTGGGGTGGGTGCCTCCTCTGGCCCGCTATGAAGGGAAAGCGGGCTCCTGGAGGCACCTCTCTGGGGTGGGTGCCTCCTCTGGCCCGCTACAAAATGGCATGCATAGCCAATTGGATATGCATACCAAGTTGAGACTCGAGGCACCTCTTTTTTGGGTGCCTCTCTCTGTTGACCACAGGCCCACTGCTAACTGCAGTGTCATGCGCAGTACTGGGGGAAGGCTCCTCCTCAGTCTCGGCGCTCTGTGGTTCACCAAGAAGGGAACTGTACTTGCGTGAGTGCAATGCGAGTACAGATTTGGCTTAGGGTTAGGGGGGTTAGCGCAAGGGCTAGGCTTAGGGTTGTTACGGGTAAGGTTAGGGTGAGTTCGTGGGGTGCAGCTCTGGGTGCCTCTCTGACTCACTAAGAAGGACAGTGTACTGGCATATGGGTTAGGGTTAGGGTTCGGGTTCGGGCTACGGTTAGTGGGCTTTTTATGCCTGACAGGCACATCCCAGAAGTCTCGGTCAAAACCTGGTCAAGTGGCCATGCAATTGGTGGAATGGCTCCAGAAATTTGCATGGTCCACTCCCATGGCCAGCCCATCATTGCGCAGGTGTAAAAAAAATAAAATAAAAAAAAAATAAAAAAAAATCAATGGAGATGTTTTGTTGCAAGAAAAACCCACTGCTGCTACTGTAAAAATTCAGGCAGTTTTAAAATAGCTATTTTCGCATGTTTCTGTGGTGCTTTGGTGTGTTTTTGGACCACCACAATTTCAAAATAAATAAATATTGCTTGCGGTCGCCCCATTTTGGATCCCCCGCCCGCACCACATGGCTTGGCGAGACGACGAGGATGCGCAGCCCAGGAGAGGAGACGGGGGAGGCCGGGGACACCCCCCCCCCAGAAACCACCCCTCTGGTAGGTGCTCTCACTCAGGCAGGCATATTTTTGCCTGCTTTTTTGGCAGGGAATCGGGGTTTTTTTAATTTGTAAAACTTTTTTTTCTGTGCCGTGCCGCTTGGCGAGTTGGCGACAACAAGGATGTGCAGCCCAGGAGAGGAGAGGGGGGAGGCCGGGGACCCCCCCCCAGAAACCACCCCTCTGGTAGGTGCCCTCAGGCAGGCATATTTTCGCCTGCTTTTTTGGCCGGGAATCAGTTTTTTTTATTTTTAAAACTTTTTTCCTGAGCCGCTTGGCATCGCGCAATCGCTGCGATGCCGCCAGGAACGACCACGACAAATCAGACCCAATTTTTCTTTAGTCGGTTCGAGTTCGAGTTCTGGCGGAGTAATTGTCGTTACCGTTTCCGTTACGTAACCGAAACGAGGAACGGAAACGGAAACGAGGATTTCGCTGAGTCGTGCCCATGTCTATTATCAACTTTGGCTGATCACTCAGATTCACCTGTATCTTGATGAGGATTTTCTGAGGGCATGTGCTAGTGATCTCCAGGATCAACTATTGCAGTCCACTCTGCGTAGGGCTTCCCTTGACCCTGATCCAGAGTGCAGTGGATGTGCAATGCGGCAACCAGGATGGTGGTTGTTGCTGACAGTTTTGCATGCATCACCCCTATCCTGGCTCGCCTGCACTGGTTACCTATTGCCTCTCTGATTAGGTTCAAGGTATTGGTTTTGGTTTACAAAACCCTCCATGGCTTGGGCCCTGAGTGTCTGGCAAGGTGTATCTCCCTCAGGCCCACCAGAGCATCACAAGCCCTTGTACCTTGGATCACCACCATTAAAGAGGCCCGTAAGGCAATTAAGTGAAACTGGGCCTTTTCTGTGGTGGGCCTGTCATTATGGAATATCTTACCAAGCAAGCTCTGCCTGATGCCTTCCCTGCCTGCCTTCTGGAAAGCTCTTAAGACCTGGCTTTTTAGGGAGGCATTTGGTGACCAGTAAGATTTTAAAGTTTTGTGTTTTCTGTAGTTCTGCTGGGTGCCTTTTTAATTTATTTTTATTTTTTATTTTTCTTATATCTACACTTTGTTCCTGCCACTAATTCTTGGGTGCTGCGGTTGTTGTTGTGTTTTGTTTATTCTTATGTACACCACCTTGAGTTCTCTTTGGGAAGCAGGCGGTATATAAATCTTAAAATAAATAAATACATAAAATAAATAAATAAATAAAGGGAAAAATTAAAGAATGAAAGACAGTAGATGAACTGAGGAACTTAAAAATAATAGTATGAAGGGATATGAAAAATAGCTAATAATAATAATAATAATAATAATAATAATAATAATAATAATAATAATAATAATAATAATAATAATAATAATAATAACCTTTGTTGTCAAAGTACAGCCTGTGTACAATGAAATTGGCTGAGCCCCCCTCATCCACCCTCTCAACACCATAACTCCCACTAACAATCTTATTACACCTTATGAACTTATCGCAAAACACACACTGGCCCTACAAGTCTATCATACTATGTTGACACAATATTATTTCCCATTTAAAAGTCTGACAGCTCACAGATAGAAACTGTTCTTCAGCCTGTTGGTAAGGCTATAATTCTATATCTCCTACCCAGTGGTAGGAGAGTAAAGAAGTGCTGACGAGGGTTTGAGTCATCCCTGAGGATTTTCCTCACTCTCCTAAGGCAGCAATCTCTAGCGACGTCATCTAGTGGACTCAGGGAACAGCCCATTATGTTTTGTGCTCTACTCACCACCCCCTATAATATCTTTATGTCCGCGGCTGTATGACCAGCATACCACACTATAATGTAATATGAAAGAACACTTTCTATTATAGTTTGATTCATGAAGATTCACACAGCAATAAAAGTTGGTCAAGTCTTTGAAGTTTCAGGTCAGACAGTCTGATGCCTGAAAGTCTTTCTAGAGCCTTACAGAATGTTATTGACCTCGAGGAAAAATCAGAAGCTTTTCTTCATCACAGACATCTGATTTTATCCCAGAAAGAGTTAATTACAGAATGATTTTTTTTTTTGGAAATGGTAATCTGATTACCATTTCCAGTGGTATCAAAATTCATATTGGGATCAAGTTGCTTAATTGCTGTGATAATTGCAGGTAATATTAGGTTACCTACATCTACAAACTTTATTTGTCCACATTGTTTCTAAGTGCCCAAAAATATTTCAAAGCTGTTGAGAACATCTAAATATCTTACAGCTATGAAATAAATGAGATCATGTCATAGGCATGTTGCAGAGCAGTAAGAGCACACATTTGAAAATGCAGGGGCTTATAGCTTATAGTCTAAAGAGACACATAGGAAAAAAACAGAGAATACATCTCTTAAAATATATCATTAAAAAAGAAAAACATTATAGCTTCAAGCATTCATTAGCCATTGAAACATACTACTGGATATACAAGAAAAATACTCTTAACTGCTCACCCAAACAGGCCAGTTTGAGGTTATGGAGGGAAATTCAAGTTGTTCATGTCTGTTCTGTGGTACTGCTTGTGTTGCTTATCTTTTTTAACTGGTGCCCAGTATCAGTGTTCTTGGTATAAGGTGTGTGTGTGTGTGTGATGTGTCGTCTATCTCTTTGCCTCCCTGTATTTTTTTATTTCTCTCAGTTGTTTACATTTTCCTTCAACTGAAAACAACTGAATTTTGCTAGTGTAGTAAATTTTAAAAAATCATTCTAAATGGACAGTTTTCTCCCCACTGGAAATCTCTATTACAGGCCTGCTCAAAGTCTGGCACGGGGGCCAAATCCGGCCCGTCAGGCCATTTGGAGTGGCCCGCAGCTGGCTGGCCTGCCCCTCCCTCCCCCTCCTTCGCCCCAGGAAGCTTGAGGGGCTTGGCGGGCCGGCCGGCTGGTGAGCAGAAGCTTGTGGGGCTGGGCAGGCGGACGAGGGGGCAGGCCACCACCACCAGCACCGCTGGGAAGCTTGTGGGGCTGGGCCGGCCGGCCGGCCAGCCATTACACAGTCCCCACCTTCCTTCCTGCAGGTGGGGTTGCAAGGGGTCAGTGGGTGGGGCTTGCAGTGGGGTGGCAGGGTCGGGGAGCAACCGACCCCTGACACATTCTCAGCCACCAAATCTGGACCTCCTTACAAAAAGTTTGGGCAACCCTGCTCTATTACTTTTACTGAGATGACAAAATATTACTCTTGTAATTTATGAGGGTGGCAAGTTGCTCCTCTAGCGGAAAGCAGCTACTATTTTGACTAAATGGGTGCCTGAGGTTGCAGGAAGAGTAAGTTGCTTGGATAGCATTTTACTAGATTAGCAAAAGTGCTGGTGGAACACCAATTTGCTCTAGATGCATTTTAGAACTCTAGGAAGTTCCTTGCATTTTTTCTATTTCTTTTCTGTTTCTTACTTCTTTACATGTTCAGTTGACACCCATGAAAGAGATTCTTTTGTAAAGCAATGTTATTGGCTGGAGAGCAAGTTGGTTGATTTGCAGCAAATTTTAGTAAACCGCTGTTCATACATTAGTCTTACAGTACATTGTATGTTTTCAAATTATTAGAATCTATGGGGCCAAAAAATCCTACACAGTGAGAATTCATGGATTTTTTTTTCAAAAATAAAAAAATTGGCACACAAGAATTAGGCTACAGTACTTTTAAAAAGCAAATACAGTGGTGCCTCGGATAACGACGGTAATTCATTGTCCGAGGTTAGTTCTTATCCGAAACACGTCATTATCCGAAATGCAGTTTCCCATAGGAATGAATGGGAAACCGTTTAATCCATTCTGGAGCCTAGGAAAAAGGCACCGACACCTGGTTTTTTGCTCAAAACTCTTTAAAAAGTGCACTTTAAAGGTACAGATGCAATTTCACCTGGGATAACTTTTCTACTGATGCATGCTGAAAATTCATTATCTGAGGCAGTCCATAGGGAAAATTCGTTATCCGAGGCAGCCCATAGGAAGATTCGTTATCCAAGGCAGCCCATAGAGAAAATTCGTTCTCCAAGGCAGACCTATACCTAGGAATTGCGATTCGTTATCCGAGGCAGCCCATAGGGAAAATTCGTTATCAGAGGCAGCCCTATACCAGGAAATTTGCAGTTGTTATCTGAATTATTCGTTATCCGGGGCAGTTGTTATCTGAGGTACCACTGTACAATGGATCCTTGTATAACAAACAGCTTGTAAAAAATTTGACTAACATAATCGCGTATGGGGAAAATCTGTACAACATAAAAATGGGATTACTCCATTTTCAATGCATTCCTATGGGAAATTTGTATAAAGGAAAATTTGCTTAACATAATTTCATTTGGAACGAATTAATTCCTTTATACAAGGTACCACTGTAGGTAGTTACATTTTCTCCCTGGTTTGTGATTAGAGATGGGCACGAACTCAAAAAATGGCAATTCGTTTTGATTCAGTTTGTTTTAGGGTTTGGTTTGGTTCATTTCGTTTTTAACAATTTTTTTTCAAATATTCATTTTGTTGGTTCATTTTGAATCATTATTCGTTCCCCCCCGCTTTGTGTGATTTAATCCATTTGACAGCGTGAAGGCAGGAAAAAACATTCAAAAATATTAAAAAAATACAGACGTTGACAACTGCACAAACTGGACTGGCAGCATCCTCATCCTCATCATCCACATCCACATCCTCATCATCAACTTCTTCAATCATCATTCATCACATCATTCTTACCGGGTGGCAGCACCGGTGGCAGCTGTGGGGCGATCCTGGCCCCTGTGGCAGGGACTTTTTGAGGTGCTGGCTTGGGGCCAGCACCTCGGGTTTTTTCCCCAAGCACCGACTGTGCGGCCCCTGAGGCTGTGTCATTGCTTCTTTTTATTATTATTATATTTTCGCTTTATTTTAGAGCACCGACCCCCCACCCCTGGGGCCGGGTCGGTGCTCCCTTTTATTTTATTTTATTTTATTTTATTTTATTTTATTTTATTTTATTTTATTTTATTTTATTCAAGTGCTGACCGCGCAGCCCCTGGGGTCGGTTCGGCACTTTTTTATTTTATTTTATTTTTCATTTTAGAGGGCCTAGCCATCCACCCCTGGGGGGTGGGTTGGCGCCTCTTTTTATTTTATTTTATTTATTTGTATTTTATTATTATTATTTTTTACTGCCGAACTGATCAGATGGCCCATGCTACAGCTGTAGTGCGGGCTGGTCACCTTTTTTATTTAACTTTTGCTGGCTGTGGGCCTGTTCCGTGGCCTGCGGGCCAGTCTGGCGACCCGCAGTCAGGGTCCGGTGCTCATGGGCCGGTACCGGGGCCCGTAAGCCAGATCTTTTATTTTATTTTATTTTATTATATTAATTTAATTTTATTTTGGGGGTTTTTTTTTACTGCTGACCACGGCCGCCTACCAGCTGTAGCATGCTGGTCGCCCCCTCCCTGCAGCCAGGAAGACCAGACCATCCAGGAAGGACCAGCACCAGGTAGGAGACATCTCCGCCACCATTAAAGAAATGAACCGAAACGACCCATTTTTTTCCTGTTTGGTTCGGTTCATTCTAAAACCACTCTGAGGTTCGTTATTTGTTTTGTTATGTAATGAAACGAATAACAAATAACAAAACAAACTAAAAGTTCATTTTGTGCCCATCTCTACTTTTGATCAATAAGATGAGAATTGCGGGGTAGGGAACAGTTCAGATAGTATGGGCAAGCATTCCCTCATTCCTCACTTCTACCTTCAATTTGTATTGGTTGAATCTATATGCCACTTTACCATCCTGAGTCAGGTAGCCTTGGATCTCATGGTGGCTATGTTTCTATCAGTTTGCATTGCAAATGGAACTTCCAAAGCATTTATTGATGCACGCCATGAGCAATATTTATTTATTTATCTATTTATTTAGTCTATGTATGTATTTATGTATCTGTTCAACTTACATACTGCCTATTTGGCTGCCAAGGCCATTCTAGGCAGTTTACAACATAATAAAACAAACCATATTTTTAAAGGAATTAAAAATAAAATCATACAAAGACCACAGAATTAAACATGTGTGTGTTGTGTCATTACAGTCATGACCGACCCTTCGTGACCCCATGTCCATGGAGTTTTCTTGGCAGGAATACTGGAGTGGTTTGCCAGTTCCTACTCCAGGCGCCTACAGCACCTGGTATTCCCTGGTGAAAATTAAACATACCAATCCACATATGCAAAAAAAAAAAAAACCCAACAACATCAAAATGATGTGTGCAATATAATATGTAATGGAATATATGTTTCATACCAAATATTCATTGGCTCTTGTATGTAGGCATATTTGCATGCAAGCCCAGTTGTAAATTCCCATAGAGACAGAACTGGGGTGAGTGTGTTTAGGGGAGGGGGAGAGGAAGAGGGGACTTGGTTTTGAAGGCAGTTTGTTGATATGTAGGTGTTGTTTTATGGCCATGTGGTAAAAACAGACACCAGTTCAGAGCAGGGTGAAAGGGAGGGTAGAAGGGGGGCAGAGTGGTAAAGTTTTTACCTTTGGGTGGGAGATGAATTTAAACAAAACAAAAAAGCACCAGTGATAATATAGTAATATTACATTTGACGATGTCCCATGTTTAAGCATTTCTTGTGTGTTTCCATTATGCAGATGAATGCATATTCTGTCTGTATGGGAATTTACAACCAGGCTTGCATGCAAACATGCCTACATACAACAGCCAATGAATATTTGGTATGAAACATATATTCCATTACATATTATATTGCACACCACATTCTGCTGCTATATGTCTGAAGAAGTGGACATTTCCGCTGAGTGTTACATTAAAATATGAAAGTTAGTCTTTAAGGTGCCACATGTTTTGTGTCTTTTGTATCTTTTCTTTTGTTTTCTTTTTCTTTTATTTTTGCCTGTGAAAAGACTAGCACAGCTACCCTCTCCAAAACTTCTAATACGTTGGGTATTTTTGCAGCATTGGTAGGACCTATTTCTGTATGAATAGTTAGGCTTAAATATGTCATTCTAATCAAGCCTGACCATTCCATAGCAGCCCACACTAGCCTGTTCCTTGCTGTTCAAGTAGCCACACCCTTATTAAGGAGTAAGCACCACTGAACATAGGAAGACATATCCATGAATATGTATTGAATAAACCTGTAACAAGTCAGATATTCGTTGTGAGTACATCTCTTTTATAATGGGTGTTCATGCAACATTGCACCTGCAAACAATGCTGGAAATATGGATGCATTTCTGTGCACAGATTTACCATGTCTGATGATATCAAGTTTGTGTTGATGGGGAAGGATTGTAGGAACTAGAAATACAGTACATAGAATGCTTGAAGGTATATGTATGTACGTGCTTGATCTCCCTCATTACATACATCACTGGTTTCCAGCCGTGGGTCCCCATAGGTTCTTGGACTGCAGCTCCCAGAATCTTTTACCACTAGCTGTTCTGGCAAGGCCTTCTGGGGCTTGCTATCCAAAAACATATGAGGACCTGAGATTGGGAACCATTGACATACAGTACATTCTTGCAAGACTGATAGATTACTCACTGAACCAAGTGACACCCAAGTAAAGCTCTCTCCATTCCTTAATAATGATTTAGATAACTCTACAGAAATTGCTTATGTCATTTAAAAAAAGAGTTTGCTCCTCTTTGACTCTTTTCCTCCATTAAAATACATCAGATATGACTTATATGATCCAGTATGCATATGAGTTGATGAAGTGTTGTTGATAAACAGGACCAATTCTTGTTATCATAACTTAACTAGATTTGATCTGCATGCATTTCAGAGTAATGCAAAACAACCACCACAACAAACCCCAAAATGAATTGCTGTTCAGCTTCCAACAGAGTTCAACATAACATGGAAGAATGATGGCTCCTACTGGGTACTGAAATGGCTTTCTTTTATTTGTATTGGAGCAGCAGGTATATAGCAACAGTGCCTGAGAAAATAAGCTTTGTCTTTCAAGAATGAAAATATGGCCAGCTTTACTGATGCTCCGCCAAAGCTCCAGACATGTCAAACTTTGACATAACCCTTGTGGTACAACATGTAGTTTCCAGGCATTTGCCCTTTCAGTGTTCACGAGGCATGAGCTTGGCTCAGATTCACTTTTGGAATCACAAACAAATGATTTCTAGGAGATGAGTGAGATGACTGTTATTTCCTTTGGAATGTCTTACACTACTCCCACAATGCCAGCCAATTCAGGCATTGTCACTTTTCTGTACCCTCTACAGGCTCATGATGATGGACATTCATCTCTTGGCCCAACAGTAATCCCAGAAATGTGGTGCTAGCAGCCTCTGCTGGCAGAACTCTTGCTTGTCCCATCATCGTTAATTAAGGAGGCCGGTTGCCAACTCTTACTGTACAAGGAAGAAAACGAAGTTCAATTTGCAAGAGCAGAGTCTCTCATGGTGACAGATCATGGTGTTTATTAGAAGCAGGAGAACTTTTGTCGCTCAGAAATCCAGACAAAAAGGTAGAGTTCTTGTCAAATAACAAATAATTATCAAATAATATTGCTTGGTTTTCAACCTCAGTTTGTTACAGTATTCATTGGAAATGATAATCTGCACAATGTCATTTCTTCTTTTATAAATGTTTGAGGAATTTCAGAATACAGTGGAACCTTGACTTACGTCATTAATCCGTTCCAGTGGTCTAGACTTAAGTCAAATATGACTTAAGTCAAACGAACGTTTCCCATAGAAAGTAATGGGAAAGCGGATTAATCCATTCCAGATGATGAAAAAGACCCCCGAAAACAGCAATTTTACACAAATTTGACTGGGATAGGAGATTCCTTCTGGGGATGTAAATGAAATGTCTCTTCAAAGAGAGGAGGAGGCAGTGGAATTATAGTCCACAAGTTATATGCCTCCACTTTTTAATGTTCATAGCAACAATGTCTAACATTTAAGTTTTACTGATTTTTAATCTGATGTTCCAAATTCTGAACAACTCTATGCTTACCATTCGAGTCCTACAACTTTATAGCTCCCCAACTAAAATGCTTCCATGACTTCTGCAGCCAGATTTTTTACAAGACTGAGCCGACTGTCTAACCAGCGAGGCCAGCCCCGAGCTCCCGGCCCTTCTTCTCCTCCGGCAGCAGCGGCGGCTTCGGTGAGGCCGAGGACCAGCTCCAGGTGCTCTGAGCTGGCCTCGCCGAAGCCGCCGCTGCCGGAGGAGGGGAAGAAGGCAGGAGCAGTTTGGAGGTGGCAGCTGCAATGCTGGGTTGTGGCTGCCACCCAATTCCGGTGCATTGCGCCGGGGCTCCGAGATGTAAGTCAAAGCCTGCGACTCAAGTCAAACAGGCCCCTTCTTGCTGCAAGTCAAATATGATGCAAGTCAAGCAGTATGTAAGTCAAGGTTCCACTGTATCAAGTTTTGTAATGCAGAGTCAGCACCTATTACTCAGTCTTCTTTGACACGTTTCTCAATTTTTGTACTATAAGGGGGCGAAAGAGTGTAACATGAAATTATTTGGGTACGGGTTTTGTTGTTTGTTTTGGACTACCAATCACATAATGCTCCATTCTAGAGGCTATCTGATAGACTCTTTACAGAAACCTAAATGTGGCTGACCTGGTAGAAAGGCCCAAACTGGAAGGCTTTGAGGCCTAGGGCCACCTAGTTTTGTTAAGAAACAAATAGTCTGAGCTAGCATTGAGGCAAATACAGGAAGCTTGGGTTGAGGTAGGCCTAACTTGACCTCAAAACCTTCCAATCTAGGTCTTTGTCCCAGATGAGCTGCATTTAGGTATCTATAAGGTGTCAATCTGTCAGTTAAAACTCCCAGAAAGCAGAATTAGAGAATCTGTACCTCAAAATCCTGTCTCTATTACTAAACAAACACCTGGAACCTCTCCAATAATTTAATTATTTATTTACTAAGAAGGACCACACATCTACTGGTGAACCTTTACTCTGAGTAGCTATTTTCCAAAGCAAAGTGTACTGTTTATATACCTTTACATACATAAGTACCTTGGTTTACGAGCATAATCCATTCTGGAAACATAATTAATTCATTCTGTGGCTGCACACCCCATTGCTGCAGATGCCACCTCAACTCTCACCCCCTTGCCATGGCAAACTTTCTGCAGTGGCAGGAAACAGATGTACTTACAACAGCAGCAGTGGCCATGTGCATGCGGCAGTGGGGAGGGCTTGCCCGGGTGCAGCGGCAGCTGCATGGATGTGGTGGTGGGGGGAGGGCCTGCTTGGGTGCAGCAGTGGCAGCTGTGGCCATGCAACAGCAGGGAGGGGTGCACAACCACGGTGGTGAAGGGCCAGCTGGTGGCCACAGCAGGCACCAGAGCCACCAGCTCCTTTCCACCACTTGGTGCTCTGGTACTCATTTTGCAAGACAAGCTTGTTAACAGGAATAAAAATGTTCCTAATTTTTTCTCTTCTTGCAAAATGCTCATAGACCAGGGCACTCATAAACCAAGGTATTGCTGTAGTGCCTAAAGCTATCTCTGGGTAGTTTACAATTTAATTATGCAGGCTACACATTGCCTTTTAGTGAGCTGGCTACTCAGTTTGCTGAGCTAGGAAAGATGGAAGCCTGAATCAACTTCAAACCAGCTGCCTGAGCCTGGGATCAAACTCAGGCCAAGAACAGAGTTTTCACTGCAGTGTTAAAGTTTAACCACTATGTCACAAGGCACCTGTCTCCCATATTCCCACTGGATCTACTGAGATAATTTATTGTGCAAGGTTCCTCTGTACCTCTAAACACCAGTAGTCTGAAAAATAATCCATCCAGTTATATGTGCATGACAGTGCTATCTTAGGAACTGCTAAGCTGTTGGGGTCTGAGGAATTTGACTTTTGTTGTAGTCTTTTGGTGGCAATCTCATATAAAATACATTATGTTATGTACAGCTCACAGGTTATATGTGCCCCTATATAAGGGGGTTTGACCCTGCCTGATAGCTTTCTGTAAAACCAAAGTTTTTTGTTTGGTTTTGCATTGACCTATCGAACCCCCAATCACAACCACTGTTTGTCATTTCTAGAACTGAAAACGCATCCTCTAATTTGGGGGACTATCAAGTCTAATGAAAACGTATTGTTTTGTTCCAGCATAGATGGACACACTTCAATATTCAATATACATAGATAAATTACAGCAGAAAATGACCAGTCCTGCCATCAGCCAGGATGAGGAGGCATATCTCAAGTGTTCAATCTGAGAGCATCATAAAAGGCAGCAGTGTGACCTAGTATGACATTACTGTTAATGTTCTGCCACCATAGGGAGTCATTTGTTCTGCCTCAGGCATAAATATATTTGGGCCATGTCTACTCAAAATAATGGCTGATCCAGCCTTTCTGCATTGTTCCATAAGAACATAAGAACAGCCTTGCTGGAACAGGCCACAGCTCATCCAGTCCAACATTCTGTCTCATGCAGTGGCTCACCATTCACTTCAGATTATTCCCAAGCAGATGATTTCACCCACTTGATTCCTCGCAAATGGCATTGAGAGATATCCTGTCTATCTCTCCAACCAGGAAGTTTTCCTTAGGTATTCATAATGATAGCCATTGATACCCTTGTTCTCCATTAAATTGTACAATCCTCTCTTAAAGCTGTCAAGGCTGACAGCTGTCACCACTTCTTCTGGTAGGGAGTTCCACATACCAGTGGTCCTCTGGGTGAAAAAGTACTTTCTCTTCTTTGTTTGAGTTATAGCACCCAAAAGTTTCACAGAGTGCACCCTAGTTCTAGTATTGTGTGATACAGAAAACAGTTTTTCTTCTGCACCATTGTTCAAGAGTGAAGAGGCTCAGCCATTGCAGACTCAGATGGGAAGGAAAGTGTTCCAGTCCCCTAATCATTCTGGTTGTCCTCCTCTGCACTTTTTCCATTTCCATAATATCCTTCTTGAGGTATGGTGACCAACTATACACAATACTCCAGATGGGACCTCACCATAGATTTATAAAGAGGCAAAATGACACTTGCTGACTTATTTTCTGTACTCTTCCTAATGATCCCTAGCATTGAGTTTGCTTTTTTCACTCCTGCGGCATACTGGGTTGACACCTTCATTGAGCTGTCCCCCAGAATACCAAGTTCCCTTTCCTGGTTTGTTGCAGAGATTTCATACCTCATCAGTTTATAAATGTAATTTGGGCTTTTTTGCCCCAACGTGCATCACTCTGCACTTACTAATGTTGAAGCTTATTTGCCACTGGTTTGCCCACTCTCCCAATGTCCAGAGAAACCTCTGGAGCTCCTCACAATCTCTCTCAGTTTTTACTACCCGGTATAATTTAGTGTTGTCGGCAAATATGGCTACCTTGCTATTTACTCCTACTTCTAGATCATTTATGAAGAGATTGAAAAGCAGAAGTCCTAATACTTAACCTTGGGGGACCCCACTCTTTACTTCCCTCCACTTGGAGAATTTTCCATTTAGTGCTACTCTCTGTTTCCTGCCCCTTAGCCAGTTTCTGATCAAGGACAAGACCTGTCCCTTGATTCCATGACTGGCAAGTTTATTCAAGAGCCTTTGGTGTGGGACCTTTTCAAAAGCCTTCTGAAAGTCCAGATAAACAATGTCAACTGGATCTCCCTTATCCACATGCCTGTTGACGCTCTCAAATAATTCCGACAGATTAGTGAGACATGAGTTGCCCTTGCAGAAGCCGTGTAGGTGCTCCTTCAGCAGCACTTTCTCTTTTATGTGCCTATTAATTTTATATTTTAGGATGGTTTTCATCACTTTACCTGGGACACATGTCAAACTAACCAGTCGGTAATTTCCTGGATCACCTCTGGAGCCTTTTTTGAACATTGGTGTTACATTCACTAATTTCCAGTCATCAGGCACAATGCCTGATTTGAGGGAAAGATTATATATTTTGGCTAGGACCTCAGCAATTTCATCTTTAAATTCCTTGAGAACTCGTGGTTGAATGCCATCTGGTCCTGGTGATTTGTTAGTATTTAGTTTATCAAGAACCTCCTCCCTGGTTATTTCTATCTGTCTTAATTTTTCAGTTTCCCTCCCTATGAATATAGGCTGTGTTTGGGGCATATGGTCTCTGTCTTCTCCAGTGAACACTGAAGCAAAAATTCATTGAGTATCTCTGCAATCTCTGTTTCCTCTTTAATAATCACTTGCCTTCCATTATCATCTAATGGTCCAATGGCCTTCCTAGTTGGATGCTTACTTCTAATGTAGTTAAAGAGTTCCTTGATATATCTTTTAGTGTTTTAGCTATATGCTCCTCCAAGTCTTGCTTTGCTTTCCTGGTTGTTGCCTTGCATTTGTTCTGCCAGAATTTTTGTTTCTGCCTGTTGTCCTTGTTTGTACAAGCCTTCCATCTTCTAAATGAGCTTTTCTTGCTTTTGTTCACTTCCCGAACAGCTCCTGTAAGCCACATTGGAGTCCCCTTGGACCTGGCAGTGCCCTTTCCCCTTTTAGGTATGCATTCCAATTGGGCCTCTGTTATTGTTTTTGAGAACAGCCTCCATGCGTCTTGGAGTGTTTGGACTCTCTTAGTTTTCCCTTTCAGCTTCTTTTTTACTAGTTTCCTCATCTTTGGGAAATTTCCTTTTTGAAAATGTAAGGTCTCTGTGTTAGATTTTATCACTGATTGGCAGTCTATGATTAAGTTAAAAGTAATTGTGTTGTGGTCACTGTTCCCTGTTGGATCAGTCACCTCGCCTTACATTTTGCACCAGATCCTGTGTATTACTCAGGATCAAGTCAAGGATTCTTGTACCTCTAGTTGGGTCTTCAACCATCTGTTCCAGGGAACAATCTTTTAGCATATCTAGGAACTTTATCTCTTTATCATGTGCTGAACAACAGTTCACCCAGTCTATGTGAGGGTAATTGAAGTCCCCCATTATAACCAGGCTTCCCTTCTTGGATGCCTCCTTTACAACATTTTCCAGTTGCCAGTCTCACTTAGGGGCTTGGATCAGAGGCTGATAGCATATGTCTACTGTTAGACCATCCTTGTGGCCTGATACTCTTACCCACAGAGTTTCTAATGGTGACTCTAAATCACCTGGATATTTCGATTTATACGATTTTATAACTTCTTTGACGTATAAGGTTACACCACCTCCCATTTGCCCCTTCCTGTCCTTCCTGTACAGTTTTTAGCCTGGGATAACTGTATCCCATTGGTTATCATCCGGTTGTTCCCTGTTCATTCCTTATGAGGTGTGGTGAGGGAAAGAGGCTCAAATTGATCCTGTAATTTCAGACTCAGAGTGATCCCTTGGCCTTCTACTTCTTCGAGTCACATTCCTCCATGCATCTACCTCCTGAGTTGGTGTTGGGGAACCCTTAAAAGTATGTATTCGTATTCTCAGTATAGTATTGTGTAATCAATAAATTAATGTATTGTTTGAATTACATGCAGAGATATAAAACTGTATAACTATCTTTGGCATAAGCTAGGAGCCCACACCTTGCCCAGGCATGATGTAATGTTCTCATTATTTATGACCTGACCTCCAACAGCACACATCAGGTTGGATGGCACAGTTATTTCTGTTTAACTGCTATTACTATATAGAGAAGAACCTGGGACACAAGGGTTCATCAAGAGTGCTCTTTTCCTCTTCACCCTTATCACATATATTCACATTCAATATATTATTACTGATGTATTCAAACGCATGATTAAAGATCCACACATATCTATACATATTATTCTAATAGTCATTTGGAATTAATCAAATATAGAAGTAAGGTATATAATTGCCATTTGGTATTTTGCCCAGTTTAATCAGGTTTTGAAGTATAACAACTATTTGGCTTCAGTCATCCACTATGTTGCAAGGTATTGTTTAATTGGATGTTTCAACAGGAAATGTGAGATAACAGGCCTGGGAAGTTAGGAAAGGGAGGACTAATGAAGGACCACCAAGGCTGATATCTACCAGTGAGAGTAAGGTAGTTGTTTACTTTGAAGTAGCAGAGGGACTGGACAAGGGTGGAGCATATTTTCTTTGAAGGTGGAAAAGACAACAATGTATTTCTTCAACTGAATTCTGATTGTAGTGATGCATTACTCATAACTAAAATGGAACTGCTCTGTAACTAGATACTGAATTACCTTATGCTGTTCCAGGCTGGCCCTTTCCTGACTCTTGTGGGAAGTTAGCAGCTTAGATTAGCAGAGGCCTCTAAAGCAGTTCTAGTCCAATTGCAAGCACCCCAGAAACATACCCGCACTCACTTTCTGTTTGTTTGGCTCTCTCAGCAGCAGCTCTGCTTGGGATCACACCCAGGATCAAAATGGCTGAGGCTGACCTTGCTCAGGGGAAAAGAGTTAGTATGGTTCCACCCCCCTGCTCAGAGAAGGATTAGTCTGGCTCCACCCCCTGCTTCCAACTGTTTCCTTTGTTTGAATAGAAGTGGCTGTTTGCAGTTTAAATTAGCAGTAGAGGTGGCTTTTGCAGTTTAAATTGGCAGAGGCCTCTAAAGCAGCTCTAGTCCAACTGAAAGCACACCAGAAACTTGCCAGCACTCACTTTTTTCTGTTTCTTTGGCTCTCTCAGCAGCAGCTCTGCTTGGGATCACACCCAGGCTCAAACACACACACCTCCAATGGAGCCAACAAGGACTATGGTTATGTTGATGCTGTAGGTGGATCATCCTTGTAATAAATGCTAGAGGCTGCTTTTGATGCACATTCTTCTGTATGTGGATACCCAGCCTTCATATTCATTCCCTGCACTTTGACTGAAAGATCAAGGACCTCATAAGAGACACAGAGATGCTGGGTTTGTTGGGGGCAGGAAATGTCAGTCACTTTGCCCAAATCAGATTGCAGGTGATGATGAGGCCTTGACCCTGTATTCCTTCAGTGGCAGCTGACCTTGCACCAATCAATAGGATATCCTGAGTATCTTATTGTTTCTATGAATGGAAGAAAAAACATTGATGGGAAGGAACCACAATAGCTGTAATAACTGCAAACAAACAGAACTGTTCAAGTCTGATTAAACAACAGACACAGCATAAAATGCTGCTGAGAAAACATGTAATAAGTTATGAATTTACCCTGTTTATTATATTTAAAGAAATCTTCATCCGGTTTGGACACAAAAGGACACACAATCAATATAAATATAAATGAGACCCACTGGTAAAGTGATTTAGCTTTCAAAAATATTCACCAATGGTATCACGTTACAAATTTCCCCACTCACATCAAATGTTGTATAAGCAGCTAATTCATTTTCAAGGTGCTTGCTGCATTACTGCTGGTACAGTACAAATTGTTGTGAAACTGGTCACATAATAGTCCCTTTACCAACAATTTCAACTGCTCATATAACATTAATTGCATACTTGGGTGTCTCCAACAGGATACAAGCTAAAGCAAAGTGTTCTGCTTATATACCACCCCATACCACTTCAAGTATTCTCTGGACAGTTTACAGTTTAATTACAAAATGCAGGCTACACATTGCCCCCCCTCACCCCCAGCAAGCTGGGTACTCATTTTACTGACCTCAGAAGATAGGAAGGCTGAGTCAACCAAGAGCCTGCTACCTGGGATTGAACCCCAGGTCGTCAACACAGTTTTAGCTGCAGTACAGGCATTTAACCACTGTGCCACAAGGCTCATTTACTCTTTGAGTTATTTCACTCTTTGCACCTGACGTTAGTGCTTCATATCATTTCACTAGACTTTATCCTACCATTTTAAACATATTCTTCTGATATGACTCTTAAGAAGGTACACATTCAAACTCACAGAATTCCTAGGGCTGCTTTGCTATGAGTAAAGATCACGCTATGGGGTTTTTCACAAATTATATGGCAGAAAATCAAAGGCTGCAATTGAACGTATACCCTGTGGGAACCTGCAGACAATCTTGGCTCGCTGTTGAGTATATTTCTGTGAGACATGCGTTCCTCTTATTCACATATGTATGTTCAATTCTTTCTCCATGGTGAATAAAACTGTGATGCAGAAAATCATTCTGTGAATGCAAATAACTGGTATGAATGAATTTTAGGCCAGACGTGTTAAAGGAAATGTGACCAATGAAAGGCTTACTTATTTACTGTCTTTGAAGATGGACTTGACAGCTATCCATTTCTATATATATATAATCTGCCTAATTTCAATGGTGCGTCCTCATGTGTCTGTTTGTTTTGGGCCTTTTGTTGAATCTTTGGTTTATTAATTATAAAACTGTGGTTTATAACCATGTACTCATGCAACTTTCATGTATGTGAAACTCTAACATTCTGAGCTGCTTGGGGCTTCTAGCTATGTGATCTTTAATTCTGACACCCTCACAGTAAAGTTGCGACACTTACACTGTCACTTATCTCCTTATTTTCTTTTCCTGCTGACTCCAGCATTTTGGCTCTGCTGCCTCTGACCTGTTTCTCTCCCACTCCCTCCACCTCTTTGCACTTATCAAAGCCTGGATCTGTTGTGTGTCTCTGCATTATCAGATCACTGATCATAGTTATTTCTTTTGATAGTGTCAGCAAAACGAGACATTACAGTAAATGTGTGCAACTGACACCGAAAGCTCAACACCCCCTCCCCCATTTAAGTCTGTTACACATTATCTTGCACAGGGTGTATAGTGAAATATTTTGAATTTGTTTTGGTTTTGGTTCTTTCAAAGCACCCCTTAAACTTATAGGCTTTTCACACACAGGTCCTTTGGTCTACATGAAAGGGACTCTTTTGTATCAATTCATTTCATTTTACCCTTTATGTTCTGTGTAGACATGGGTACAACTCGGCGAAATCCTCGTTTCCGTTTCCGTTCCTCGTTTCTGTTACGTAACGAAACGAAGAACGACAATTACTCCGCCAGAACTCGAACTCGAACCGACTAAAGAAAAATTGGGTCTGATTTGTCGTGGTCGTTCCTGGCGGCATCGCAGCGATCGCGCTATGCCAAGTGGCACAGGAAAAAAGTTTTAAAAATTAAAAAAAAAAACCAATTCCCGGCCAAAAAAGCAGGCGAAAATATGCCTGCCTGAGGGCACCTACCAGAGGGATGGTTTCTGGGGGGGGGGTCCCCGGCCTCCCCCCCCCTCTCCTGGGCTGCGCATCCTCGTCGTCTCGCCAACTCACCGCCAAGCGGCGCGGCACAGAAAAAAAAGTTTTAAAAATTAAAAAAAAACCCCGATTCCCGGCCAAAAAAGCAGGCGAAAATATGCCTGCCTGAGTGAGGGCACCTACCAGAAGGGTGGTTTCTGGGGGGGGGTCCCAGCCCTCCCCCCTCCTCTCCTGGGCTGCGCATCCTCGTCGTCTTGCCAACTCGCCAAGCGGCGCAGCACAGAAAAAAAGTTTTAAAAATTAAAAAAAAAACCAATTCCCGAGCAAAAACGCAGGCGAAAATATGCCTGCCTGAGTGAGGGCACCTACCAGAGGGGTGGTTTCTGGGGGGGGGGTCCCCAGCCTCCCCCCCTCTCCTGGGCTGCACATCCTCATCGTCTCGCCAACTCGCCATGCCATGCGGTGCAGGCGGGGGATCCAAAATGGGGCGACCGCAAGCAATATTTATTTATTTTGAAATCGTGGTGGTCCGAAAGCACACCAAAGCACCACAGAAACATGCGAAAATAGCTATTTTAAAACTGCCTGAATTTTTACAGTAGCAGCAGTGGGTTTTTCTTGCAACAAAACGTCTCCATTGATTTTATTTTATTTTATTTTTATTTTTATTTTTTTACACCTGCGCAATGATGGGCTGGCCATGGGAGTGGACCATGCAAATTTTTGGAGCCATTCCACCAATTGCATGGCCACTTGACCAGGTTTTGACCGAGACTTCTGGGATGTGCCTGTCAGGCATAAAAAGCCCACTAACCGTAGCCCGAACCCTAACCCTAACCCTAACCCTAACCATATGCCAGTACACTGTCCTTCTTAGTGGGTCAGAGAGGCACCCAGAGCTGCACCCCACGAACTCACCCTAACCTTACCCGTAACAACCCTAAGCCTAGCCCTTGCGGTACCTAACCCTAAGCCAAATCTGTACTCGCATTGCACTACACACGCAAGTACAGTTCCCTTCTTAGTGGACCACAGAGCGCCCAGACTGAGGAGGAGCCTTCCCCCAGTGTGCGCACTGTGACACTGCAGTTAGCAGTGGGCCTGTGGTCAACAGAGAGAAGCACCCAAAAAAGAGGTGCCTCTCTGCTCAACTTGATATGCATATCCACTTGGCTATGCATGCCATTTTGTAGCGGGCCAGAGGAGGTACCCACCCCAGAGAGGTGCCTCCAGGAGCCCGCTTTCCCTTCATAGCGGGCCAGAGGAGGCACTCACCCCAGAGAGGTGCCTCCAGGAGCCCGCTCCCCCCAAACCAGTACTAATGACAGACGAAAAAATGACAAACGAAATGACAAATTTTTGGAAAATTTCGCGAAAAATGGAAACGGGCTGAAACGGGCCGGCTCCAACACACGACAACTCGAAAACGTCATTTTCCCTGGTCGTGCCCATCTCTAGTTCTGTGATAGCAGTCTAAACAAGTCCTAGAGATCTATCAGAAACTATTCCAAAAAGATACAAGGTAACCCCACCCACAGAAACAAACAAAGCTGTTCTTCAACCTCCCCCGAATATACAGTTTATCAGCATAAATACATAGTAAATTAACCAAATAGCAACTTTAAAAATTGGTCAAATGGGGAAGGCATCCAATTATATTTGAAAAAAATAAAATGAAATGAAAAACTACACATATTTATTTATTTATTTATTTATTTATTTATTTATTTATTTATTTTCAAATTTCTATACCGCTCCTTCTTCCCAGGGCGGGAACTCAGGGCGGTTTACAACGAGAAAATTAAAAGCAATATGTCATCAGAGCAAAGACAAATCCAATAGGAAGGATAGGCGGGATAAAAAAAAAACCACTCTAGTCATTATTAAAGGCCTCAGTAAAGAGTAAGGTTTTTAAACCTCTTTTAAAAGACGCCAATGACCACACATGCAAACCAAACCAAGAAAAGCAAGCAAATAAAGGCAAAAGAACAATGCGATCAAAGCACCCTCACTCCACAAAATAAGAATATGAAGATATTTATAATGCTTGATACTTTTCTTTTCTTTTGAATCTACTAGGCAGCCACAGGCAAGGCAGGCAGACAGAAAAAAACAATGAAAAAAAACAATAAAGAAAGAAAAGGACCAAAGTGCAGGAAAGAAAATCACCAAAGAAATCTGGAGAGGGTTCAGAATCATTAATAGCAAAAAAGCAAAGTGTTCTGCTTATATACCGCCCCATACCACTACAAGTAGTCTCTGGGCGGTTTACAATTTTGATTACAGTGTGCAGGCTACACATTGCCCCCCCCCCAGCAAGCTGGGTACTCATTTTACCGACCTCGGAAGGATGGAAGGCTGAGTGAACCTTGAGCCTGCTACCGGGGATTGAACCCAGGTCGTGAGCACAGTTTTACCTGCAGTACAGGCATTTAACCACTGCGCCACGAGGCTCATGCTGCGCCACGAGGCTCATTAAGTGAATTGGTTGTTAAGTGAGGAACATAAAATGAGATCTGGTGTGTTGAGGGTGCCCTCCTTGCAGGTAGGCCAGAGCTGGGAGGCTCTCCAGGAGCCATAGGAGAAGCAGAACATAAAGGAGGGAAAATAGAGGTGGAGATGGCTGATGCTCCACGAAGCTCAAGAGTTTAAGAGTCCTTTAAAAATCTGGCTCTACCATGAGGCTTTTGGCAATATTGCATGTTACTTGCCACCTGCTTGGCGACATGACCTCATTATCTGTCTGAGTAACCCACAATTATGATTTGTTTGCTTTAGTTGTTTTTATGTCTACTTCATATATGTAAATACTATTTCTATTTGTTGTTTTAACTTTTTTGTACTGTACACCACCTAGAGTTGTCCTTTGAATTAAGCTTGGTGGTATATAAATCCAAGAATAAATAAATAGAAATAAATATATTTTTATCTCCATATATCCCCGCCCCACCATCTCTCTCAAATTGTTTTATTGTCGTTTCTTTTTGGTTGGAAACTTTACGAGTACAACTTCTTCCTAAAATTTTTCTTGTTAAAAAACTAAACCATATAACTTGTACAACTGCTACAATGTAAGTTTTAGTAGGCATCATGGAGCAGAGGAGAGGCTAATTTCCATTTTTGATTATGCATTATTCCGTGTACAGTGCCTAATTTGGGTATATAACCTCCATGTCTGGGATGTAGTACTACCAGGTCTTTGATTTCCTCTCTTTTCCTCTCTTTTTTTTGTGGTGTATTCCACACACTCTGGTCATTTCTTTCTCAGAGACCATCCTTTTAAGCAGAGGAAGGACCCCAATGAGGAGATATTAAATATTTCCCCATTAGATGGAGATCTTCTTGAGTCTCCATTAGTGTTTTTACCAGTTACACATACTGTATTTGGAAACTGACCTTGGGCTACAGTAGGGTGAAGAGTCAACAACAAGTACTGTACTCTAGTTTCTTGTTGCTGCTTTTAATTTAGAAAGGACTACTAATTTAGGCCATCTTTTCACACCTGTGCATGTAACCTTAGTGTGCTTCTAATGAAAATCAGCTTTCTAGGAAGCATCTGATGTTGTGGGAAATGTCCCGCAGAAACTAATGCAATGATAAAGCTATGCAGTTTGAAGGTACTACCAAACCTGTTGAATATTTCCTAGATACTGCTTCATCTAAACCCAAGGGGTTGGGGAGGATGATAGCTTAAAGCATATTTTTCAAACTAGGTACTGTTCAGAAGTTCTGTAGTGCAGCATCCATTAACCCTAACCAGCATGGCCAGTAATGGGGGATTATGGAATATTTAGTCCAAAAGTTCTGGAGAGCAACAGTTGATGGAAAGCAGTTATAAAGAAAATGGAAATAAAATACAATCTCATGTATAGATATATGCTTCTACAAGTTCAGGTTACAAAGATGAGTTAATTTCTAATCTCTCTCTCTCTCTCTCTCTCTCTCTCTCTCTCTCTCTCTCTCTCTCTCTCTCTCTCTCTCTCTCTCTCTCTCTCTCTCTATATTTTTAGCAGGGAGGGGGAAAGAATCATTCCCAGTAAGTATGCCCAAGTCACAGCAGCTATCTGCTTCAACCCCATTCCTTTTCTTCACTGATGATTGCCCAGTATGAATCGAAAGATTAAGCAGTTGTGAAAGGCCTGATGATGAAATCAGAGGACTGCAACTCAAAACTGATTTATATTGCCAGAGCACTGTAATCAAAATTAATGCGAAGGAAAGTAACATTTACAGCAAAATAGGACAAGGAAAGTACCTTGCCCCGTTTTGCTTATTAACTGCCATTGCATTTTGCAACTGGAAAAGGTGTAAAAAGACGTCGGAGATATGGAATCACTAGTTGTGCTTTATGGTTATAATAATTCTCTCTCTCTCTCTCTCTCTCTCTCTCTCTCTCTCTCTCTCTCTCTCTCTGTATATATTTATAGGGCTCCTTGTTCAACCCACTAAATTCATTCTAACAAACCACCCCCACTTCTGTAACTTCAAAGGAGCACAAAGAATGGGTAGAGATTTATGAGGAAATCTTATCAGAGTATTCATATAATTAGTCCAGGATACAATGGGTTGAAATGTGTTTCCTATGAATTTTTAATTATATTTCTATAATGCATAAGTTTCCTCCCATTCCTGTGACTTGTGGGTGGGTGGATGGAATGAGAGAGGGAGGAGGAGTGAATGAAGGAAGGAGAGAAGAAAACTGACCCCCCCCCAAAGTATATACTTGGTCCTTCAAAGCAGCCATGGAAACTACTGATTGGGGTTAGTCTTAGTGTTAGGGATATTGTCAGATCAGATCATATGGGTCATATAGACCAATTTCCCTCTTAAACTCTAATGATATTTATAAAGACCATAGTCCTGTTGGTGATTTAAGCACCTCCAAGAGAAAAATACATAATTCACCACAATAAAACACTGTTCTAAGGGGTGTGCACCTGTTGTGCAATAGGGCACATGCCTCACAACATGAGCAACACCTCATCAGTTGGTGGCAATTTGCCACTATGTGGCACACAGTTCCACTTGCTCATGAATAAACCACCTCAAAGATTTTGGAAACTATTTCTTCATTGTTCCAAATGGACAATAGTAAAAGCTAAACCCTACCATTTCCGATGGGGGTGACTGTGCAAAATGTAAACACATTGCACAAATCTAAGACGTCAGCTGTGGGGGAAGAAAGAATCTTCATTGACTATGGGCTTGCCTCAGGCCCTTCTCCTGAAAAGACATGGTAGTAGATCTTTTTCTGACTTAAGCCTGTGATGGTGGTAGATAATGTAGACTAGGTAGATGCATAATTCCCTGATCTCAGTACAGTCCTTGCTTACATTATCTCAAAGTGTCCTTTCACCTCTCCAGCAGCTGCTTCACACCAACTCTATTTCATCTTTATGAAGACAACGTTGCATCCAGAAGATCCTAAATCAAATCCCTGGGACATATAGTTAAAATGTTAAAAGCAGACAACAACTGGGAAGTGGGCTTTCACCAAAAATTGTGCTTAGCTGCTGAATGTCAATGTTGGCAACAGCATAGTACTACACACATATAAGTGCCAACAAATCTTATTTCCCAACACGTGTCATGGTCAGATCACCATCTGCTAAAATTTTCCCTGTTGATCGCCACCCCGCCCCGCAGGGAGCATCAGCCCTTGGTATGGGCCCACCCCCGAAGGCTCCTGGACCCAGGCCGGTTCATGGAGGCCTTCAGAGAGCTCACTGGCGGTCTGGCTGACGATCCAGTTGAGGCTCTGGTGGAGAAGTGGTACGAGGGTGCCGCTGGGGCTGTAGACCGAATCGCCCCCAAACGTTTCCTCCGCTGCCGAGCCCGCTCCTCGCCGTGGTTTACGGATGAGTTGCGGGCAATGAAGCATGAACGTAGGAGGCTTGAGTGCGTATGGAGGGAGAATCGAGCGGCAGATAAATGGGCTGCATTGAAACAGCTGACCAGCCGTTATGTTCACGCGATCAGGGACGCTAGAACAGCTCATGCCTCCCTGAGAATTGGTGAGGCCCCGAACCACGAGGCGGAGTTATTCCGGGTGGTTCGAGACCTCTCCAATACTGGTCAGCCGGGGCCTCCTCCTAGTGATTTCACTAGTGAGCAATTTGCAGCCCATTTTAGATCCAAGATTGAGGCCATCCGTTCAGACCTGGACTCCAGCTGCAGTAGCCTCTCCCCGGTTATCCAGGGGGCCTCACCCCCTCGGTCTTCTTGCCTGGTTGAGTTTGGGCCCATTTCACTAGCAGAGTCCTCCAGGGCCATGGCCTACTGCCGTCCGGCGGCCTCCCCTTTGGACCCTTGCCCAGCCTGGCTTATTAAATCTGCTGAAGGGAACATGCCGGAGTGGGCTTCTGCTATTGCAACCGCCTCCTTCGGAGAGGGAATGCTTCCCTCCTGTCTGAAGGAGACGGTCGTGGAGCCTACTTTGAAAAAACCCGTCCTGGCCTCAGACGATCTCGCCAACTATCGTCCGATCGCCATTGTTCCCTTCCTGGGCAAGGTAGTTGAGAGGCTTCAGACCTACCTGGAGGATAATCATATCCTTGATCCGTTCCAGTCCGGGTTCAGGCTGTTTTGCAGGACCGAAACTGCCCGGTTCGCTCTGCAGAATGACCTCCTCAGGGAGGCTGACAGGGGGTGTTCCACCCTGTTGGTCCTCCTTGATCTGTCAGCAGCCTTTGATACTGTCGACCACGGTAACCTGCTGGTCCAGCTTGCCGAGGCGGGAGTTGGGGGCTGGGCGCTTGCTTGTGTCCGCTCCTTCCTTAGTGGCCGGACTCAGCGGGTTCATCTGGGTGAGGATTTGTCGGCTCCTTGGACCCTCCCATGTGGGGTGCCCCAGGGGTCAGCAATCTCCACCATGCTGTTCAACGTTTACATGAGGCCACTGGCGGAGGTCATCAGGAGATTTAGAGTTCGCTGTCATCAGTACGCTGATGATACGCAGCTCTATCTCTCCTTTTCTTCTGCAGTGGAGGCAGTTCGCTCCCTTGATCTGTGCCTGGAGGCGGATTTGGAATGGACAAGGATGAACAGGCTCAAGCTTATCCCGGAGAAGACTGAGGTGCTGTTCTTCAGGGCGCCCTCGTCTAGGTACAATGGCCCCCTCCCTAGCCTGGGGGGTGTTTCCCTCCAGTCTACGGACAGGGCCAGGAATCTGGGTGTGATCCTGGATTCATCCCTCTCCCTGGAAGCCCAGGTGATGGCGGTCTCCAGGGCCACTTTTTTTCCAACTCCGCAGAATCACGCAGATCCGTCCGTACCTTGATGAGTCCTCCTTGAGAACGGTTGTGCAGGCCCTCATGATATCAAGGATTGACTATTGCAACACACTCTATGTGGGATTGCCCTTGAACCTGTCCGGAGATTGCAGCGGGTGCAAAATGCGGCGGCCAGACTGGTGGTGGGTGGTCGTAAATATGATCATATCACCCCAGTTGTGGCTCGCCTGCATTGGCTGCCCGTTGCCCTCCGAATAAGGTTCAAGGTCTTGGTTTTGGTTTTCAAAACCCTCCATGGCTTGGGACCTGGCGGAGCAGATCCCCCAGAGACCAACTGAGGCCAGACCCATTCAATCGTCGCGGGCCGCTCACTCAGGGTGGCCACTCCGAGAGAGGCGCGGAAGTCGGCAACCCACAACCGTGCCTTCTCGGTTGTAGGCCCCTCTTTATGGAATCTACTCCCGAGTGAGCTGCGCCTTGCAGAGTCCCTGCCCGCCTTCAAAAAGGCACTGAAAATGTTGCTTTTTAAGGAGGCATATGGTGACGTCATCTCTATTCCTGTTTAATGTTCCCCCCTCTCTCTTTACCTGCTGCCCCCCCACCGAGGGTTCACCTCATTGCTAACATTATCTTGCCTTCTTTTTCCGCACTTGCGGTTTTAATTGTTTGTCATGGTTTTTTAGCTATTTTATTGTGAACCACCCTGAGTTCCGGTACGGAAAATGGTAGCAGTATATAAATGTGTCAAATAAATAAATAAATAAATAAATAAATAAATAAATAAATAAATAAATAAAATAGCAATGTTGGCGATCCATTGGCTGGAATCCTGTTGGTAGAGCTGCACAGTCATGAGTCTGATGACATCATCAGTCTTATGACATTATAATTTAATTTAAAGTTACCTGTCCCCATTTCTAGGTTCCAAGTCTCCTCAAGAATCCCTTTCAGCTTGGGAAAGCCTTTGGGAGACTCGGGATAGGAAGTCTTTAATATCCTAAAATTTCCATCACAGGTCCTGTTGTCTTGATACATACAAAATCTTGCAAACAGTGTATGCTGAAAATACAATGCTATGTTAAAATCTGATAATTGAAGGAATGATATAGTGAAAGTGACATCCTAAACTGGCCCGAACTCCTCTCAATTTTCCTTCCCTCCCTCCCAAGAGTCAGTGGCATGGAAGCACTTGGCCAGGTGCCATGATGAGGAGGAGGCAGTGCCCGCTGGGGTAGGAGGGTGCAGTGGCAGCTGGGTCCACCTGGGGCTGATGGAGCGGGCACATTTCTCTGCCTGCTGTCCATCCTTGCCGCAACTGGTGCTGGAGTTGGTGGTGGTACAGGTGGTGTTGGGGGCCTCAATGGCCTCAAGGCCGGCCAAGGAGACAGCCTTCA
The DNA here is from genome assembly GCA_037367245.1 of Phrynocephalus guinanensis. NCBI lineage: Eukaryota > Metazoa > Chordata > Lepidosauria > Squamata > Agamidae > Phrynocephalus > Phrynocephalus guinanensis. Next base: position 155,069,440 of record CM074732.1, on the reverse strand, counting down.
TGGAGGCGGTGACTACACCAAGGGGCTGCAGGGCCACTTCTCCCACAACAGAACCACACTCAGCACCGAGGGCAAGATCATCCAGGTGAGTCACACTGCACACTGAGGGGGGGGGGTCAGGGAGGGGGGATAGGGCACCCCAGAGGAAAAGGACAGTAAAATGGCTCCAGGGCCATGGTAGCACCACTGCTGCCACCAAACCTCCCCCCTCAGTTCCCTCCCGCTACCACTGCTTGCTCCAACCTTCCCCTCTCAGTTCTCTCACCCCACTTCCACCACCACTGCCTGATCCCCAACAGTTCTGATGGACAATGAAGCGGCCCCCTCTTTAAAAAGTTTGAGGACCCCTGCATTAAAACACATACAAGCCACAAACCTCTTTGAGTACAGTCCCAAAGGCTCTAATCAATATGTTTTGGTTGGTGCTGAAGTAATGTCAATGTCATCAGGCCTCCAAGAGGAGGACAGGATATGTTTTTGGGCCCACTACCATTCAAGGCTGCTGAAAAACTGTTCTGATAATTGCTTTGTGTTCCTAAGTGGTTAAATTATGAAAAAGAAGTCAGCTTCTCAAATTTTGCCCTTGTTAATGGTAATGAGCACAAGAGGGCATTCTATAGACCATCTGGACTGCTGCCACTGGTGCTGTCAACATTCACATTGCCATTTGCTATGCAAACAGAAGCCCAGCAATGGTAGGTTGACTTTAAGGAACATAAAAGTCCAGGTATGAGCAGTGTGAAGTGACAAAGTTTCCTGCCTGAGAGAATGCTACTTGGTGGGTGTTCCACTGCTCCCTTTGTGAGTCCTCCTCAAAACAGACTCCTTCTCAGCCCAGTAAGGCAAAGGATCAGTATATTTTGACCTGCAGGGCCTATGCATGTGATAGAAAGCTGACACCCCCCAACTGCCCCTTAATATCCATTGGGCACTGTTTAATTCACAGGTCCAAGAGCATTGCTAAAATGTACTTCTTCCACAAGGAGGCAGACTTGTAGTGCAGTTGGTCTTTTTGCTTGTTGGCCAAGGCCATCATTTCAGGTTGGAAAAAATGCTGTTCCCCCCTTATGGAATCCTCCATCACCTAAACCTTCCCTTGTTCATGCTTTCCTACAAAGAATGCTCTTCAAGCCCTGGAAAGCTGGGATCACTTAGCTAAGAATAACTATCTTTCCCCTTAAGGATCTGTCCTTCGCTACTCTAGCACTCTTTCAAACAGGTAGAAAGTTGTCCTATCCTCAAATGTTACATCGATTGGCAGTCCAGATTTTTCTTGCATCTGTTGCAACATCACTGTCCCAGATACTGCTATGAAAATGCCCTGCCTTCTCTCTGCCCAGTCAACTTGATTTCATTTTCCCAGCCTCCACTTCTACCACCATATTTGCCCCATTGGCTGTAACAAAGGGATCTTGCCTTTATGTAGCTCGACTCTACTACAGCAGCATGTTGCTCAGAGCTTGATCAGAAAATACTGCATAGCAAATGCTCACAAGATTTATAAGCAACTGTGCCCCACATTTCAATTGGAAAGAACCAATGTGAAAAAACACTTTCTGGTGTCTATGCCTGCTTCTAGATCTCACAGAGGCAAATCAACAGCATTTACAGGTTTTTCTCTCACCATGGCTCCTCTCTATTGGGAAACCCGTGGCGACTCCAATTTGGAAACAATGCATTTTCTGTCTACCATTACCTTTGGAGCCGGAGTGTTTGCACATTTCATTTCTCAAGGAATCACCTCAGGGCTCCCGAGAAATAGTTTCACTTTCACTACTGCCTCTAGCTAGCAAGCTGAAACTCAGCCTTTTGCTTTCCAATCTATAGGAAAAAATGGCCTCCAAAGGTTAGGAATGATTATTACATATATTCAGAACAATCAAATTTGGATTCAGATCTATTCAGAACTACATGAATATGGCATCATTCAGTGAAATCTGAATGCCCATCCCTATTTCCCACTCCCAAGGGTAAGTACTGTATTAGTATTAACAATAGACATGGGTTGCTTGTGCTTTGTATGCAGCACTGCTGGCCAGTGGTGCCTAGTTCCCCTCCTCCTAGCCTCCCACTCCACCTAACAGACTCTGGGCTCTGCCGGGATCCTTTGGCTGTGGCAGCATGCCAATCCACGATGGAGACCGGCTGGCCCTTCTCACCTTCCCAGACATCTGAAAACTCAATGGCTGAATGGCTATTATTAGAGATGGGCACGACTTAGCGGTATTCCCGTTTCCGTTTCTCGTATCCGTTACTCTACGGAAACGGTAACGGGAATTACTCCGCCAGAATTCGAGCTCGAACCGACGAACGAACAATTTGGTCTGATTTGTCGTGCTCGTTACTTGCATCGCGCAATGCCAAGCGGCACAGAAAAAAAGTTTTTTAAAAACTTTTAAAAACTTTTAAAAACTGATTCCCAGCCCTAAAAGTAGGCGAAAACTGTCTGAGGGCACCTACCAGGCCAGAAGGGTGTTTTATTTGGGGGGGGGGGTTCCCCTCCCCCCTCTCCTTGGCTATTGCTACTGCTGTGCTGCTGGTACCAGGCTGGGAGGGTGCATCCATTTGCCATGCAGTGCGGGGGATCCAAAATGGCGACCACAATATTTTTTTTTGAAATCATTGCCCCAAACCCCACCAAAGCACCACAGAAACATGCGAAAATTAGCTATTTTAAATGCTTGAATTTTTACAGTAGCAGCAGTGGGTTTTTCTTGCAAAAAAAAAGTCTCCGTTGATTTTATTTTATTTTATTTTATTTTATTTTATTTTTTTACACCTGCACATTCGCAATGATGGGAGTGGACCATGCAAATTTTCCACCAATCGCATGGCCACCTGGCCAGGTTGACCACAGAGACTTCTGGGATGTGCCAATCAGGCATAAACATCCCACTAATCGTAGCCCAAACCCGAACCCTAAGCCTAAGCCTAACCCATACGCCAGTACACTGTCCTTCTAAGTGGGTCAGAGAGGCACCCAGAGGTACACCCCAATACTTACCCTAACCTCACCCGTAACTAGCCTAACCCTAGCCCTTGCGCTAACCCGTCTTAACCCTAAGCCAGATCTACTTGCATTGCACTACATGCAAGTACGTGAGACACAGCGGGTGCAAAGAGTCTGCCAGTCTGTCACTTGTGGCTCTGGCTGACTCCTGCAGCTCCCTCCAGGAGCCCGCTACCCCCCCCAAACCAGTACTAACGAAAACAAAAAAATGAAAAAACGAACCGACTAATTTTTGCGAAATTTTGCGAAAAACGGAAACGAGCCGAAACGGACTGCCTCCGACACACGACAACTCGAAAACGTCATTTTCCCTAGTCGTGCCCATCTCTAGCTATTTTATATCTCCTTCCTCCTTGCCAGAGTAGTTGGCTGCTAGTGAGAAGGGAAGGGCCACCAAGGCTCTGCCTTGTGTCTGTGGAGGCTGGTAAGTGGACTAGGCGGTTGGAAGAGGACAGTTAGGTACAGCCGGCCAGCAGTGCTTTGTACAAAGCATGAAGTGCCCATGTCTAATTAGCATCGTAACGTCAAGACTGGTTGTCTTGACCTGACTGTACAAAAGGACTTCAGCCATTGAAATTCATCAGTAAAATTCAGCAGGCATTTTGTGCAAGGAAAAATGTGCAGGCTCAGATTGATATTTATGCAAAATTCAATGGCAATCTGCAGGGTTGAAGAAATCTCCTGAGTAATTCACACTGTCTGATTGAAACTCTTTCATTTGACTTCCAAATTCATCAGATGAGTTGCCTAAGCAGGCAAGACTCAGTGCACTCTCCATGTATTTTCGATTAGATGAAAGATGGCGACACTATGTAGAGCAGACACTTATATTCTAACATATGCCCATATGTACTAGGAATAGTAAACTGGATCATGGCAGTCAAATGTTGACTTCCCTCTAATAATCATATCTCATATATTTCAACTGCCTGGAATACCTGAGCACTATTGAGAGATAAGGACATTTCCTGCCTGCAGGCTCCTTGTATAGAGGAATATTTAACATAATTTCCTCCCTATCATGCCATTATCTTGAGAGACAGAGAAAGTATATCTTTTAATAGAATAATTAATCATTTTAAATATTGCAAGATTCCAAAATTATTACTGCTGTTTCTATTATTTACTATTTCAGCTCTGTTGAGGGCATGGTACTAGTCATGGCTTCTTGACTAGTAGTACAGCACCTTGATAATCTGTATTAGAGATGGGCACAAAATGAACAACTAAACACTGTTTTGTTGTTTCATTATGTTACTAAATGAAATGGTAGAACACATTTAGTTATGAAACCAAACAAAATTCCATTTTTTCCCTCTAGGAATGAAATGATTGGTCCTAGAGGAAACAAAATGGCAGGGGTCAGGGAGATTCCTTGTGGTCTTCTCTATAAGCCCCCAAAATGTGGAGATTTAGGGGGCTGAGCTATTAAACTTCAAAGGGGGTCCCCCTAGGAAAAATCATTTCTAATTGAGTCGGAAGCCAATAATCCCCCCATACACACACGGGCAAGTGATTAGCAGCTTCTCTACTCTATTAGAATGATTTTTTCGCCTAAGGGGACCCTTAGGGAAAAAAGAGTTTAATAACTCAGCCCTCTGAAACCCAAACCTCTCCAAATTTGGGGGGCTTACAGGGAAGAGCTTGAGAAACTTCTCCTGTAGTTGTAGTGCTGATATATGGCTGTGATCCATATTTTTGAGTATATAATGTTTTGTTGTTTATGTACTCAAAATTACCGATCACAGCTATGTATCGGCATGGATATGGCAGGGGAGCTTCCTCAAGCTCTTCCCTGTAAGCCCCCCACCCAAATTTGGAGAAGTTTGGGTTTCAGGGGGCTGAGTTATTAAGCTACATATGGGATCCCCATGAATAATTGCAAGAGTGTATACGGCGCATGCCAGCAATATAGTTGTTAATTCGGGTTAAGATGGTTAAATTAATCCCTATGTTGCTAGCGTGAGTTGAACACACTGGCAATTAGCTATATGGGGACCACCTTTTGGAGCTTAATATCTCAGCCCCCTGATCCCCAACCCTCTCCAAATTTAGGGGGCTTATAGGGAGGAGCTTGAGGAAGCTCCTCTACAGTTTTGGTGGCTCTAGGACCCGGGAGCAATTATATAGTGTTTCGTTTCATTTCATTTCATTTCATAAAAAAATACTTTAAAAATTCATTACTAATGAAATGAAGCAAAACTGCTAAAGAAACAAAACAAAACAAAACACTATATTTTTGTTTCGTGCCCATCTCTAGTCTATATTTAAAATTGTTATTGTGTTAATAAGGTTGAATTCAATGCACTTTAATAGCTTCAGACAAAATCACGTGGTAGTGGAGAGTCGGGCAGGATGATATTCTAACTTTGGCAAAGAATATTTTTAAGGAAAAAAGTCTGGAAGAATGGCTCAACCTAGGAGTGGACCATGTGCTTAGACTGAATATGGCCTACTTGGGATGGGGAGCCTCACAGTTGTCTTCCAGCAACCTACTGTGGAGGACACAAAGAAAAAACATGTGTGTGTGTGTGTGTGTGTGTGTGTGTGTGTGTGTGTGTGTGTGTGTGTGTGTGTGTGTGTGTGTGTGTGTGTGTGTGTGTGTGTGTGTGAATTGGGAGCAGACGTGTGTCTGCAAAGGCAGGCCCGCACCCGCTCCTACGAGCACACGTCAATTAGGCAAGGACAAAATTAGACCCCTGCATCCAGCTACAATCCTTGATATCATCACAAGCACAATGCAAACAAACCTGGTCCATATCGGCCCAGCTGTTCCCCAAAAAGAAATGGCTGAGAAGCTCCGGTTTCTTTCCCTACAAGCGAACGGGCTTAGGGGTGATCAACAGCAGATTTGATACTTTGTTTCACAGCAAGGCAAAGCAATGGGGAAATCCAAGCCGTGGGTGCTCCCCCCTGAGCCTCAGGAAGGTAGGGGGAATGAGGCAAACCCTTACTCCTGAGTAGACCAGACCTTAGCACACTTTGGGGGGGAATGGGGGATCATCTCATATTAACTCCTTTCATCACTGCATCGCTCCCTGCACAGCCAAAAAGACACCAAGAAGTTTTTTTCCTCTTTCCTTCTTTTCCCTTCTTCTTCTCCTCCTTTCTCTCTCTCTCTCTCTCTTCCCCAAATAAAGGTTCCTCCACATCTCCCCTCTGTGCCTTCCAGTAATATCCCCAACCCCCTCCATTTTCCCAATTCCTTCTTCCTTCGGGTATCTCAAGGCCTGGACAAGGGTACACGCTGCCTCCATGTTGGGGAAGTGACCTCCATTTCAAATCAAGGACTGTCACCCTGCCACATGGCAAAACCAATTCAAACTGCTTGATTCCCCTGAATGGATTCTGCCAGAGGGAATCTTCTCCTTCCTCCACAGAGACAATGGGCTGTATGGGGCACCTTTTCCTGCTTAGCCCTCCAGCCTCCAGCTAAAGCACCTGGACATCAAATTCCTTTGTCTGCATCTGGACCATGGGAAGGTCTGCCATTATTCTAACTCAAGACTATACTCACCCCATTTTTTATCATGGATGACTCATCGTTCATCCATTGTGTTTGCAACCCTACCCAGATTGGTATGATGTGTATCTGTATTATGTGTCTTGACCACCCATTGTTCTCCCACCTGGGAAGCCATCATCCCATCTGCCACCCATTCCCTCCCCCCTATCAGTGTAAAACCCTCTCTACCTGAAGTGACCCGACCCCCCCCCCCGGTCCCCATTGGCCCACCTTTCCCAAACTCCAACTTCCTGACACCTCCCAGGGGATGGTCAACCCAACCCACCCGCCGGACCCCATTGGCCCACCTTTCCCAAACTCCACCTGCCTGACACCTCCCAGGGGATGGTCAACCAAGGGCATAAAACAGCATGCCAGGGTCACCTCAGGGCGGGCTTGTTACCTCAACTTTTGGGGTGGCAGGTTCATCTGGCTGTGCTTTATTGGGCTCAATAAACAACAACCATAAAGATTTCTCTCGCGTCTGACTTTTATTGGCAAGAAAGGTCAGGCGTACAAAGGGGAAAGGATTAGCTTTAGCCCAAAACTCAACACTACATATTTAAAAAAATATTGAGGGTATTTTTCTTTCACAGTTCTTGAGCTCTTTGGAGATGTGGGATGGTTTTTCCCCTGCATTATGGAGCCCCAGCACCACTGGCTCCCAAAATAAGCTTTCTTAATAAAAATGATTTTAGACACTAGGGAGCAAGAGGTTCTCCCACACATCAAGGCTTGCAGTCTTCAGAAGACTACTCACACAAAAATGCAGCATGGCATAAAGTACAAAGGCAGGAGCAGGCAGGAGCAAACAAAGGGATCTGCTGGTAGGAACTCAGAGTAGAAAAAATGCTGTAGAAAGGAATGATTGTATTCTGTTGTGCCCACATTTCCAGCCCTCATCTGCTTTCTGGTTGTCCAGGTACACCTCAGTCTTGTCTGGATTTGTTTCTCCTCATCCATCCGATTACTGGCATCAGGAATTGGTTTAGAACCACGACAGTTTTCTTGGAATTAATTTGAAAGGGGAAATTGAGTTTACATGTCATTTGTATACTGGAGAAACCAAACAGCAGAACTCCAGACAACCTCCCTCAGTGTTTTCATGTACAGTGGTACCTCTATTTATGAGCAATTCAAATTAAGAGTGGGAAATCATTGCTGTTTTAACTGCTGCCTTACAAAATTTAGATGTGGTCTGCTCTACTTACATTTTTTTATTTATTTATTTATTTATTTATTTATTTATTTATTTATTTATTTATTTATTTATTTATTAGATACGGCTGCTCTACATACAAGTTGTTCAACATTTGAACATGCATTTGGTACAGATTAAATTCATAAGTAGAGGTACCACTGTATATGTTAAAAGGCATGGAGGACAGAGCAAAGCCCTGAGGAGTGAGGAACCCCAGAGGCCAATGGCCAGGGCTTTGAACAGGAATCACCTGGCATCAGCTTCTGACTTCTCCCTTCCAGGAAGGGCAAGAGCTACTGTAAAACATTGCCCCCATGTCCCATCCCAGGAAGATGGTCCAATATGATACCATCATCAGTTGTATCAAGCATCACTGAGAGAGGTTCATCAGAATCAACAGGGACAAACTCCCCCTGCCCAGTTCCCAGTACAGGTCAAACACCAAGGTGATCAAAACCATTTTGGTTTTGTTTTCCACTTATATAGGCTTTGGGCATTTAACATGGGCTGAATGAGAAGTTGAGGACTTATCTGGTTGGACTACATTTATTTATTTTGAATGTGTTGATTTGGATTGGCGTTCTTTCTTTTTTAAAATCAAGGTCCTTTTTTAAAATTGTGCTTTAGTTTTGTTTATGTCCTTTAGTTGCATTTGTTTTATTTGGATGTTATTACTGTTAGCCACCTTTAATGTCATGAAAACCAGGATGTACACTACAGTTAAACATAAATCGCATGCATGATTTTGAAAGTTTGCTTTCTTGCTTCTCTGAAATGTTAAGAGTTAGAAACAACATTTTGAAATAACAGGACTAGTTGTATTAGTTCTTGCAGAGCATCAACTGGGCTACTGATACTTAATTGGTGGACTCTTAAGCACTATGAGATCCATTCCAGCTGGCAATGAACTAGGTAAGTCAGCTACTGTCCATTAGGTTTCTGTGAACTGAGTTTGATTTTGTTTTACTATTGTATTTGGCACAACGCAATATGACACCCACACCATACAATCTTGCAAACAATATAGGCTGATAATACTGAACTTTTAACTGTGGTCATTGGAGCAACTCAATTGTGAATTAGGAAACTTCCAAACAGAGAACAGAATTTAGTATTGGACTGATTGGGGATAAAGAATGCATAGTTCCCATATACAGATGTTAATGCAGGAACAAGAGACATGCACTGCAAGATATTTGCCTTCCTTAAAAGTTTCCCGTAAGAGGTCACACCTCATGTCCATGACATTGAACCCTTTCTTATTACTGTGGTGGTTAGTGCTATTTGCACAAAATAACATTTTTCTTTGTGAAAAGAAGTATGAATGTGCACTACTGTACAGGTTCTGTGGGATTGCCTTCTTTAACTGAAGATTGCAAATATAGTAGGAAAATAGGATTCCCCCACAAACAAAACAAACATTAAAGGAAAATACAAGCATAGTCCCAAACTGGATGCTACAAATTATACACCCATGAGTTCCATCCACCAACACTGTGCCAGAACAGGTGTTGCTTGTAGGAAGAATGAAGTATGCAAATTATTATGAAACAAAATGGGTCAGGAACAGAGTCCCAGATATCTAAATCACCCAAGGCAGGAGATTCACAGCACAAAGGAAACAGCTATTGGTGTACAATAATTAAAGCCCTAAAATGCAAATTCAGTACAAATATATAACACCATTACACAGACTCAACTTAAAGTGTCTCTTTTGCGCAAATATATTGCAATTCCATTACCTAAACCAAAGTAGCAAGGGGCTTGTCGTCATTCAAGGCAATAACAGCTCCTGCCCTCTCCACGTGTACACGAGTCTCCTGCTTATTGTGGGGGTTACGGACCCAAGCCAACCTGCGATAAAGGAAAATATGCAATATGTGGATGCTGGGTCAGATTAGGACTGGGGAACCTGTCTGGGGTTTACTATCCTTACTTTCAGCCTAGCACTGTCCTGAACAGGCCTCTGACGGGCTTCCCGGGCCTTTTGGAGGCCCCAGAAGTGGTTTCGGGTGATCCAGAAGGCACTTCCGTTTTTTTGTAAGCCATTTCTGGTTTGCGAGAAACCACTTCTGGGGCCTCCGACAGGCCCAGGAAGCCCATCGGAGGCCTGCTCAGGGCAGTGTCAGGCCTGGGTAAGTGCAGGAGGCCTCAAACAGGCCCACACAGCTTGCCCCAGGGGGTCTTGCCTTCATATACTACAGTTTTGTGATATACCGAAACCACAGTATATGAACTACAAAATCGTGAGGGACGACTGTACTGTATAGCTCTTTCGCAACTACGATTTCCCCACCTATTGGGCTGTAGTTCACATATAATTCACAGGGGTTTCACATGTGTAAGCACACATTCTGTAAACATAGAAACATGCTCTGGTTGTTCAGAAAACTATGAAAAGCCTATCCAGTGCTTGCACTTCACTAACAAAAGGGTAGTTGTTAGTGTTGTTTTAAATGCTCTGTTTTTACAGATATATATATTTTTTAAAAACCAGCCTCATAAATCACAAATGTTCAAATTCTCCATTCTAGGAAACTAATTTTGCTATCTCTTAGCAGGAATGATTTTCTTGGCTTGGTTTTACACATTCTCATTTCTTCTCACCCAAGAACATGCCAGATCAGGATCCATATCCCTAACTGAGAGGCCATACTTATCTTATAATAGAAGAATGACAAAACGGAACAGAACCAGATCAAAAAATGAACAGATGAGCTACGCAACAGGAAGAACTGAGAGAGGAATGCTCAACACGTTAGGAACTCTAGATGATTCTGTCTTAGTCACTGCATTCTGAGAAACAAAATTAAGGTGCATTTGACGATCTTGGGCCCTTTTAGCACATCATCTGTATGTTACTCATTTCAAAGTTCCTTACAAGCTTAGAGGTACCACTGCTCATATAGCGACCATATGGCATATGGCGAGACAGTATCATTTTGCATTCAGAGCTACATCTTGCTCCACATCATGTCATGAAATGTTCCCTATTGTAAAACTCACAGGCTCATTGTGACCTTGTTGTCATTGTTTTGTTTCATAAATTATTCAGCTCGCAATGTCACATAGGTCAGACAGGCTGGCAGCACAGAGCTGAAAGGCAAGGGGAGGGGCGCTGAAATGTTCTAGAAGTTTCCAAACGCCAAGCGAGTTTGCTTACCTCTCAAAAAGTTCCAGTGGCGGCCGAGAGATGCCAAAAGGCACTGTTGCCAAACGTAGCTGCGTTTGGGATTAATTAAATCACATTATAACTGTGGATGGGAGAATGGATTGTGAGATACTCAACTGAAAATAAACCAACTGGAGTTGAGAATGAATATTCCCACTCTGAATGAGGAGAGAGAGGATGAAGAACTGCTTGCCAGCTGTCTAGAAGAAAGTTACCAATGCCTGCATTGACAGTTTGTTCAAATTTAATGAGATCTGTGACTTACTTACATCAGCACCGGCACTCACATTTCCAATCTGGTTTTTCATCTTAAGTCATCCTGATGGTGGTAACATATAATCTGTTAGGAATACGTATTTTTTGCTGTTGTTGCTGTTGCTGTGTTGTTGTTTTTTTTAAAAAGAAACCAGCCCTGGAGTTGTTTGTTTGTTTGTTTGTTTGTTTGTTTGTTTTTTAAACACACTGGCTGCAATCCATAAAAAAGGCTTTGAGTGCCATGGAAATGCGTGGGCAGTGCATAAAAGGAGTTGCAAGTGACTGAGCAGCCCCCACTCTTTGCAGAGGAGTTTGCCTTCATTATGGCTTGTCTGGGGCCTCAATTGGGCAATCCTCCAAAACTGTCATCTTCTTGGCTTTTCCTCTTGGAAAAGCGGGGAGGGGAGTTGTCTAGAGGGGTAAAAATTAAACTAGCTGTTTGTATAAAATGTGATTTTATTTCCATAACAAATTGTGGCAATGCACTTAGTGATGGAGATATTTTGAAATCATTACCTTGGTGCTGAAATAATGAGTCATCATACAGTCACTCCAGTTAGTGCACGTAGCTTTTTGAAAAAGAGTAATTTAGCCACTCTGAAATGTCTAGATGGTGCTTAGATTTGCTGTCTCTTTTAAATCATACTCTCCCTGCCCCATCATCTCTGAATCTCTCTACATAGTCACGTCATTAATGGCCTCCTTAAACCTAGCAATAGGGTTATTTGTTTAGCTGAGTCAGTTGAATGGCTAAACTACAGCCTGCTTGCTTGCCTTTCTGTTTGTCTATAGTTGAAATTTGCAAGGGAAATTCTTCTTCTGCCCAGTAAAATGTGGCATGCAGGATGTTGAAAGCAAAACTGAAGACATCTCTTCAGCACATCAGAATGACAGTTGAGTTTCAAAGTGGCATAAAACTCATCAGCAGTTCCATGCTACTTTGCCTAAGTTAGGATAAATATCAGTTCTCTGTGTGGCAATTTTTAAAAATGTAAATTTCAAGCTAGACTTGCTTAGAAAAGGGATGGAAGATCTCATGGCTAGGACTGAATTGCCTCCCTACTAATTGTTGTGCATCTGTACCTTGCCTGAAATTTATGGCATGCAGCCTGCTTGATGTATCTCAAAAAAATGGGGTGGTGGCAACAGAAATGATACACCCAAGGCAATTCAAGAATGATTAAAGGGTTGAAGAAAGATTCAAAAAAGTTTGGTGCTTCCTAGCTAGGTTGGGAGACAGACACCATGGAAGGATGGACAGAACAGAGGAGAATAAAATCATTCATGATGTGGAGGAAATGGATAGGGAAAAGGGAGAAGTGGATTAGTAGAACATTTCTCATTAGACACAGGGCTGAGCCAAGATCATTTCACTTCCTGAGGAAATGCCACAGCCACTAGAGAGATGAGGCCTCAGGCAGCAGATTTTAGATGGCCGATGTAGGAATGATAAGACAACACATCTGGTCTGGGGTGAACAGAATGCTCTCAGCTTGTGCTGCTTCTCCTCGCTAGCCCGGGCTGAGGCTCTTTATTAGGAGTGGTAAAGAAGACATCACACAGGTGGGAGGGGTGGATAATTATTGGCCATAGGACAGAGGAAGACAAAGGATGGGTGATGGCCTTTGGTCACGTAACATGAATTCCATGGGTGGGGAAAGAGATTATCATAGGGTCACAGGCAGCTGTTTTTCCTGGCTGACCTGAGGGGAGATACAGACCAAGCTGGCTTCCTGAGTCTATGGGCTTAGCTATGGAATTCATTTCCTTCCATCCGGGGCCTTCCCGCTCAGAGAGATTCCCAAGGCCTTACCCATGCAGGCAGCTGGGGCCATGATTCTTCCCAGCGGGATTTCTCTACAGTCCTAAAAGGCAACAAATGCTTATTTCCTGTATGTTGTTATATTGTTGTCATTTAGAGTTGAGAAGGTGAGACAAAAGGTACGTGCACCTTTTTATTCATGATCTAAAATAAATTGGTAGGCTTCAAATATAGTGAAAGAGGTAAAGATGCTGGCATTTGTGGCGATGCAAGTGTACAACCAGGCTCCAGAGAATGTCAGGACACTGGATTCAAGGTATCCAGTTTTCTTTTACCTTTTCTGCTGCATATGGGTATGGGAGAGACCACACAGACTTCCCATTTCCCATTTTTTCCACACACCCTCACTGGCCCATTGCCATTCCATATTGTTCAGAGCAATGCCAAGGAGAAAATTATCTTAAAGGGTTGCCATGCAGAGCAATGTGATGGCTTCATTGAATAACCTTCTGTCTTCATTCTCCTCATGGAAAACTTGGCTGTGTGATGCCTTTGGAAAGGCATGGTTGAATGACATGACATGTGCATTGGCAATCATCTAAAATGGAAGATTTAATTTAACCACTAAAACAACTATAAGGGCAGTTTCACTTAAATATGACAGATACATGACACCAATGACCTCTAATCGATTGCTTGGGCCGGTTGTTTTTTCCAGTTGTGGTCTCAAGCTAAACTCATAATTTTAGTTGGGGTTAACTTGGTCAACATTCCTGAGGCAGTCTTTTCCAAGCTCTTCATTAAATAGTAACATGTGCTTGTTTCTGACATGAGCAGGATGTAGCATTGATCCTAAATATTTTACTTTCCATGGCTGGTTTAATTCAATGGTTTGGAGCACCTTACTGCCAAGTCATGGGTTCAAATATTCTTCATCCCTCCCACATGTGGAAGAATGTATGGCTTATGCAGCCATGTTCCCTGCATAGCCATGGGCAAGCTGCATAGTCCTGGAGTTTTTCAAAAAGGGGAGATTGGCAAATCACTTCCCAGGACTTTATAAGTAGAAAATGTTGACTTTCTGTCACAACAAGAAGAGGAAGTAGGGATGGGCACGAAATGAAAAATGAAATGCTGTTGTGTCATTTCATTACGTAATGAAATGAAACAAAACAAAATGAAGCAGCATTTTGTTATTGATGAAACGAAATGGTCATTTTTTCCATTGAAATGAACTGTTTCATTTTGTCCGTAAAAGGGGTCCCTTACCTGCAGGGTGGCCACCACTCTTGGAATCCAGGAGAGGGAAGGGGGGGTCACCGCCGCCACTCTGGCGCTCCCCACCTCCTCTCAGTCCAGCTTCAGGCCTCATCTCAGCTGGGAGGCAGGTGGGGAGGTGACCCCCCGGGTCCTAGAAACAAGGGATTTTCAGAGCCATTTTCAGAGGGCTCCTGCCGAGCTGTCAATGGCTGGACCCATTTAAAACTGGCCCAGTTGGCACCAGGGATCCCCCTGGTGCCGACTGGGCCAGTTTTAAAGGGATCCAGTCATTGACAGCTGGGCAGGAGCCTTCTGAAAATGGTCGGGTGGACAGCGCAATTGCCCAGACCTGCCCAACTGACAATTTTTAGAGGGATCCTGCCGAACTGTCTTGGGCTGCATCCCTTTAAAACTGACTGGGCCAGTTTTAAAGGGGTCCAGCTGATAACAGCTTGGTAGGAGCACTTTAAAAATGGCTCCTGGGCACCAAATCTGGTGCCTCTAGGACCCAGGGGAGCAGTTTCATTTCATTTCATTTCATTTTGTATGCATAAGAAAAGAAACAAAATTTAAAAGGGGTGGGCACGAAATGAAATGAAATGAAATGTCATTTTTCTATTTCATGCCCATCCCTAAGAGGAAGTGGAGGATTGTTATGACTATTATTTTCAGCATTATGTGGCATCCCCAGCCAACCTGGATGCCATATTTGGCAACCAACTGTCACTTGCCTTCTCTTCAAATGACAGTCAATTAAAATCTGAGCAAGTTTGGTGCTATATGATAGTTTTCCTTAGGCTCGTCTTTACTGGAAGCTATGGTGGTGGGAATGGGGAGTATTACTAATGAAATATTTGTGAATACAATTATTTTAATGCATTACCTTGATTGCTTCCCATTTTATTGTTAATGGGTTTTCTGGGTCTTGATTCTCCTCAAAATACCTTTCTACTGCTGTTTTAATTTTTAACTTACTCTGCTCATCTGCAACCAACCAAGGGTTAAACCTCCAAGAGTAAGACCTATTAATATGACCTATTTGAAGATAAGCAGATATGGGGGCATGGTCAGTGATTTTAATCATTCCAATATCCATCCCCTTCACCCAATTCCTAGCCTCTTGCGATATTAAGATACCATCCAATCTTGAAAATGTTCCATGTGGGCTGGAATAAAATGAATATGAATAATCCTTAGGGGACAACTCCATCCATAGTTCCAATAATCCAAATTTCCCACATAGTTTTTTAAACTTCACAACCTTATTCTTTTTGTGATTATTCCCCCCTTGCAGACTAACATTAAAATCTCCCCCAACAACTTTTGTATCAGGCGAGAATTTCTCAAGCTTCAGTAAACACTTATAAAGAAAATCCAGCTGGTCCTTGTTCGGGAGGTAAATTGACGCTAATGCCACCGGCTCTCCCTCCAAGCAACCTTGAACAAAAACAAACCTTCCATTCTTATCTCTTAATACTTTATTCTCAGCAAAGTCCACCTTGGAGTTAATTACTATTCCCACCCCTCTACTTTTTGACGTTCCGGGAGCCATAATTGTTTTCCCTTTCCCAAAGCCAGGAAAATTTGCCTCCCTCTCCCCCCCCCCCCATTATATGATTCTTGCAGAAAAACACCAGCCTTCAGTTCTTGAATATACTTCCCAATTCTCACTCACTTCACCTGATTGTCCAAACCTCTAACATTAAGAGTTGTACAAATAATATTCACATTCTTCATTATATCTTTCCCAACCATCTCACTTCTCTGTTTCCCTCCATTTGTACCATACCAGCCTGGAGATGAACCCAACCCCAACCACCTTCCCAATCAGCTCTACTGTGAGCCCTACGCTTCCATGCCAACACAAAAGACCAGGTGAAAAAAACAAGAGAATAACAGTATGCCACATTACTAGGCATACCTCTTGCACCTGGAGCACAACCCAATATGCTTCCATACATTCTCACACTTATTCCTCCAACCGCTCCTCTCCTCTGTCTTCTCACTACTTTCAGACCATCCATATCCACACACACACAACACACCATAAACATATTCATTACTCTCCATTCACCCCCACTGACTCCCCTTCCCACCCACAACAACATAACATACCATACAAAAACTCTTCCACAATCACTCATCCAACCAACACTCACTCCCATATTGGGGGTGGGGTAAGATGGAAGGGAGTTTGCAAGTTCCCTTAAACCTGGGAAAGAACGGGGGGGGGGGGGACAGCCCAGCTCCTTCTTTCTTACTCTTGGTTACTTCATGCTCAAACTCAGATTCTCATTAAATTGTGTCTGTTTATGGGTTATTTCCAGATACCTTTGAGTAGTTTTTCCATTTACCTGAGGAATTGTTGAAAGCCACAGTAACTTCAGTAACATGTGAATTGGATATGTTACACCTTAGAGCAAGTTAGCTTTGCTTCAATTTCTTTTAACAGTCTTTTTGTCATGAAACCTGACACCCTATAATATGATATTGGATATTTCAGGTACACCATAGGCTTTTACTTATTCTCACTTGAGATTATTGGGAATTGTGCCTTTCCTTGTTTCTTCTTCCCATTGCTTCTCTGACTATTTTCACAAGTCTTGCAAATAGCCCTTCTGAATAGCTCCACTCTCTGCTTTTACCAACGTCATGTTCATGGTCTTCCTAGTTTCCTATATACTTTATTCAAGTGAGCCCGTGTGGTGTAGCTGTAGAGGTTTTGGTTCAAATGCTCACTTGGTCATGAAAACACATACATAGGTGGTAATGTTAAACCACTCCATGAACATGAATGCAAGGGGAAGCCTTGTCCACCCAGCCCAAAAATAAAGAGACAAGACATGTTTGTGGGAAATTGGGCCACAGTTTATAGATATTAATTCATGCTATTATGCTATTGCTTCGGTTATCTCCTCCAAGGGGGACCTGAAAGTACAAGTGGCTCTGTGTGTTTCCAGATTATTTTAAGTGGGCAACCCTCATCAATCACTTTCGGGCCTGTGTCATAAATCACCCTGATCTGTCATATCTAATCTCATTGTCTATTTCTGAGAAGCGTCAAGGGCTGCCAATCTACTAGCTCTTATTTGCCTACGATTATCCTGAGGTGATTAAGCCACTTGCCTTGACTGCCACAGAAAGGGGAGCTACTTCATATGCCTCCTTTCCCCCACCAAGCCAACTAGTTTGGTGCGTAGGCACTTTTGGAGATTAGACAAAAAGAGATCTAAGCCCAACTCAGACAAGTGTACCCCATCCGCCTATAGAGGTCATAAGAATATAAGAAGAGCCATGCTGGATAAGGCCAAAGGCCCATCTAGTCCAGCTTCCTGTATCTCACAGTGGCCCCACCAAATGTGTCCAGGAGTGCATGAGACCAGATATCTGTCTCCTGATACCACTCCCTAGCAACTGGCCCTTGAAGTACCCTGGTTTTAATCCAGGAGATTACACATCTCTATCATGGTTTGTATCCTGTGATGGACTTTTCCTCCAGGAATCTGTCCAATCCCCTTTTGAAGGCATTCAGGCTAAATGCCATCACCACATCCTGTGGCAGGGAGTTCCACAGACTAACAACACACTGGGTAAAAAAAATATTTTATTATGTCTGTTCTCACTGTCCCAGCCCTCAGTTTGAGAGGGTGTCCCCTAGTTCTGGTATTTTGTGAGAGGGAGACTGGAGCCATTTGGGCTGTTGTTCTGCAAGCAGGCAAAGACCTTCCTTTTCAGGCAGGCTTTTCCTTAACAAGTAATGGTTTGAGAGGGGTTTTAAATGGATTGTTGTGCTCTTATGTTTAGAATGTTTTAGTATTGATTACTTTGATTTCTGG
Source organism: Phrynocephalus guinanensis (assembly GCA_037367245.1). NCBI lineage: Eukaryota > Metazoa > Chordata > Lepidosauria > Squamata > Agamidae > Phrynocephalus > Phrynocephalus guinanensis. The sequence goes on along the minus strand of CM074732.1, from coordinate 155,051,439 downwards.
CGCGGCCGCGGGGAGCCCTCCCGGGGCCAGGCGCCTCCGCAGCTGGTGGCATGCGGGCCGGGAGAGCATCCCCACGGCCGCGGGGAGCCCTCCTGGGGCCGGGAGCTGCCAGAGCCGGTGGCAAGCCTCCTGGGAGAGCCGTTCCGCAGCTGCGGGGGCCGCTCACAAGGCAAGGCACCGCCGGACCACCGCGGAGATTGCTGGGGAGGGGAGCGCGCACAGGCCGGATCACAGCCCCCTCTCGCCTCCCCCTGCTTCAGTGCATGGCAGCCTGGTGGGCTGTCATTCACTGGGGCAGAGATCACAGTCCCCTCTCGCCGCCCCTGCCTCGGTGCATGGCAGCCCGGCGGGCTGTCATTCACCGGGTTGGAGATCGCTGGGGAGGGGCCTGCAATCCGGCCTCTGTGCGCAGAAACCGGATCGCAGCCCCCTCTCGCTGCCCCCCTGCCTCGGTGCATGGCAGCCCGGCGGGCTGTCATGCACCGTGGCGGAGATTGCAGCTCTCTCTCACTGCCCTCCGTCTTCCCCGCGCCAGATGACAGCGCCGGGCGCCCTGTCATCTGGTGCGGCGAAGGTCAGGGGGGACTTGGCTTCCCCACCCGGGTCATGGCAGCGCCGGGCACTGTCATCACCCGGGCGGGGAAGATCCCTTTGAGAACCCTTTGCCCCTCTGCATACACAGGGGCCAATGGGGGTCTCAGCTTCCCCGCACGGGTCATGACAGTGCCAGGTTCTTTCATGACCCGCGCGGGGAAGATCCCTTTGAGACTCCCCTTCGCCCCTCTGTGTGCAGAGGGGCCAATGCGGTCGGGAGGGGCCTGTGATCCCAACTCCGCATGCGGAGGTGGGATTGCAGCCCCCTCTTCAGCAGTCTCCACCGGAGGTGCGTGACAGCCAGGCAGCTGTCAAGCACCTGCAGTGGAGATCGCTGTATATGGGGCTGTGATCCCACCTCTGCTCGTGGAGGTGAGACCACGGTCCAGGCTCAGCCAATCTCCCCTGCCCAGGATGACAGCTGCCCGGCCATCACCCCGGGCGGAGGAGATCGAGCTGTGATCCCGCCTCTGCATGCGGAGGTAAGACTGCAACTCCCTCGCGCTGCCCTCCACCGTGAGTGCATGACAGCCGGCCTGGCTGTCATTCACCTGTAGCAGAGATCGCTGCAGAAGGGGCCACGAATCCAATCCTGCCTCCGCGTGCAGAGGCAAGACTGTGGCTCCCTCTTGCCCCCCTCTGCTGCTAGTGTACCTGCGGCGGAGATCGCTGGAGAGGGAGTCCCGGTCCCACCTCTGCTTGCGAGGCAAGAACGGGGCTCTCTCTGACAGTCCTCCCCGCCAGCAATGACAGCCAGGCTGTCATCGCCAGCGGGGAAGAACGAACCGAACCTAACCGAACTAATTTGTTGTGCTTCAGTTCTGTTCATTCCTAAATTACTCTGGGCTTCGTTATTCATTCCATTACGTAACGGAACAAATAACGATTAACGGAACAATTTATTTTTTTTCATTTCGTGCCCATCTCTAGTGGTGGGATGTATGTAAAATAGGGAATATTGCTAAACAACACAGAAAAAGCATGTGAATCCACAGTGCATTCCACAGGAAACATAAAACATCACAAGCTAACTTCAAGTTCATTTGTTGAAATCAAGAGTTGGGGATGTCACATATGTGGTACCATAACAAGTAATCCTCTGGACCCACATTTTTTCCTGTTCAACAATAGCCATTTAACATTGTTAAGGTTGGGTGAGCAAGTAGTCTTCGTGTCACTGGAGCAAGAAGAATTTATGATTGGCTGCAGTCACAGGTGCTGTTGGGTCACAGTTACTTTTGGGTCTAACTGAGACGAGCTTTACATCCATTACATCACCAGTGAGTTTGAAAATCTAATGAAAAGCAACTGCACCCAAATTCTATGACATCCATTCCTTTAGATTGGAAATTTACCTCTGTTTTCCCTTAATAACCTTTTCTGTGTCATCCCCAACCAATGGCAATGTCAACTGCACCTTGCTATATTCATTAAACCTCGTGACCACCTATAATTTCTTTCTCTTTCTCTTTCTCTCTTTCCAAACAGATTAGAAGGTGAAATCTAATCTGAATCTACAGAGCAAATGTCATGTTGAATGCATTACTGGTTGGATCCCCATCGATTACATTTATAAACCCAATTACATTTATAAACTAATGGGGTCTGAAATATCTTCAACAAACCAGGAAAGGGACCTTGGTGTCTTGGTGGACAGCTCAATGGAGGTTTCAACCCAGTGTACCACAGTAGTGAAAAACACAAACTAAATGCTAGGGATTGTTATGAAGGGTATAGATTAAAATAAGTCAGCAAGTGTCATTTTGCCTTTTTATAAATCTATGCTGAGGACCCATCTCAAGTATTATATCACCATACCTCCAGAAGGATATTATGGAAATGGAAAAAGTGCAGAGGAGGGCAAACAGAATGATTAGGGGACTGGAACACCTTCCTTACCATCTGAGGCTGCAATGGCTGAGCCTCTTCACTCGTGAACAACTGCGCGTAAGAGGTGACCTGATTCAACTTTATAAAATCATACACAGTGTGGAGAATGTAGATAAGGAAAAACTGTTTTCTGTATTACACAATACTAGAACTAGGGGGCACTCCATGAAACTTTTGGGTGCCAGATTTCCAACAAATAAGAGAAGGTACTTTTTCACCCAGAGGATCAGTGGTCTCTGGAACTCCCTGCCAGAAGAAGTGGTGACAGCGGTTAGTCTTGAGAGCTTTAAGAAAGGATTGGACAAGTTCATGGAGAACAAGGGTATCAATGGCTATAATTATGGATGTTTAAGGACAACCTCTGATTTGGAGAGGTAGGCAGGATATCTCTGAATATCATTTGCAGGGAATCTTAAACAGCTGAAGACATCTGCTTGGAAACACCCTGAAGCAAATGGTGACCCACTGTGTGAGACATAATGCTGGACTGGGTGGACTGTGGCCTGCTCCAGCAAGGCTATTCATATGTTCTTATGTTCCTAGGTTCTTGATTCTTGGAAGTCACACATAACAGCCTTGAATGCCGGCATGATGCAGCCTGTCATGAATTACGGAGAAACATGTGTCTTTGACACAGTAATTGTCTTTACTAGTCAAATAATATTGGTGCTATATTAATTAAAAATAATAAAAATAAATTCATTTTGCAGCTGAATGTTCGCAGAGGAAAATATAGTTATCAGAAATTGGTCAAACCATGGGACTTAACACAATGCAGTACTCAAGTCTGCCTCATGAGTGTGTGTTCAATTCAAGGTATAGAGGTAAATACCATATTTTTTATCTTCTGCTTCTTCATCCTTTCTGATTTTGTGAGGCACTGATTCTTTTTTTCTGCTGTTTTTTGCACAGTACTGAAAACAGAGCATTGACTGCTTTGTTTTTTAAGAGCATGTATAAGTTATGTCAGCAACGGCTCTCTTGAAACGTGGAAAGGAGGACTTGTTAAACATGTTCCTTTTTGTGGCAAAATCAGCCTACAAGGGTTTGGTTCTTTGTTTACTCAGATGATAAAAATTGCTGCCTTCTTACTTCCTGTAGTATGGAAGACTGCATTGTTGTTATTTACCATCAAGTCATTTCTGACTTACGATGATCCTAATAGCATTTTCAAGATATGTGAGCTATTCAAGAAGATGGTAAGTTTCTATGGCCCAGGACTTATACTGACATCCTTTGGGTCTTAGTCTGACATACTCTTCACAGCGGCACATTGGTCTGTCTCAAATTATTATTATTATTATTATTATTATTATTATTATTATTATTATTATTATTATTATTATTATTCTTCATTGGCATCCTTCAGTCTCGAAAGACTATGGTATCATGCCTGGAGTAGAGATCCTAAAAACAACACCTAGTGTGACTAAACAGACCAATTCGGGCATGGCAGTCTCTACCGCACTGGGGGCAGATGTATTCTGTTTCTTGCCCGGTCCCCGAGTTTCGTTGTTTCTGTGCCTGCCTCTTTTCCTCTGCCTGTTGGACAAACACCTCTTCAAATTTATGTAGACCATGCTGTATCTCTTGCCTCCAGACAGTGCGATCGGAGGTCAGGGTTTCCCATCTGTTGAGGTCCATTCCCAAGGCCTTCAGGTCCCTCTTACAAATATCCTTATACCGCAGCTTTTGGGATCCGGCCGTCATCCATTCTCACAACGTGTCCAAGCCACTGTGAAGAGTATGTCAGACTAAGACCCAAAGGATGTCAGTATAAGTCCTGGGCCAGAGAAACTTACCAACTTCTTGAATAGCTCACATATCTTTATTATTATTATTATTATTATTATTATTATTATTATTATTATTATTATTATTATTATTATTATTATTATTATTATTATTATTATTATTATATCTTTTGAACACAGCTGCCAAGTGTTAAGGTGGAGTTGGCCTTCTCCAATGATCAAGCTCTTTCCAAGAGCCTAGGATGACTGGAAATATCTTTATAGAATATATGCTGTTCGTAATAATGACGTCATTTGTAGTTGACCAATGTTGATCTTGTCAATGCTGAGGGTTTTCTGATGTTGATCCGGGTCTTTTGGGATTGCACCCAAGGCACCTATTATTATTAGTATTATTTTTGCTTTCTTATTCCATAGCTTTTTGATTTCTATTTCTAAATCCCGATATTTGGTTATCTTTTCTAACTCTTTGCTGCTGGCTCTTGTGTCTCCTGGTATTGCCACACTGATAATTTGAACTTTGTTTTCTTGCTTATATTTCCTCGAGAATATAAATGTTTGCTTATATACTATCATGACGTCTGGAGTATTGTGGACAAGGTGTCTCTCGCATTGGATTCTGAAATCCCAGAGCTCCTTGATGACTTTATTTTCAGTCACCTTTTCTGGCTGATTCTCCCACCAGTTCTTGCTTGATGGTATGTTGAAATTTTTACATATGTTCCAGTGGAGCATTGCTGCAACTTTACTATGATGGGCTAAATAATCAGTCTGAGTGATGTTTGGGCAACAGCTGATGATGTGATCTACAGTTTCATCCTTTTATTTGCACAATCAACATTTACTATCTTTCGATGATTTATCAATTTTCACCTTTATGATATTTGTTCTTAAAGCTTGATCTTGAGCTGTCATGATGATGATGATGATGATGATGATGATGATGATGATGATGATGATGAAATACTTGCTTAGCTCTTTAGGCACCATACCCAGCGTGCCGATTACCACTGGGACCACCTGTACCAGTTTATGCCAGAGTCTCTGAAGTTCAATTTTCAGAACCTGATATCACGTAATTTTGGTATTTACATTATATGCCATATGTCTTTGTCATAAATTAGACAAATATATTTAGTAAGATAATATAGCTTGCCATGTCTTAGACATAATGTATTTTCATATTTCTGTAGAATTTTGAAAGAAAACAACTTTGTTGTACTAAAGGAAGAAAGTGTCTTGTGGCACCTTGAAAGATGAACATGTTTTATTTGACATAAGCTTTGTGGATCATAGCCTACTTCACATGCAACATCTGTTTCTGATGAAGAGGGGTACAAAGTGCAACAGCTTATGTCATATACAACATTTTAAAGTGCCACCAGTCTTCATATTATATTTGCTGCAAGAGATTACTGGTGCTCCACCCTAGAATTTTTTCAGATTGGAGTTTCTAGAACATACAATCAGTATGGCTTATGATTCCAAGTTCTGAATTTTTGCAAGCCTCCTCCTGTTATGATAAGTCATCATTATTTTAGTGAATACAGGGAATGTCCATAATTCTCTTCTGGATCTGGAGTCTACGGGAATGTCAACATGGCATTAATATGAAGGAAGAAAATGAATATATGCTGGGAACTGTAGGCAGGTCACAGTTGGCAATTTGCCATTCCTTGACCTAAAGTGAAATTTGAGGATAATTTCAAAATCCCCACTGAGGTCAAAAGAAATCAATCACATTTCAGTGATGCTGTTGCAATTTCCTATGACTGGACCTCATAACAACCTCACATATCCAATCCCCTTCATTTTAGAAAGGACTAGGAAACTCATACCGGGAACCTGCAGAGCTGCTGCTCGTCAGTGTCAATAATGCATGGGTAAAGGAACTAAATACAAGACAGCCTCCTATTCTTCAGTTGCCACCACATTTTACTTTAAGCAAAATGAGTAGCTTCTATCTTGGAAAAACAACAGAGATTCCCCCAAAGCAAATACTGTAGAAGAGTTCCAACATGACCTGTGAAGATTTTCGGCTGTGGGGCAGAGAATGAGATGGGTACTACAATTTTATTTGTGGAATACCTTAAAAACAACCTGTCGGGAGCTATCCCCAATCCCTATTTACACTTGTAACAAAGTATGTATCTGCTGAGAAACCTGAAAACAGATTTTTTAAAAAGTCTCGGCAAATGTGTAATTAAAAACAACTGTTCTCAGTTTAGCTAACTGTAGCAGAAGCATGTTTGGTGTGCATATGCTAAATGAAGCATGCTGTTAATGTGTTAGCATAAATATGGAGCATAAAAAACACCAACATCAATAGCAAGCTGTTAGATATTGCCTTAATTAAAAATAAAATATAAATTGGCTACAGAGAAATGTGATACTAATGACCCAAACATAAGACTTGCTAGGAGCTTGGCCAGTGAAGTACTATTCAGGCTGGAAGATTCCAATGAGTTTTGCAACATTAGATTGTATCTCCTAAGGAATAGTGATTTCACCCAAGCGTTAGCAGAAGCCACATAATCGCCTCAAGCTGATTAATGCTGCAGCAATCTGGTTTCTCTATTATTACCGTGATTATTCGACAGCATTCATAGCTGTTTGATAACTGCCTCCACAGAACTATAGCTGAGGGCAAAAGGTGGGACGCATCATGCATTGAGGGTAAATCCATATCTTTTGGGGCTCTCCAGAGGGCTGTGCCCCGCTCTTCATGTCAGCATTGTTTCATCCCTTTAGCTTTAGCAAACACTAGGCTAAAAAGCCTTTCCAAAGGCTTAATTATAGGCAGCAAAGGACTTTAAGCACAACAACACTGATTAGTTGCACCAGTTTGCCTTTGCTGGCTGGGTAGCTTAGTGGTTTAGGTGTCTGGCTGTAGGATCAGAGGCTGGGATTTGGATTCCCCAGTGTACAAGGTACACAATCCCAGGATGCCCCCACAATAAGGGCAAGGGCATGGTTGCTCAGCGGGCTAGAGCACTGAAAACGATCAGCTACAACGTCAGCAGCTCAGTGGTTCGAATCCCGGGTGCCACGCAGCAGAGTGAGCTCCTGCTGTTAACCCCAACTGCCAACCTAGCAGTTCAGAATGCAATGTGAATGCAAGTAGATAAATAGGTACCACCATAAAAAGCAGGAAGGTAAAACAGTGTTTCCTTGCAGCCATGCCGGCCACATGGCCACGGACTTGCCCAACACTGGTTCTTTGGCTTAAATACAGAGATGAGCACTGCCCCTAGAGTTGGACATGACTACCACACATGTGCAGAGGGAACCTTTAACTTTACCTTTTTAAATCACTTCTTAGTATTTTCTACCTAGAAAACCCTGAAAAGGGTCACAATATGTCAGAATTGACCTGATGGCCCATGATTATGATTAGAGATGGGCACGAAACGAGCGATTTTTCGTTTTCTTTTTCATTTTTTTGTTTTGTTACGCAACAAAAACGAAACGAATTTTTTTAAAAACAAAATGAAAATGAAAACGAAATGACCAAATTTGCCGTGTTTTTCGTTTTTGTTGCAGCAGATGCATTGAACTAAAAAGAATGCTAACGAAACAGCAATTTTTCATTTTCGTTTTCATTTTTCATTTCGTTACCTAACAAAATGAAAACGAATTATTTTGCAAAAAAGTCACAAAAACGAAAACGAACCGAAACGGACCCCTAAACGACCAAACGACAAATGAAACACCATTTTTTTGAGTCGTGCCCATCTCTAATTATGATGACTATCAGACAGTAATTCTGAGTCTATTTCTCATGTGTCGGAGCTACTGCTTTCAAGCAGCCATCACCTCCATGGGCGAAGATTCAACCAGTCTTGGAAGAAAAAAAATTACAGAGAGCATTTATTGCGGAATAGACATGCAAATTATTGCATTTCTCAAAATTCCACCTTCGTCTCCTTGTTCCTTAGCGAGGCCTTGTTTTGTCTTCCTGCACATTTTAACTTATTTTCCTTAATTGTGAATTTGTTTGTGCATTTTGCTTAAGGTACACATTCATTTATGCATTTTACCCAATGTGTACACCTTCCCTTCCATTTACTAAGAGGCCACTCCCCTGTTGGTTCATCCAAAGGGTGGGTGGTTTTGCCTCCTCCCCGTGAAGACAGCATAAGACTTGTGGTGAAATAGCCGCAGATCTGGAGGGGAGGGGGAGAGGAATCCTGTATAGATAACATGACTCCTCCCAGGCAGCAGCCTCTTGATGGCATTGAGCGTTCCCCACCCACACACCACATTGATTGGTACTAGTATGAGTCTAACTGGTCACTTGATGGAGTGGATAGGAATGTTTTGTCCTGTCCACAGATTGGCTTAGCGTGGATGGCATTTTTTTGCCTATCCCATACTGGTACTGGGGGGTGTTTCTGTTAGGGTTGTCCTACATTGGTCACACTTGGCGCTAGTGCGGAAATTCAACGTAGCTAGTGAAAGTATCCAATCCTAACCCATCTAACCTCAGGTTGCTGCAGATCGGGAGATTACAGAGATGGGAAAAGGATGCTCTGAGAGGCACCTCCAGGCCAAGAGTCGCCAGGATTGGGGCTTGAGGACCTGGGGGGATTTGGTATGGATGTTACTAGCCTTGGAGGTGCTGTCTTACGGACCGTGCTAACAAGGGGTAGTGACTTGCCCAAAGCTGGTCAGTTGGAGGGTCCTGGGAGACCTTGGGGTTCCAATCATTAATCTGCACTACACCAGTCCCCTCCTGAGTTTTCGTTACCCAAGTTATTAGTTGAAATTCAATAAAGTGTGGCATGAGTTAATCCCATTCCAGTGTCTCACCTGTTTATTTCGCCATCGGGGGGGGGGGAGGTTAAAACACATGTGTGTGCACTCTTTGTAGCTATTTCCACATATATAGTTCAATACAAACTTTGTTTCTCCAAAGTATCCTGTCAGCCTTGCAAACTTTTATATTCTCGAGGAAATATGCCTTCCTGGTCATAATGTTTTTTTCAGAAGTATAGAAAGGATAGATTTTTAAATGATTGTGGAATCCAATTATTATTCGTTCTTCCATTCCATGTAAAGGCCTGCTCCGACCTGAAAAAGTAAATAAATGGTTAAGCTTTCTCTGGGTCATAACTTATTTTCCTTTAAATTCACCAGAAATATTCCTTAGTTCCTGTTCAGGCATCCAGTTCTTTGACAGCTGCATGACTTATGCCAGTTTTTGATATTGTTACCAGACTAATTTGGGCTCCTGCCATACAACTTACCGTAATATTGTGAGTCTATGACATGTACCCAGAATGATAGGCATCAGGACTAAAGAACCACAGGGAAAGTGCAAAAGACAATCCACAATAGGCGCAAAGAATCTGCAGAACAATTGGTCGCTACTTTCCTTTTGAAGAAGAAGAAAGGAATTGATTAGAAGGAAAGCAAGCACTGAAAGAGAATCCCAGTCGTGGGAGGGAGTGTTAAAAAAAAGCGCTTCTATACAAACAGAGGAAACAAAACTACAGTTGGATACCTGTGGGACTCCAGATAATAAGAACAGCAGGGGAAGAGAGAAGGAAAACATACAGAAAAGGGGGCGGCTATAAAGGAGGAACATAAAAAGGAGTGAAAAACCCACTGAGGATGCTCAAATATTTGACAGTGAGGGGCAGGATCTGAAGGTACTTCTGAAAGGTTAGGCAGAACTCCCCTAAAGGGCCAGGGTTGGTACAGTGAGACTCTTACTGAGAGCATTGTTTACACAACCCCAGACTTGACAGAAAGTCTGCATGGGGGGGGGCAGAGGATGTAAGCAAAGCCTGCAAACTCGCTGGAAAGCATACACTCTTAGACACCTATCATTAAATTAAGATGATGCTGATAAAGAAACATGATTGAAAGCGAGGCCAGGAATTTTCTTCTTGCATACTGTAGATGAATAGAAAGAGAGAGACAAAGAGATGGGGGTAATAGGAAGATGGGTGGATAGAGGACTAAAAGTATATCAAACCAGAAAGGATGGAGCAAATGAAGGCATGGTCATTACAAATGTGTTTATCTCATTCCATTTCAGTTTGCAATCAATCCACCAAGGAACCTCTTAAAAACTTACTGTATGCGTTGAATTCTGTAGAAGAAGAAGGAAGACTGCATAGTCTTCTAAATCCTCTTTGACTGCTGTCCCTTACCATTGCTCCTACGCTGGCTAGGAGGGATAGGAGTCCAGCAACATCTGAAAAGCCATATATGCCCCACCCTGGCTTATGACTTTATCTGATAAATACATTTAACCCCTTTGCAAGGAAGCAGGAGAGTACTAACGCCCGGCACTATACATGGGCACGACTCGGGGAAATTGTCATTTCCATTTTTGGTTATCGTTTTCGTTACGTAATGGAAACGGTAACAATAATTAAGCCGTCAGAACTCGAACTCAAACCGAAAAAAGAAAAAATTGGTCAGGTTTTTCGTTTCCGTTTATGGCATCGAGGCGATCGCGCAATGCGAAGCACAGAAAAAGTTTTTAAAAGTTTTTTTTTTTAAAAAAAACCCCAACTCCCGGCCAAAAAAGCAGGCAAAAATATGCCTGCCTGAGGCTTTGCCACCTACCAGAGGGGTGGTTTCTTGGGGGGTCCCCGGCCTTTCCCCCCTCTTCTCCTGTCCTGGGCTGCTTGCACCAGGCTGGGGGGGGGGGTCATCCTCATCGTCTCGCCATGCCATGCGGTGGGGTGGGATCCAAAATGGCGACCGCAATTTTTCTTTTGAAATCGTGGTAAAAAAACACACCAAATCACCACAGAAACATGTGAAATTTATTTATTTTAAATGCCTGAATTTTAATAGTAGCAGCAGTGGGTTTTTTATAGCAATAAACGTCATATTGATTTTATTTTATTTTATTTTATTTTTTATTTTTTTAGACCTGCCCATTTGGGCTGGGCATGGGATGGGACCATGCAAATTGTTTGAACCATTCCACCAATGGCATCGCCAGGTTTTTGACTGACACTTCTGGATGTCTCGGAGGGCATAAAAAGCCGAGGCACCTTCCAGAAATCGCAGTCGGGTGTATGGGTGTGGTTGAGGGAGGAGGGCTGCCTGCTGGTGCTGGTGTGATCCGATCGAGGATTGAGGAGGGGGGCTGGAGGCTTTAGGATTTAAGTTAGGCAGGGAGGGAGGGAATTGAATTTAGAAAATAATTTCTTTGATTCCCTGCAGCTTTACCTGCTGAAGGGAATAGCAGTTTATTCTTTATTTCTTCTTTGGCAGTTTGTGAGGATTTTTTTCTGATATTGGATAAAGGGGGAGGTTCGACTGGGAGTGAGAGGTGTGGATTTATTTTAAAAATATATTATATACTACCATTTATTTTCTATTTTCCCAACTTCAATTTGCTTGCACACACACAGATTTGGGGTGCAAGCCAAGAACAGAACCTCTATCCTAGTGATATCCTAACTGCCCACTTGCCTGTCCGCTGGCGCCGCCACCCGCCTGCGGCCCACGCCGCCACCCGCCCACTCACCTGCCCACGGCCACTGCCCGCCCGCTCGCCCGCTGTGACGTCACCCCTTTCACAGACTGAGTTTTCAAAGGCACAGCTGGGTTTATTTTGACATCCCACTCCTGTGCCACCAAATTGTGACGACACCTCCCTTTTACACATGTAATTCTGTGATGGAAATGGTAATGCTGCCACCTTTTATTCACTTGGTAATGCTGCCACCTTTTAAACTCATCGCCTCATGAATTGGGACAGACTCAGATGAATAATATAAAAAATAATAATAAAGTTTATTGAGAAGATAATAAATATAAAAATATCTGAGGATGGTATGCGTTGCCTTTAGCATATACTGTAATAGATTTAATCAGCTCTACAAGCCTCCCTGTCTTCAATAACTAGTAAACAGTATAGCCCTCACTGCCTGACAGAACTCTCATAGAACAGTGCTCTCTCCCAGCACTCACTCTCAACTGAACTCCTTTTTATATCATACAATTCCCCGCCCTCCTGCTGGGATTGGCTGATGATTTGTATATTCATCACTCCTGTCTGCCGTGTTTGTCACACCCGCCCCCCCGCCCGCCGCCTAGGGCGCAAAAACACCTAGCGCCGGCCCTGATTGCGGGACGCCCCTATGATCTGGGAAGTCAAATCGTGCTAAATCACGGTAGAAACGACAAACGGCAGCAGCCGTTGTTGCAGAACCCACTGTACAGGTGTTTCTACGCCAATGCTCGAACCCTCCAACCAAAAATGGGAGAACTCGAACATTTGGCAGCTAGGGATAACATTGATATAGTAGCCATAACAGAAACCTGGTGGAATGCAGAGAACCAGTGGGATACAGCAATCCCAGGCTATAAACTCAATAGAAGGGATAGAGAGGGGCGGGTTGGAGGGGGAGTGGCCATCTATGTCAAAGAAGGGGTAAAATCCAGCAGAATGGAGATTGACAGAGGGTCTGACTCCACACTCCACCATAGAATCACTGTGGGTTAAACTACCAGGTCCAAGGAGTGATGCGATAGTTGGGGTATGCTATCGCCCACCAGATCAAAAACTTGAGGGGGACCTTGAAATGAGGAGAGAAATCATGGAGGTGGCTAAGAGGCATAGGATAGTAATCATGGGGGACTTCAATTATCCCCACATTGACTGGGCCAATGCGAGCTCCGGGCAAGAAAGAGAAACTGGGTTTCTCGACTTGCTGAATGACTGTGCCTTAGAGCAACTTGTCATGGAGCCCACCCGAGAACAGGCAACTCTGGATCTAATACTGTCTGATACTCAGGATCTGGTCAGGGATGTGAATGTCACTGAGCCTCTGGGGAACAGTGACCATGCTGCAATCTCCTTTGCCATGCATGTTGGAGGAAGAGTGTCAAGCAAATCAGACATAAAAATACTTGATTTTCAAAGGGCAAACTTCCCTCAGATGAGGAAAATAGTTAGAAAGAAATTGAAGGGGAAGGATGGAAGAATCCAGTCTCTTCAGAGTGCATGGAACCTGTTTAAAACAACGGTAACAGAGGCCCAGCACAAGTGCATACCACAAAGAAAGAAGAGCTCATTTAAGTCCAAGAGGGCACCAGCATGGTTAACGAGTGGAGTTAGAGAGGCTCTAAAGCGCAAGGAGAGGTCTTTCTGTAAATGGAAATCCTCCCCAAATGAGGAAATTAAAAAGGAACACAAACTCTGGCAAAAGAAATGTAAGAAGATGATAAGAGAGGCAAAGAAAGATTTTGAGGAACGCATGGCTAGCAATATAAAGGGTAATAATAAAAGCTTCTTTAAATATGTTAGAAGTAGAAAACCTGCCAGATAACCAGTTGGCCCTCTGGATGGTGAGGGAGGAAAAGGGGAGATTAAGGAGGACTTGGAAATTGCAGAGAAATTAAATGAGTTCTTTGCCTTTGTCTTCACGACAGAAGACCTTGAGCAGATTCCGCTGCCTGAACGGCCCCTCTTGACTAAAGAATTAAATCAAATACAGGTTAAAAGAGAAGATGTTTTAGGACTAATTGATAAATTGAAGATTAACAAGTCCCCGGGCCCAGATGGCATCCACCCAAGGGTTATTAGGGAACTGATAAATGAAATTGCAGATCTCTTAACGGTAATATGCAACTTGTCTCTTTAAACGGCCATGGTGCCGGGGGACTGGAGGATAGCAGATGTCACACCAATTTTTAAAAAAGGAAGGAGGGGGGACCCGGGAAACTACAGGCCAGTTAGCCTTACATCTGTCCCAGGGAAGATGGTGGACAGCCTCATCCAAGAGAAAATCTTAAAACACATAGAAGAACAAACTTTGCTGAGAGAAAATCAGCATGGCTTCTGCAAGGGTAAGTTTTGTCTGACAAATCTTGTAGAATTTTTTGAAAAGGTCAGCAGGCATGTAGATTTGGGTGAACCGGTGGATATAGTCTATCTGGATTTTCAAAAGGCCTTTGACACAGTCCCTCACCAGAGGCTGCTGAGAAAATTGCACAGTCAGGGGATAAGAAGGCAGGTCCTCTTATGGATTGAGAACTGGTTGAGATCCAGGAAACAAAGAGTAGGTGTCAATGGGAAATTTTCACAATGGAGAGAGGTGAAAAGCGGTGTGCCCCAGGGCTCTGTCCTGGGACCGGTGCTTTTCAATCTGTTCATAAATGACCTGGAGACAGGGATAAGCAATGAGGTGGCCAAGTTTGCCGATGACACAAAACTTTTCCGTGTGGTAAAAACCAGAGAAGATTGTGAAGAGCTCCAGAAGGATCTCTCCAAACTGGGGGAATGGGCTACAAAATGGCAAATGCGTTTTAATGTAGCCAAATGTAAAGTAATGCATATTGGGGCGAAAAATCAAACCTTTATCTATCAACTCATGGGCTCTGAGTTATCCGTGACAGATCAGGAAAGAGATCTTGGTGTGTTGGTGGACAGCTCCATGAAGGTGTCTACCCAATGTGTGGCAGCGGTGAAGAAGGCTAATTCCATGCTAGGGAGTATCAAAAAGGGGATTGAAAATAAAACAGCCAACATTATAATGCCATTATACAAAACAATAGTAAGGCCGCATCTGGAGTATTGTGTACAATTCTGGTCACCGCATCTCAAGAAAGACATAGTGGAACTGGAAAAGGTGCAGAAGAGAGCGACCAAAATGATTACTGGGCTGGGGCACCTCCCTTATGAGGAAAGGCTAAAACATTTGGGGCTCTTTAGTCTGGAAAAAAGGCGCCTGAGGGGGGAAATGCTTGAGACGTACAAAATAATGCAGGGCATGAGTAAAGTGGATAGAGGGAAGTTCTTTTCCCTTTCACAAAATACCAGAACTAGGGGACATGCACTCAAATTGAGGGCTGGGAGAGTAAGAACTGACAAAAGAAAATATTTTTTCACCCAGCGCATTGTTAGTCTATGGAACTCCCTGCCACAGGATGTGGTGATGGCATCTGGCTTGGATGCCTTCAAAAGGGGATTGGACAGATTCCTGGAGGAAAAGTCCATCACAGGTTACAAACCATGATGGAGATGTGTAATCTCCAGGCTTAAAACCAGGGTACTTCAAGGGCCAGATGCAGGGGAGTGGTATCAGGAGACAGATATCTAGTCTCATGCGCTTCCAAAAGCATCTGGTGGGGCCACTGTGAGATACAGGAAGCTGGGCTAGATGGGCCTTTGAGCTGATCCAGCATGGCTCTTCTTATGTTCTTATGTTCTTATGACCCGAAATGGACCCGTTCCGACAAATGAAAACTTGAAACGTCATTTTTTCTGGTCGTGCCCATGTCTACCCGGCACAACTAGAAAAATCCAACTCTTAATTTTTGACCCCATAACTTCTATCTCTACTATTGTTAACAGTGGCAAAAAGGCTTCGTTTCGCTGAAGCTATGCTGATTCTTCTGAGCTGTGTGCACCCATCTTTACTAGAGATGGGCACGAACCAGAAAAAAATTGTGTTTTGTGGTAGTTTGTAGTTTTTAGCTACCCATTAACTTTCTGAACTTTTTTTAAAAAAAGATCCACAACACATTTTTAAAGATTATGCGGGGGGGAGATATGAAATTACCCCCATCCCCTCTGGCACCTGCCTGTCCCCTCCTGCTGCCCTTGTCACTTCCATACCTTGTGCCGGCCCTTCCTCCTCTTCCTCCTTTACCACCAGCCTCTTCAGAAACAGCAACTGGCCTCCCTTTCAGGAGCTGGGCCACTGTCTCTGAAGAGGACAGCAGCAGCAGAGGCAGGGGAGGGATCAGGACCAGATAGGGAGAAAACAGGGGTGGCAGGAAAGGGGTAGTGCAGGCTGAGGGGTAGGAGGGCGGAGCCAAACCACTGAACCAAAAATAGCTGAAAAGAGTCATTGGTTTGGTTTGGTTTGGTTTGGTTGGTCACATTTGAACCCAAAGCAACCCAAACCAACAAATCACCCATTATTATTTTTGGTTTTACAAACTTCCTGGTATTTTTGCATTCATGCCCATCTCTAGTCTTGACACTGAGTTGACAATATGCTAAAATTGGCCATAGGTCCCTAAGTCTTCTACTGTGATCTGCTATGGTTAAGCTCCATCCATAAATCTCAGGCACAGACAATGACTTTCATGGCTGGCTGAAGATGTTTAATTTCTTCTCGTTCCATAGGCCAGCTGGAATGGTAGCTCAATGTTACTTTCGGTCCTTTCAATAGGAGAGCATTCCCCAGTACAACAGGGGCATCATGCTGGCTTAAGGAGCCCATGACAAATGTAGTAACAGAAGTGGAGAAAATACCACTGTGAGTCTGATCGGACATGACTTAGAGCCCATTATCGGGCCTATTCCATGATGATAGGCGAAAAGGCAATATTTCACAGACCATATTGCTTCTTTAGAGTGCCGTCCAGCAGAGCTGTTTCGGGTGGTCCAGAACCTTCTTCAACTGAGAAATGTGGTGGAGTTTCTGGACCACTCAGCAGCCCGTTGTGACAAGTTTGCTGTCCACTTTGAGGAAAAAATCGCTCAGATTCGCAGGGAATTGGACTCCACTATTGGTGCAGAATCAAGGGGTATGTCCAGTGTATCGTGCTTAGGTCCAATATTATTGGATGGGTTTCAATTGTTGAGACCCGAGGATGCGGACAGGGTGCTTGGATCTGTCCATGCAACCACCACGCCACTTGACCCTTGCCCTTCTTGGCTAATTGAAAGATCTGCCGGGGGGGGGTTCACACCTGGGTCCAGGAGGTTGTTAATGCCTCCTTAGGAGAGGGAGTGGTCCCCACCATCTTGGAAGAGGTGGTGATTAGACCACTCCTTAAAGAACCAAACCTGGACCCAAGGCTGGTGGCTAACTACCGACCAGTATCGAACCTCCCTTATTTGGGCAAGGTGTTGGAGCGGGTTGTGGCCGGGCAACTCCAGGCGCTGCTGGATGAAACATATTTTCTAGATCCATTTCAATCTTGTTTCAGGACGGGTTTTGGTACAGAGCCTGCCTTGGTCGCCCTGTATGATGACCTCTGTCGGGAGAGAGACAGGGGGAGTGCTACCCTGTTGATACTCCTGGACCTCTCAGCGGCTTTTGACACCATCAACCATGGTGTCCTTCCGGATAGGCTGGCCAGGTTGGGGGTTGGAGGCACTGCTTTGCTGTTGTTCCGATCCTTCCTGGCTGACCGTGTCCAGAAGGTGGTGCTGGGGGACAGTTGCTCTGCCCCGTGGCATTTATGTCATGGGGTTCCTCAGGGCTCTATACTGTCTCCCATGCTGTTCAACATTTACATGGAACCGCTGGGAGAGGTCATCAGGAGGTTTGGGCTGAGGAGTCAGCAATATGCTGATGATGCTCAGCTCTACCTCTTGTTCTCCACCAATCCAGGTGAGGCGGTTTCTGTGCTGAACTCGTGTCTGGGCCAGATAATGGACTGGATGAGGGTTAATAAATTGAAACTCAATCCAGAAAAGACAGAAGTTCTGTTAATGGGTGCTTCGCAGGACAGGTTAGAGCGCCATATTCCTGTCCTGGATGGGGTTGCACTCCCCCTAAGGGACAGGATCCACAGCTTGGGGGTGCTCCTGGACCCCGGTCTAACTCTGGAAGCCCAGGTGAACTCGGTGGCCAGGGGTGCCTTTCTCCAGCTGCGGAAAATATACCAGCTCTGCCCCTACCTAGACGAGCAGAGCCTCATGACAGTTACGCGTGCACTGGTAACATCCCATATTGATTACTGCAATGCACTTTACGTGGGGCTGCCTTTGAAGACGGTTCAGCGATTGCAACTGGTTCAGAATCGTGCAGCGGGGCTGGTAAGCGGTGAGGCCACCAGGGATCACATCACACCGATTCTGCGTAACCTACATTGGTTACCAGTTGCTGCCCGAGCCCAATTCAAAGTGCTTGTTTTGACACATAAAGCCCTAAATGGCTTAGGACAGGCCTGCCCAAAGTCCGGCCCGGGGGGGCCCAAATCTGGCCCGTCAGGCCATTCTGAGTGGCCCGCGGCTGACTGGCCCACCCCTCCCTCCCCCTGCTTCACCCCATGTTTTTTTTTTTAAATCTTCCGCCAACACTGACACCGCTGGGAAGCTTGTGGGGCTGGGCGGGCTGCTGCCACTAGCACCGCCGGCAACCATGTGAGGCTGGGAGCGCGCGTGGGGGTGGCGTGTGGGCGGGCCGCCGCCACCGGCAACACCGGGAACCTTGTGAAGCTTGGCGCGCGGGTGGGCCGCTGCCACCAACACCACTGGAAACCTTGTGAAGCTCAGGAACACCGGCACCACTGGGAAGCTTGGGCGGACGGGCGGTCTGCCGCCACCAGCACTGCAGGGGAATGTGTTGGGGTGGGCATGCCAGTGGGCCTCTGCCAGTGCCAAGGAGATTTGGGGTAGGCTGGCGGGTGAGCTGTTGCCACTGCTGGGGAGCTTGGGGGGTGCAAGGTCACACAGATTGGCTTTTCCAAGGGGCAAACTGTGGCCATGGCTCCCTGTGCTTCATTTGGTCCCCACCTTCCTTCTTTCCTCCCTTCCTTGTTCCCCACCTTCCTTCCTCCCTCCCTTGGTCCCAGCCTTCGTTCCTGCGGGTGGGGCTGCAAGGGGTCAGTGGGTGGGGCTTATGGGTCAGTGGGTGGAGCTTGCAGTGGGGTGGCAGGGTCGGGGAGCAACTGGCCCATGACACATTTTCAGCCACCAAATCTGGTCCTCCTTACAAAAAGTCTGGGCACCCCTGGCTTAGGACCTAGATACCTGAAGGACCGCCTCCTTCCATATGAACCTATCCGGCAATTAAGATTGAGCCAGGGGGGCCTCTTGAAAGAGCCATCCCTCAAGGAGGTGAGAGGGATGGCTTGCAGACACAGGGCCTTCTCGGCAGCTGCCCCCAACCTATGGAATGCCCTCCCAAGTGAGATCCGCCTGGCGCCAACATTGATGACATTTCGGTGCCAAGTAAAAACCTTCCTGTTCCAGAAATTTTTTAATTGATACAATATAGACTGTGGGTCCTCTGATGGCAATTTTAGTGTAATGATTTTAGTGTAAGGTTTTTATTATTGTTTTAATTATTTATTGATATCTGATGTTTTAACTGTTTTAATTCTTTGATTGCAAGCCACCCAGAGACCTTTGGGTAGTGGGCAGCATATAAGTTGTAAAAATAAATAAATAAATAAATAAAATAAGTGAACAGCAGAAGGTGTGGAGTATGGGAGAAAAACCATGGAGGTTGCCATTTCTGTCCAAAGCATCTGTGCTCTGAAAGAGTGACATTAGTCTGTATTATGGTAGAGTTAGCTCTCTTCTACACAATATATTCTGTATATCCAGAACACAACAAAGATTCCTAAACTTCAGTGTGTTAGGTATCTGTCTGTGGAGCAAAACATGGGGAGTTCAGTTCCTCACTGCACTCCAGATGAGCTGCCCAGTGTGGTCTTGTGTAAGGGGCAGAGTAAAGGATTCCCCAAGAATAATTGTGAAAAGGGTTACCCAATGTCAAAATAGACCTGAGAGCAGCATCTGCTTTCAGCTGCTGCTGATGATGACGACGACGACAGTGACAATGATGATTATGACGATGATGATGATTCCTCGACCAAACATCTCTGTTGTCTTTCCGGAAACTAGCAAGGACCTTTCTCTTCAGGCAAGCTTTCCCTGAATGATGGACTACCTATTATGTGTCTTTTATGTGAATTGATAGGATCACATAGACTTTGTGTTTATAACTATTTATAACCTTATGTGTATACACTGACACTATGTTTTTGATGTTAGTTTTCATCACTCATAACTTTTACATGGTATTTTACTATCTTTTTAACTGTGTGCGTTTTCTTGTAGTTTTAATGTAATGTTGTCTATTAATGCTGTACGATGTTGTTCAATTCCTTGTTCTCAATACCTGAACATGTCTTAATTGTATTGGACTATATAATATCCCTCATTACTGTAATCCATCTTGGGTCCTTTTCCAATGAGAAAGGCGGGGTTAAAAATACTCTAAAATAAAAAATAATATAAAATATTTTATTTTACAATACAGTATCTGCTAATCCTACAACTGCAATAGTGAGCTGCCTTGTGCAATGTGTGTGCGCTCTTGTTTGCTTTTTCCAGCAGTGAATAAAATAATAATTACAGCAGGAAATATGGCCACTCCTATATACACAGGAAGATGAACCAGCAGTATGACCTTTTTCTTTTTTGTATCTTGAACACTGAGTTGCCTTTGATTCTTCTTGTGGAGGGTTATCTCATGAAGGCTCAATAGTTGTATCGAGTCCTAATCTCCCATTCACTGGTAATGTATTATACTGTATGTGTGGATTGTTCCATTGTACCCTTCTTAATTAAAATATGTCACCACAAGTGAGCTTTAGATCTCTTGTTTCTCCAGTTATCTAATAGAAAAGCATTCTTAACTGCTTTGCACAAATGGGATAATTTGCTGATCCTTATTGTCAAAATAAATGTCAGGATGAGAGGCATGTTACATTCAAAAATTTGATTTACCATTTCTATCATTTTAAAGGCAGACTCACAGAAATGACACTACAGCATTCAATATAGGTTACATTTATGTTGCCTTTTTTCTGTGCTTGACAACTGTTGATTTTTCTATGTCAATGAAGCATAACATAGAGACAATATAGACAAACATCCACAAATGTTAGTTAAACAATAGGAAGAAACAAAGGAATGGATTATATTTAAATCATACTCTCCTAGTAGTGGCATCTGGTACGTGTCTACTAAGAAGTAATACTCACAGTATTCAATAGGATTTGTTGTCATGGTTACGTGCTGTCAAGTCACCGCTGGCTTATGGCAAACTTTGAATGAGTGATCGCCAAAGTCCAAACCCTGTTCAACTCTGGTAAACTCAAGCTTCCTTTACAAAGTCAATCTATCTCATATTGAATCTTGCCTTCTTATCATGCACCCACAATAGGACAGATGCTCATAATTTTTGTCTCTAGAGATTCTTTGGCCTTGAGTAGACCTAGAACCCACTTTTTCATCTTTCTGGAAGTCTAGATTATCCAGAAAACTCTCCCCATCACCATATTTCAACATTTTTGTTTCCTGTCAGTTTTCTTTTCAGTCACTGTATACATTGGTCCATAGCGATTGAGGATACACTAGCATAGATGCTCTTGGTCTTGGTTTTCAATTACAGTGGCACCTTGACTTACGGTTGCTTCGACAACCAAATTATTTGACTTATAAATGCTCCTCTGTGCTCCTCATGACAGCTGACTTGGTTTTCAATTACAGGGGCACCTTGACTTACGGTTACTTCAACGACCAAATTATTCGACTTACAAATGCTGCTCTGTGCGCCTCATGACAGCTGACTTTGACATGACTAACCTGTCAAAGTCACCTGTCATGCAGAGCTCACTGCCCATCACCACGTCCTCCTTCTTCCTGGTTGCTTCAATTTCTGCAAAACTCAAAGGTAAGCACTTATCTTGCAAGGCTCTGGGACATCCTTCAGCTGCTTTCTGCTTTCCTGCCAGACATATGACTTTGACAGGTCAACCTGTCAAAGTCATACCTCAGAGGTAAGCGCTTCCCTTCCAAATCACCTGGGCTTCTCCCTCAATTAAGGGCAGCCAAAGGCTGCTCTCCACCCCCCCGCCCCCCCAGCTGATTTTAAAAGGTCGAAGTCAGCAGTCTAGCAGGAAAGCTGCTGAAGGCTGCCGTTGACTGAGGGGGGTTGGGACAGGCTTCCCATAAGAATGCATTGAAAACCTATTAATCCATTCCCTCCAGAATGGATTAATTGGTTTTCAATGCATTCCTATGGGAAATCTCTGTTCGATTTATGAATTGTTTGACTTCTGAAGATGCCTTCAGAATGGATTAAAATGTAAGTCAAGGTACCACTGTATACATATTTACACATGATCTTTCTGTTTCTTTCATTGCTGTAGTTCAGCTTTCCATATGATATCTTCAGTTTACAAATGGAAAAGGGGATAAAATGCATTCCTATCTGACACTGTTGCATATAGAAAACAATTCTCTCTCTCTCTCTCTCTCTCTCTCTCTCTCTCTCTCTCTCTCTCTCTCTCTCTCTCTCTCTCTCTCTCATATATGATGTGTAACCTGTCAATCAAGTGATAAGGCATATCAATTTATATTAGAACAACCCATGGCTTCTCCTGATCCACACACAGGCTTTGCTGTAGTCTATAAAGCATAAAGCATGAACTGATATTTTGATATTACATAAGAACATAAGAACATAAGAGGAGCCATGTTGGATCAGGCCAAAGGTCCATCTAGTCCAGCTTCCTGTATCTCACAGTGGCCACACCAAATGCATCTGGGAGCGCACAAGATTAGATATCTGCCTCATGATACCACTCCCCTGCATCTGGCTCTTGAAGTACCCTGGTTTTAAGCTAGGAAATTACACATCTCCACCATGGTTTGTAACCTGTGATGGACTTTTCCTCCAGGAATATGTCCAATCCCCTTTTGAAGGCATCCAGGCTAGATGCCATCACCACATCCTTGCATAAAAGCTGAGGGGAATAGCAAAGGTAGCAGCAGCCCCAGCCTCCTGCCTGCCCCTCACTTTTCTTTCCAAGCAAAGGATGGACACAATAAAAAGAGAGTGATTCCTTCATCCATGGAAAGGGAAATCTGGCTGGCTTTGGCTGGAAGGGAATCTTGACTCATCTGGGAGAAGATATTGTGTGTGTAAAAACTAAGTGGCACATTGAAACAGCAGTGGCATTTAATATCATAAGCCATATTGTACTGAAAGAAATCTCCAATATTTTAGAATTGCACTCAAATTTTTTTCTTAAAAATATGATGAAAATAGAGGTGTTTTTCTGTCATCCCGTTTAATGTCACAAGCCACTAGATATGTCATAGGTAACACTGCTCACAGCACCATTAGGGAGTGCACTCATCATTCACATGGGCTACAAAACAAGATAATTCGGAACATGGTGAACAGCACCAAAAAAGGACCAAAATCCCTACCATTGTGCAAGAAAGGAGTGGGACAGCTTTAGGAAAGGAGGCAGGATGAAGCACCCTAAGTCAAAACACACAGAGACACTATAACTTGAATCAAATCAAACTGCATTGTGCTGGCAAGACAAACAGGGAGCTATTGTACCCATGTGGACAGACCCTAATAATCAAAGCAGGGCTGAGCGTAAATTGAGAGGGAAGAAGCTAAAAAGGTCGTTCATGCGTACTGGAGCTTGCAGAGCTACAAAGCTTATCACTTAAGAAGCTGTGCTCTATTTGGAAAACTTAAAGCTTCTGGGAATTTGATCTGCTTGAATGGAAACCATATTCCTTAATCCTAGATAGGTGAAGAGTGACTTGGGCTCTTTAGTGGTGAAAGAAATGCCCCATGAGTGTTCAGAGGCGCTGGTTGTTCAGCTAGCTCTGTATGTGTGAGAAAGTTACCCATCAAGCAATGTTCTCTACAAGTCTTTTTCAGTGTGCATATGGTTGTTCAGTTTGGGTCAGTAAATATGCATATGACAGAGAGAGAGAGAGAGAGAGAGAGAGAGAGAGAGAGAGAGAGAGAGACTGTGTATTTTAAAGTCTTTGAGGCTTCTGAAAACTTCATTGTCTCTCATCCTTTATTCTCCATGTTCATGAGCAGAAAACTGATCAAGGTTCTCCTGAAAGAAAAGAAGTTGTTCAAGAATCTTGTAATTTTTTAAAATCTATTTGTAAAGTTTCATAAAGGCAAATTTTCACCAATCTTCTCCAAAGAAAGAGTATATGATCCAGCAATTCCTTGTGACATGGGCTCCTTCTTGGCTATGATATAGAATTTTATCATTGTTGTGTATTGATCTGTAATTGCTTATGTTGAAGTAACTGCCTTCCTGTTACTTCAACATAAGCAAAGGGAACAGGCCTATTGGTTATTTCTAGTTGCTGCATTTGGATCCTCAATCCTATTGGTTCCCGCCAAAAGGCAGCTTTGTGATTGCTTGTAATTGTTCCCTCCAAAATGTATATTTTCCTAGCCTGTCCTCATTCCTATAAATGTAGCTCCATCGCCCCAGTCCCCAGCCTTGTTCTCTCCCTGAATAAAGAGTTGTTACCATAGAAGCTGTCTCCAGCCTACTATGTCACAGAGCTGAAATCACTTGCTGAAATCACTAAACCCCACACTTTCACACTGGCGACGAGGATGGGATCCGGAATGCTGAGAAGCAGAGGATCATCACGCTGACTCAGAGTCCAGATCGCAGGGAAGAACAAGACTCACCTGCCGGCTTAGAAGACAACCCTGCCCGCCGGGAGAATGGAAAGTCCACGGGTATTGGAGCCCTTCCAGCCATCGGAGCCCCACACTTGGGAGGACTATGTTGAATGCTTCGAGTTCTTCGTGGTGGCTCAAGGAATCACAGATGACAGCAAAAGAAGGGCCACGTTCCTGAGTTGCTGTGGGCGTGAGACCTTCTTGTTGGCCAAGGCACTGCTCACCCCAGCAAAGCTGAGTGAGACATCACTCACAGACATTTTCGCCCGGCTGACAAGCCACTTGGCACCTGCCAAAACCAAGATGGCCTGGCGGATGGAGTTTCAGAAAAGGCAGCAGCAAGCCGGAGAATCTGTGGCTGCATTCCTGGCAGGACTCCGGGAGCTTGCTCAGCACTGTGGCTTCCCAAATCTTGAAGACACTCTCTTGGATCAATTTGTTGGGGGGCTCAGCAGCAAAAAAGCCCGAAGGCGCATTGTGGCAAAGAAAGATGTCACCCTTGCCTCCGCCTTGAAAGAAGCCACTGCCACAGAGAATTATGAGCAGGAAGAGCTCAATGCCAGTTTCAAGGCCACGAAGCTGTGGGTAGAGGCTGCCCATACCATGGATGAACCAGAGGCTAGTCCAAGCCAGATCCCAGTCCGTGGTGTCGAGTTGGTGCGTCAGGCTGATGCATGGGCCAAAGATCGCCGAGGCGCTTGCCCAGGCTGTGGCGGAAACCATGAGCGGAAAAGCTGCTGTTTTCGTGATGCTACGTGCAGGGCATGCAGAAAGACAGGACACATCGCCAGGGTCTGTAGGTCGGTGGCAGCTGGAACAGCAGGATCACCTAGATCAACGCGTCGCAGATCATCCACCACGACTCATCTCCTGGGCGACTGCAATTATCTCACAGAGATCAACGGAGAGACCGTGCAGTTTCCGGCGCAAGGCACTGTCAGAGTGAAGATTGAAGGTCAACCGTGCGACATGGAGGTGGATTCCGGATCTGGATTCACCATTGTTTCAAACCAGACTGCAAGGGGAATCTTCCCTGGGGGTAAGTTCCCCTCTCTGGAACCATTCCCAGCAACCTTGCAATCATACACGGCTGGCCGCATCCACATTCTAGGAATGCGTGCTGTGAGGGTACAATTCCGGGAGAAACAGGCCGTGCTTAAATTGGTGATTGCAAAGGGGAGTCGCCCCACTCTCCTGGGTACTGACTGGTTTCCCGCCATGGGACTGAATATATCAGGGCTCCACTCAGTCCAAACGTCCCCAGAGTTGGGCAAGGCATTGGACCAGGAATTTGCCGAACTCTTCAGTGGTAAACTGGGTTGTTATACAGGGCCCCCAACTGACTTTGAGCTGGACCCCAAGGTGGCCCCAATCCGACTCAAGCCAAGGTGAGTGCCATTTGCACTGCAACCCAAGATTGAGGAGGAACTGGACAAATTGGTCAAACAGGGAGTTCTTTCACCTGTGGACTCTTCTAAGTGGGAGACTCCTATCGTCACACCCCTTAAGGCAAATGGGGAAGTGAGAATTTGTGCAGACTACAAATGTACTATCAACAAGGCACTCAGGGGAAATTCATACCCCATTCCAGTCATCTTACAGCTGTTGGCAAAACTAGCTGGGGGGGGGGGAATTTTCGCCAAACTTGACCTGGCACAAGCATACCAGCAGCTGCCAGTGACTCCGCAATCGGCGGAAGCACAGACTATCATAACACACAAAGGGGCTTTCAGAGTAAACAGATTACAGTTTGGAGTTTGTGTGGCCCCAGGGATTTTTCAAGGTCTAATGGAGCGCCTGTTAAGGGGTCTTGCCATTTTTTGATGATGTTCTGTTTCCTGGGCAAGACCCCCAGGAACTAGTTGGGCGTATTCGTGCTTTGTTAAGCAAATTTAAAGAGGTGGGGCTGCAGCTTAAAAAGGAAAAATGCAGTTTTGGGGTGCCATCTGTGGATTTCTTGGGGCTTAAAATTGATGCAACAGGCATCCACCCCACTGACTCTAAAATTAAAGCCATTACTGAGGCTCCACGCCCACAGAACAAGACGGAGTTACAGTCATTCCTGGGACTTATTAACTTTTATCATTCATTCCTACCTCAGAAAGCTTCAATAGCGGAACCGTTGCACAGACTATTGGAAAAAAAAGTGTGTGTGGCATTGGGCTCAGGCACAGTTGAAGGCTTTTGACACCTTACAGGGCATGCTGACTAGCAGAAGCGTCCTTGCTCATTATGACAAGTCGAAACCTCTTGTCCTGGCATGTGATGCCTCTCAGTATGGGCTGGGAGCTGTGCTGAGCCATAGGGAAGTGGATGGGTCGGAAAAGCCCATCTCATTCTATTCTCGTACGTTGTCACCAACGGAGCGCAACTACGCACAAATTGACAAAGAAGCACTGGCAATAGTGGCAGGGATTAAAAAGTTCCATGACTATTTATAGGGCCGCCACTTCTTCCTTGAAACTGACCACAAGCCATTGTTAGGATTGTTCAACCCGAACAAGCAGATGCCGCAGATTCTCTCCCCCAGGATGTTACGATGGTCTATATTCCTGAATGGGTTCCAGTACACCCTGACCCATGTTCCAGGGGAAAGGTTGTGCCATGCTGATGCACTAAGTCGCTTGCCCCTTCCTGGTGTGAGCGATGCGGATCCTGCCCCGGCGGAACGAGTGATGATGCTGGAAACACTCCCAGGGGCCCCTGTAACGGCCACTGAAATAGCTGAGAGAATGAGGAAAGATACCGCTCTCTCCTGTGTGCTCATTTGGGTGGGGAGGGGGTGGCCAGGTGGCCCGCATGAAGAAAAATTTAGACCATACGCAACAAGGCAACATGAGCTATCCCTGCATAAGGGCTGTCTCCTGTGGGGAGACAGGGTGATCATTCCATCGCCACTGAGAAACAGGGTTCTGGATACGCTTCACATGGGGCATCCGGGAATGGTCAGGATGAAGTCGCTAGCCCGGTGCTATGTGTGGTGGCCTGGGATGGACCACGATGTTGAACAATGGGTACAGATGTGCAAGGCATGTCAGGAAGTGCGCCCAGAAGTGGCCAGAGCACCAGTCCACTGGTGGGAGCAGACCCGGACTCCCTGGAGCCGGCTGCACTTAGATTTTGCTGAGACATTCTAAGGAAAGGTTTTTTGGTTATCGTTGATGCGTATTCTAAATGGTTAGAGGTAGCTATGGTTCCCAGCATGTCGTCAGCTGCAGTCATCAAAGTGTTGAGACAGCTGTTTGCAACCCACGGGTTGCCCGAGACCATTGTGTCAGACAATGGAGCAGCCTTTGTATCCCAAGAATTCAGGGCATTCCTGGCTGATAATTTCATAAGAGGGGTCACATCAGCTCCCTTTCGCCCCTCCTCCAATGGGAAGGCTGAGCGCATGGTGCAGACAACCAAAGGATCTATTGCACGCTTGATGGAGGGTGACTGGTCAACGCGCATTGCCCGAATGTTGTTTTTGCAGCATGTGACGCCGTGTACTACTACGGGCAAGTCGCCAGCAGAGCTGCTCCTAGGTAGAAGGCTGGTAACGGTGCTGGATTATGTCCACCCAGACAAAATGCCAAACCGCAATGCTAGAGCACCTCCACTGGCAGAGAGCGACTCTACAAGGTATTTTGCTCCTGAAGATTTGGTCTGGGGGAGAAATTATGCTAGAGGTCCCCTGTGGGTGCCAGGGGTGATCACCAGAGCGTCTGGGCCAGTCTCTTATTACGTGACCATTGAAGATGGCAGGGTCTGGCGTAGGCACGTGGACCAACTGCGGCGCAGAGCGCTCAGTAGAGTGGGTACAGGAGTGGGGGAATTGCAGTCTGAGAGTGACACTACCCCCATTAATGAGTCACAGCTGCAAGACCAGAGCAGAGATGCCCCAGGAATGCAGGTACCAGTGGCTTCCGCAAATGAATCTACTCCTGCAAGTCCTCATGGTGCCGAGGAACAGATCAGGGACACTGAGTTGTCTAATACACCCTCCGTGTCAGACATAAGAACATAAGAACATAAGAAGAGCCATGCTGGATCAGGCCAAAGGCCCATCTAGTCCAGCTTCCTGTATCTCACAGTGGCCCCACCAGATGCGTTTGGGAGCGCATGAGACTAGATATCTCTTTCCTGATACCACTCCCCTACATCTGGCCCTTGAAGTACCCTGGTTTTAAGCCTGGAGATTACACATCTCCATCATGGTTTGTAACCTGTGAGGGACTTTTCCTCCAGGAATCTGTCCAATCCCCTTTTGAAGGCATCCAGGCCAGATGCCATCACCACATCCTGTGGCAGGGAGTTCCATAGACTAACAACGCGCTGGGTGAAAAAATATTTTCTTTTGTCTGTTCTTACTCTCCCAGCCCTCAATTTGAGTGGATGCCCCCTAGTTCTGGTATTTTGTGAGAGGGAGAAGAGCTTCCCTCTATCCACTTTACTCATGCCCTGCATTATTTTGTACGTCTCAATCATATCCCCCCTCAGGCTATTACAGTAGACTCTCCACCACAGACACTGCCTGCTCAACCCCTGCAACACCAGTAGTCAGGATATCAATTAGAAGTCGCAGGGCCCCACAATATCTTAAGGATTACATGTGCTGTGCCCACCGGGGGGGAGGGGTGTTGTGTATTGATCTGTAATTGCTTATGTTGAAGTAACTGCCTTCCTGTTCCCAAAGGGAACAGGCCTATTGGTTATTTCTAGTTGCTGCATTTGGATCCTCAATCCTATTGGTTCCCGCCAAAAGGCAGCTTTGTGATTGCTTGTAATTGTTCCCTCCAAAATGTATATTTTCCTAGCCTGTCCTCGTTCCTATAAAAGTAGCTCCCTCTCCCCAGTCCCCAGCCTTGTTCTCTCCCTGAATAAAGAGTTGTTACCATAGAAGCTGTCTCCAGCCTACTATGTCACAGAGCTGAAATCACTTGGTGAAATCACTAAACCCCACGCTTTCACAATCATGTCTTGTATTTTATGATGTTTGATCGATTATGTTATGTTGGGTTTGTAGTTGGGTAGTCGCTTGGCGACATGCTGTACACCGCCCAGAGTTCCCGATGGGAAAATCGGGCGGTTAATAAGTACAAAAATAAAATAAAATAAATAAATAAATAAACTGCATGTTTTCCCTTTTTCCTAAGGTTCACGTGATCAGCAGTCTGATTACTCTTCTGCATGCTTCAAAGTGTCCATCCACTACACCAGATGAACACCTTACCATTGGTGAGGTACCATGCCTTGTGTCAGGGAAACTGAGAATAATACTTCAGGGGGGTTTGTTACAAGTCTCACAGGGTGCCCTAACATGGAATATGCATCCTCTTCAGCAAGTAACAATTATGGGGGAATGTATCATTCCAATGTTGAATGGAATGGAGAAACTCCTGAACAGGAGCATCAGCAAGAGGATACTAATGGAGAATTGTTTATAGATATCAGATCTGATGCTGACGTTTAAAGTGCATTCAGAAAGGGAAGAGACATATGGTGCAGAACAGAACATCAAGGATATATACCGCAATATATACCACATGACCGCAACAAATAAACAACTGCATGTATCTTTGTTGTGGAACAAAGGCAACATGTGAAGTAACGGCCATTAGTGATCATGCTGCAGATGTACACTGTCTAGTCAGAACTGGCTTGATAGCACACTGTCATTAGTAGAGCATACTGTGTAGATCATGAAAAGCTACAGGTTGTACAAAAGAAATAGTTATACCACAGTATGTGACTGTTCTGCCCACAGCTAGAACAAAATATAGGAAAACAGCATGGTTTCGTATTCAGACAAGTGGTTTCTATCTGCTATGCATCTAATATACATCCTATGGCATAGTGACTAGATTCAGATTAGACATAAATAATTTAAGGTATCAAGATAACACTATCTTACAGGACAAAACAAAAAAACTGCTGAGGAAAGTTAAAGAAAAATGCAAAAGCAAAGTTACAATTGAATGTTAAGAAGAAAAAAG
Organism: Phrynocephalus guinanensis; assembly: GCA_037367245.1. Classification (NCBI taxonomy): domain Eukaryota; kingdom Metazoa; phylum Chordata; class Lepidosauria; order Squamata; family Agamidae; genus Phrynocephalus; species Phrynocephalus guinanensis. The sequence goes on along the minus strand of CM074732.1, from coordinate 155,021,019 downwards.
AAATACTATTTATAAAGGAATCACATAACTTGAATAATGAAAATGGAAAAATAATGAAATTATTAAATATTTTATATCCTTTAATTCAATAATAAACCCAAATGGAAGCTGCACCAAAACCCCCAAACAAACAAACAAACAACACCCTATCAAGTTTATTTGGAAGAGCAGTTGTGAAGGTCCTAGAAAACATCTCTAAGTTGTGGATCTAGGTCAGCGGCATCCCTACTACAGTATTCTTAATTTTATATTATATAATCTCTATCATCTATTTTTTTCTTTCTCACTTTACAGTTTTTGTGCATCTACCCAGTGGCATAGCTAGAGTTTGGAGCACCTGGGGACAAAGTCAGGTTTTGCTCCCTCTCCTCCCCCCACCAACCATGTCTCATCCACCCAGCAAGGGGGATCAGATCCTGGTGGAACAGTGGGGGAGGGGGACAGGGTATCTCCTTCTCATGCTCTCTTGGTGGGTCTCCTTTCCAGTTAAGGTTCTCTGGTGCAAACCGCACAGCATGCAGATAGCTCTGAGCAGGCACTGTTTTCTTTTTCAAGCATCACCTCTGTAGCATGCTTCCCCCTCCTCCTTTCTACCATCTAAGGCTTGGCGATCGGCTAAGGCTTGGCGATCGTTAGCCTAGGGAAAAGAGGAGAGGGAAGCTGACAATGGGATTACCCCCCCCAAGCAGTACTTCCACCACGTGCTTCCCTCTCCTCCTTTCCCCGGGCTAACAATCGCCAAGCCTTAGCGGGGGTTGGGAGCAATCAATGGAGATGCTGCTTGGAAAAAAATCACCTGCTTCCCTCTCCTCCTTTTCCCTAACTAAGGATCACCAAGCCTTAGCAGAGCGAAAGGAGGACTGCTGGTGGGATGGCACATGGCTTCCTCCTCCTGTTCCCTCTCCAGGTGCCCCCAGATTGCTGCATGCCCTGGGAAAAATGCAGTCTTCTGCCCCCCTAGTTACGCCAGTGTACCTACCTTTTTGCTTGTTCTTTATATTGGAAGCTGTTTAACAAGTAAATTTCCCCGGTATGGGATCAATAAAGATTTATCTCATCTTATCTTATCTTACTGTATTTAGATGGATGTCAAAGCTGGACAGTGAATAAAGTCTACAGGAAAACAAAATAGATTAATTTGAAATGTGCTGCTGATGGAATGCTTTATAGTTGCCATGGGTCAACAGAAAGACAGGTAACAGGACTCATGTTGAATCACACTAAATTGTCACTAGCATCAATGATATTTTCAAAGCTATTTTAACTCTGAGAATACTGGGGAGATGGAGCAAGTACATGATTTTTTGTTGTTTTTGTTTTATTAAAAAACCTAACTTGAAAACCTGTTACCCAAACTTCCTCCAATCTGGCACAGAGTAATAGGGCACTGCTACATCTGTGCCAGATTTGATGCTGATTTGAATAACAGTTTCAAATTTATTTATTTATTTGTTTTAGACTGTCTCCCAAGAATAGCCTTGTAGAATGTTGATTTGCTCTGCTGCACAATAACCACTGCACTCTTGCACAGTGATGTGTGTGTTGTGTCATTACAGTCGTGACCGACTCTTCGTGACTCCATGTCCATGGAGTTTTCTTGGCAGGAATACTGGAGTGGTTTGCCAGTTCCTACTCCAGGCACCTACAGCACCTGGTATTCCCTGGTGGTCTCCCATCCAAGTACTAACCAGGGCCGACCCTGCTTAGCTTCCGAAATCAGGCAAGATCGGATGTACTTAGGGCATCCAGGCAGTACTCTTGCACAGTGATAATGATGTATATTTTCTACAGAGCCTATGCATCCAAGTAGTTTTCCTACTTTTGTTTGTTTTATAGATTGATTTTATTACACTGGTGGATCTTCATTAGGCCCACTATTTTTATAATGTAACTTTAGGGAAGAAAATCAAATCATGTTAGAACTCAGTTAGATGGAAAAGTGAGGTGAAATTCTCACTTGTCTCAGTACTGGTGAAATTGTGGATTGTCTCATTACTGAAATGCCACATTTCTCTGTTTGTGGAACTGAGAATATTTTAAAAAACCACATTGGATATGAGAAGAACAAACATTTTTCACTAAAATTTTGGAAACCAATGTTGAGCTTTTTTGTTATTCTGTTATGCTATTAATTCTAATTTATTTATTTTTTTGTTTAAATGAGTTTTTGCCTTCAATTCATCGATAGATATTAGTTTGTGTTATCTTTTTATTTTATTTTATGCTATTATTCTTTATTCCATTGTATCGGTTACTTTATGTATGCCGCCCAGAGTACCCGTTCACTAGGTGGGAGATATAAAGCTCAAATAAATAAATAAATAAATAAATTTTCTCCCATTCTTAGTCACTGTATTTTATCACTAAATCTGGCTGCAGAAATTTCCCCCAGTTGACTTAATTTTACCATCTTTTTTTTTGGATGAAAAGAACCCAAACATTTTAATTAAAACAATTCCCTACAGTTAAAATGCATCAGCAAATGTGTGTACCTCCTTAATTTTAGTCTAAATGTTGCAACAGATGCTGAGCTTCCAGTCTCAATAGGGAGCAGATTCTCCAATTGGGAGAGCATAATTACAGCAAGCACCAGCTCCTGCTGTCTTCAAGTTATACTTAGGGCACACTAAATAGTCTGCCCATTTCAGTCTTCAGTGAATGGCTAGGGCCGTTGGTGATAAAAGATTAGTGAAGAGAGGATTGCAATACTATACAGAATCCTAACAGTGTTGTTAAATTCATGATCTAAGCAGACATATGCCAGCCATGGACTCTGAAGAACAGCAGAAGCCTATCTAGAAAATTTTGAAAACCTAATGCCATGTGGTAGAATTTGTATTGTATTGTCAATTTTAATTCTGTTGTAAACCGCCCAGAGTTCCTGCTGGAAGATGGGCGGTATAGAAATAAAATAAAATAAAATAAAATAAAATAAAATAAAATAAATAGCACTGACATTCCAAACCCATTTGGAAAGAATGATGCAGATATAGATGTCAGCTTGGGCAACTCTAGAAAGGTAGACAAATAGACAGATGGGAAACAGATAAATTTTGTTACGTGCATTTTGTCTCCAGTATAATGATCAGTCAGACATTGCTATGATGTGTTTTGGGGAAGACACAAAGGCATTTTGCATTTTCTGCCCCACTGATACGCATCAGTGAATTTTTTCTAAGGTGAAGAAAATACATCATAGCATAATTATATTCAACATGCATAAATGTATATGTAATTTGGCCAGTTATCAGTATAGGGCATTAAAACTGCAACTGATAGCTTTAAGGGAAATTATGTTTGCTTCATGAAATAAGCAGAGATGGACATGAAACACCAAAATGGTGTTTTGTTTTGTTTTTCATTTTTAATTGTTTTCTGTTTTGTTTAAAACGAAATGATTTTTTAAAAAAATTCATTTCATTTTTTGTTTTGTTTTGTTTTTTGTTTAAACTCACGCCAACGAGCTGGTCTGGGGGCCGGGTAAGTACTTTTTTTAGTTTTAAAGTTTTTAAATTTTTTGACCTGCTGGCCAACTGGCCCATGGGCTGGTTGGCAAGTTTTTTATTTTTTAAATTTACAAAAAAAATTTTCACACAGCAACCAGCCGGCCCGCAGGCCGGGTCGACACATTGTTTTAGTTTTAAATTTTTTAAAAAAAAATTCATGTGCTGACCAGCTTGCCCATGGACTAGGTTGGCACTTTATTTATTTATTTTACTTTTAAAAGAAATTTGACACGCTGGCCAGCTGGTCTGCCACACGAGCTAAAAAGAGGGCGATGAAAATATATACAGATTCCACACATCCTGGACATAATCTGTTTCAATTGTTACCCTCAGGGCGACGTTGTAGGGCATTGCATACTAGGAGAACTAGATATAGAGATAGTTTCTTTCCAAGTGCTATCAAACTGTTGAATAATTAATTTTTACATTTCTTCTTCCTTTTTAAATAATAGGTTATATTGTAGTATTGTACTGTGTTTTTATTGTTGACTATATGATTCTTATATTTCCTTTTATATAGAGAGAGCATTTTTACCAAAACAAATTCTGGGTGAGTCTAACCACACTTGGCCAATAAAAGTATTCTATTCTATTCTGCCAGCCGGGTTGGCGCATTGTTTTTTCATTTTATTATTTTTGATGCGCCAGCCAGCTGGCCCGTGGGCTGGGTTGGTGTGGTTTTTATTATTTATTTATTTATTTATTTATTTATTTATTTATTTATTTATTTATTTATTTTTGACATGTTGACCAGCTGGCCTGTGGGCTGGGTTGGCATAGTTTTTAATTTTTTTTTAAAAAAAAATTGACATGTCTGCCAGCTGGTCCGCGGGTTGGGTTGGTGCATTTTTAAATTTATTTATTTTATTTTATTTTTTAATTGTCTGACGTGCCAACCAGCGGGGCCATCTGATATTTACTCCCCCAAAAGCACCAAAATATCCATTTCACTTGAGGTAAATTCAACTGTTAGCATCCCAGGTAGAGGAGATCTATTAATTCAACCTCATATTCGTAAGCATTGAATGAATAAGGCTCATTTATCATACTAGCTAGGACTAACAACTGGAATTAGCCTATTATCAGCAAAGTGAAACTGTGATAAGTGCACACCGAGGGTGGTGGTCCGAGATGTTGGAGTATCAGATTTGGTGCTTACAGGGTTAAAACCAAATCTGTTGTCATGCGCAGTGAAATGTTGGAGGAGATAAAAACTCCAGGTTCTTTCAGTTAGAGTTAGAGTGAGTTCTTAGAGTTAGTGTGCTCAGCTGTGTTTTTCTTTGATAGCGTGTGTGTTGCAAGACGCCGACATGCCGGCTTGTAGTCCTGGATGTAAATATATGAGTTAATTGTAAATAAACTAGGTAGTAGTTTGTCTAAGACTATCAGACTGATTTATTTCTTTGAAGCACTGGCAGAAGACAGTCCGCTGTGCTAAATCAACAGAAGAAAAAGCTACTCTGCAGATCCCTGTGTCTGGAGATTGAAGATAAGCAGAGGTACGCAGGGAAAGTGTGCCGGACCAGCTATATTTCTCTCCCAGCTGAAAGCTGGGGAGAATTTTTTGGCTCAACGGCCGCTCAAAGCTAACAAGGGTTATGGACAGTATTGCAAATTTGCCAGTGTCAAGAAAGCAGTACAGGAGTTATATGTGCGTGGTGAGAAGAGGGCTAAAGCAGAGAATGGAAGCCTGGATGCCAAGTAATGCAGAAAACCTGACTGCAAGCAGTTTTTGCTGAGATTAAGTATCTGTCTGAAGACAGAAAAAAAAGGGGTTGGGATCTCTTTGCTTCGGGGTGCAGTCGGTACCAAAGCAAATTGAGGTCGCCCTCAACTGGAAGGCCCAGGTCCAGTCTACACTTGGAGCTTCGAGGCTGTTTTACTGGAAGGAGCCGTGAGTAGTCCCAGAAAGCCCATTGCTATTGGTGAATAGCAGAAGGGGGGGATTGAAGTCCAAGATGGAGGAAGGACAGGAAAGTTTTACTGTGCCATTCCAACGTCTCAATTCTGAGAACTATCTGGATTGGAGTGTCCGAATTCAGGCTTGGCTGGAGGCAAGAAATTTACTGGACTGTTTAAGTAATTTACCTACCGATCCAGCTCAGTTGCCTCAATCTGCCACAGCTGCGCAGAGAGCTGAAGCACTAGCCTCAGTGCGAAGGAATGCAAAAGCCAGGGCTATGTTGATTATGAGTTTAGACTCTAATCAGTTAGTTTATGTACAAAGTCTGAGAAATGCTAAAGATATATGGGAAACTCTTGAGAGAGTACATCGCAGAACGACCCCAGGTGCAAAGGTACATTTGTACAGACAGCTATTTGAAATGAAGCTAAAGCCAGGGGGTGACATCAGAGAACATATTGCTGCAATGGTGTCTATCTTCAACCAGTTGCGTTCTCTTGATATGGCTTTCACAGAAGACCAACAAGTTTGTGTTCTTCTGAGCTCTTTAGACAAAAGTTATAACACGCTGTGTTTAACTATGGAGGCTTTACCTCAGGACAATTTCAATATGTCCTATGTGTCGGGACGCCTTGTCCATGAACAGCAACTAAGAGCCAATGAATGTGGGCAAAATAAAGGGATTGCAGGCTACTCAACTCCAAGAGAGGGGGAAGTGAAAGTCTACGCAGCTGCAAGGAAATGTTTCAGGTGTCAATCACCAAGCCATATTTTGAAAAATTGCCCGCAGTCTCCAAACTCCAAGGTTAGCTCCCATGGCAACCAGATAAGAGACAGTCCACAGCGTGGGATGCCGAGGCAAGCTGCAGCTGAGAGAGGCAAGCGCGGATTCAGAAGAAGAGGAAATAATAGCACACGTCACATGTCTGTGTCCATGGCAATGTTCAAGAAACAATCTTCTAGCAATTGTGTTTTCATTTTAGACAGTGGAGCCTCGCATCATTTAGCGCCACCTGGTGTTCAAAATGAGAACTGCAGGAAACTTTCTCAACCAAAGAACATTACAATGGCTAATGGGCAGAAAGAGTATTTGAACACTGCTGCAACAGTGTATATTAAATGTTTGGACACTACTGTTGATGTTTTTGTTCTAAATGGCATGACACGTGGAATTTTGTCTGTATCAGCTCTAGTTAGAGATGGTTTTTCTGTATTGTTTGAAAATAACATATGTTCTGTTTCCAGGAATGGAAAGCTGCTGATACAAGTGCACTGTAAAGATGGTTTGTATGCAGTGAGCGCAAATGCAGTTCCAGAGGGATACAGCAATGCAAATGCAGTGCAGGCGCAGTGTGCTAACATTCCCAAACACAACAGCTGTGCTCATTTACTTCATCGTCGAATGTGTCATTTAAATTGGGGGTATTTAAAGAAAATGCCTGAATGTGCTGAAGGATGCAATGTGAAACCATGTTCTAGGTTTTTGGATTGTAGGCCATGCAAAGCTGCAAAGGTCAAGAGATGTAGTTATCCTAAGTCAACCAGGGTATCTACAAAACCTTTTCAACTTGTACATGTTGATGTTTGTGGCCCGATGCCAACTGTTTCTCTGGGAAATGCTAAATTTATTCTTTCAGTAGTTGATGATTTTTCCAGAAATGGTTGGGTATTTCCTCTGAAAACCAAGGGAGAAGCAGCTCAGAAACTGAAGGATTGGATTGTGGCAGTGGAGTGTGATTTTTCCACAAAAGTTAGACAAATTCAATCAGACAGGGGGGCTGAGTTTACAAATACAACATTACAGAATTTTCTAAGACATAAGGGCATAGCACATAGGTTGACGAATCCTTATTCTCCCGAGGAGAATGGCGTTGCGGAAAGGAGAAACCGAACCTTGCAGGAAGCGGTTGACGCTATGTTAAGGGATTCAGGTTTGCCAAAAAGCTATTGGGCTGAGGCATGGCAGACTGCGTCACATGTATTTAACAGAGCTTACAATTCTGTTATAGGTCAAGCTCCTTATACGTTGCTACATGGCAAGAAGCCAAAGGTAGGCTATTTCAGAGTGTTTGGCTCTGAGGCACATGTTTTGATTCCAAAGCTGCTACGTAGGAAAGGAGGACCAAGATCCAGAAAAATGATTTTTTGTGGATATGAACCATTGACAAAAGGTTGGAGATTTGCCTATCCTGATGGATCCAAAATACTAATAAGTAGAAGTGCAGAGTTTTGTGAGCAGAAAGGGTGGACTAGTGTTCACGCTAATCCTGAGGTACTAAGTGAAAATTTTGACAATGTAGTAGGACAAGATGAAGCAGGTGCAGGTCCTGAGCCAGATGCACAGATAGATGACATTAATCAACAAGGAAGTGTATCTCCAAGAGATGTGAAGTCTGAGCCAACATCACCACAGTCTAGTCCAGTGGGACAAAGAAGACGTGTCAAGTCAGAAGGTTCAGGTAGTCCTAGTAGTTCTGACACTAGTGATTCCAGAATTGTGCCCAGTAGTCCAACTGGGTCAGAGGGGGCGTCTGAGGTTGGTCCTAGATGTTCAGCTCGCACAACAAAAGGTAAACCGCCAGAGAGATTTTCTCATTCAAACTACTCAGCTGTGAGTGTTTGGATCGGTTTAGCTCAGTGTGAACCAGAGAGTTATGAGGAGGTTTTGCAATTGCCTGATGAGGAAGCTAGTAAATGGCACGCAGCAATGGAGAAAGAGATGGAATCTATGAAGACTATGAAAGTATTTACACCAACAACACTGCCAGAGGGCAAACAGGCAGTGAGTTGTCGTTGGGTGTATAGAATTAAAACTACAGCAACAGGTCAGACACAGTATAAGGCAAGACTTGTCGCTAGAGGATTTACTCAGAAAAAAGGGTTGCATTACACTGAGGTGTATTCACCAACTTCTAGAAGTGAGACATTTCGTATGTTGTTGACTGTCGCAGCACAGAGAGGTTTTCAAGTAGCTCATTTTGATATAAATATTGCTTATCTCAACTCAGATCTCGAAGAAGATTTGTACATGTTACCACCAACAGGTTTTGAGGGCAAGAAACCAAACCAGGTGTGGAAATTGCACAAATCGATCTATGGACTTAGACAGTCAGCAAGAAACTGGAACAAGTGTTTAAATGATGTTTTGGAGAATATGGGTTTCCGAAAGAGTTTAGCCGATAACTGCCTGTATCTGAAAGGATCAGGAGACGAGCAGGAGATAGTTCTGATTTTTGTTGATGATATTTTGCTTGTTAGTAAAACACAGAATCAGGTAAAGAAGTTTGCAACAAAGCTTGAAAAAAAGTTTCAGCTTAAGAATCTAGGTGATGTGAAGATGTATCTAGGAGTTCAGATTAATAAAATTGAGATTGACAGTTTTTTACTTTGCCAGAAAGGTAAGATTGAGCAATTGTTACAGAAATTCAGAATGTCTGACTGTAATGGTGCCAAAACACCAATGGAAGCAAATTTTGAGAAGAATGGTCAAACTAGTAAAGATGAGAAATTTGAGAGGCCAGAATTGTTTCAGTCAGCTATTGGAAGTTTATTGTATCTGTCTCAATGGAGCAGACCAGATATTGCTTTTGCTGTGAATTTGCTAAGTAGAGAGACCTCAAATCCCAGTAAGATTGCCTGGAATGGTATCAAAAGAATGCTGAGATATTTGAAAGACACTAAGGATTTCTGTCTCAAGTTGTCAGCAGAAGGTGAATCGCAGTTACAATGTTGGTCAGATAGCGATTGGGCAAATGCTGAAGACAGGAAATCAGTGTCAGGAATGGTGGTAAAATTTGGAAAGTCTCTAGTTGGGTGGAAATCCCGAAAGCAAAGTCTGGTTACACTTTCCTCTACAGAGTCTGAGTACAGTGCTCTGTCAGATCTCTGTAGGGAACTAGAGTATTACAGATGTTTGGTCCAAGAAATCAATGGAAATTGCTGCCTACCCATTATAGTATGGGAGGACAATCAGCCGTGTTTGAAATTGGCAGAATCTGGTCAGTTTAAATCCAGAACTAAACATCTGGACATCCGTTACCACAATGCATGCCAGAGCATACAGAATAACTTGGTGAAACTGAAGTATTGTCCAAGCCAGAATAACCTCGCTGATGGGTTCACCAAACCATTAAGTTTCTAGAAGCATGGAGAGTTCTGTGAAGGTTTGGGTATGGGATGAGTAAAATAAAAACTCACAATGATTTTCACAACATTCACTGCGAGAGGGGGTGTTGGAGTATCAGATTTGGTGCTTACAGGGTTAAAACCAAATCTGTTGTCATGCGCAGTGAAATGTTGGAGGAGATAAAAACTCCAGGTTCTTTCAGTTAGAGTTAGAGTGAGTTCTTAGAGTTAGTGTGCTCAGCTGTGTTTTTCTTTGATAGCGTGTGTGTTGCAAGACGCCGACATGCCGGCTTGTAGTCCTGGATGTAAATATATGAGTTAATTGTAAATAAACTAGGTAGTAGTTTGTCTAAGACTATCAGACTGATTTATTTCTTTGAAGCACTGGCAGAAGACAGTCCGCTGTGCTAAATCAACAGAAGAAAAAGCTACTCTGCAGATCCCTGTGTCTGGAGATTGAAGATAAGCAGAGGTACGCAGGGAAAGTGTGCCGGACCAGCTATATTTCTCTCCCAGCTGAAAGCTGGGGAGAATTTTTTGGCTCAACGGCCGCTCAAAGCTAACACTAGAGACTTTTAGCTCGAGTGCTATCATGAAGACACACATGTGGCCTTGGTGACTCTTGGCTGAAATATAGCCTTGGTGACTTTCGGCTGAAATATCTCAGCTTGTTCACTCTTGGCTGAATTTACCACTTCTTTCAATGATACTCTAGGATGATGAGGTGATGAACATTTACCGTTTATAATTATCAGATATAGCTTCCTTCACGTTCTTAAGAATTCACAGGGTTCTTTAGCTTCAATAAAGCTGGAGAATTGGTGAGCAAAAGCATTTGTACAATTACAACTAGTGAGCCAGTTGTGTCTGTTTCTTTAGAGATTTGCTCTGGCCATTGTGACACATGCCCTAGTCATTTCCTGGCTGGATTACTGTAACATGCTTTCTGTGAACCTATCAATGGACTCAGGAAACCTCAATGGGTCCAAAATTCAGCAGCCATATTGTTGGCTGTGGCTGATGAAAGGGATCACATGGCACTCTTGTTACAACAACTCCACTGTCTGTCAGTCAGTTTCTGGGCACAAGTCAAAGTGCTGGTTTTAACCTAACAAAGCACTAAATGACCTGGGTCCAATTTACTTCAAAGACCATGTCTCCCAGTACGAGCTGGCTTGGATACTAAGATCATCAGCAGAGGCCTTTCTCTAGGTGCTGCCACCTTCACTGGTGTGTCTGATGAGAACACAGGAGAGAGCCTTCTCTACTGCTGCTCCCAGACTTTGGAACTCCTTCCCACTGGAGTCCAGACTTGAACCATGTTTACTTTCTTTCCACAACCAGGCAAAGATCTTTCTCTTCAGTCAAGCATTCTCTGAGTGACTACATACCTGTTATGTGACATTTAGCTGGACTATCACCACTGCTTGGACTGAATTTGTAGTGCTACTTGTGTTATTCCACTTTCAGTTTTCCACCTCTCAGAGTGGAATTTATTTCTTTTATTTCGTTTACTTATGGTTCAAATTTTAATACTGCCTTTTTAATTATGTAAGATGCCTGCACTTACATAAGAATCATTGTTCTTAGCCTTGAATAAATAAATAAAGTAGCATGAGTTATTCTTGGAGATACTGACCAACGTGGCATACATTTTGGGGGGAAAGTTGAGACACCATCATCGACATTATAAGTTGCATCATTTATTTATTTATTTATTTATTTATATAGCTTGTATGCCGCCCACTACCCAAAGGTCTCTGGGCGGCTCACAATCATACAGCTCAGTATGTAACTGACAAAGTATACAATGATTTCTTAGCTTTCAACTTCCTCCTTCAAATGTTATATGTTATGCTAGTGTAACTAGTAGAGATGGGCATGACTTGAAATTTTTTTTTTTTCGAGTTGTCGTTAGTCGGGCCGGTTCCGTTTCGGCTCGTTTCCATTTTTCGCGAATATTTGCAAAAATTAGTCGGTTCGTTTTTTCATTTTTCGTTGTCGTTAGTACTGGTTTGGGGAGGGGGTAGCGGGCTCCTGGAGGGAGCTGCAGGAGTCAGCCAGAGCCACAAGTGACGGACTGGCAGACTCTTTGCACCCGCTGTGTCTCACGTACTTGCATGTAGTGCACTGCAAGTAGATCTGGCTTAGGGTTAAGACGGGTTAGCGGAATGGCTAGGGTTAGGCTAGTTACGGGTGAGGTTAGGGTGAGTATTGGGGTGCACCTCTGGGTGCCTCTCTGACCCACTTAGAAGGACAGTGTACTGGCGTATGGGTTAGGCTTAGGGTTCGGGTTTGGGCTACGATTAGTGGGCTGTTTATGCCCGATTGGCACATCCCAGAAGTCTCTGTGGTCAACCTGGCCAAGTGGCCATGCGATTGGTGGAAAATTTGCATGGTCTACTCCCATGGGCGAGCCCATCATTGAAAATGTGCAGGTGTAAAAAAATAAAATAAAATAAAATAAAATAAAATAAAATCAACGGAGACTTTTTTTTTGCAAGAAAAACCCACTGCTGCTACTGTAAAAATTTAAGCATTTAAAATAGCCAATTTTCGCATCTTTCTGTGGTGCTTTGGTGGGGTTTTGGGCAACGATTTCAAAAAAAATATTGCGGTCGCCATTTTGGATCCCCCCCCACCGCATGGCAAATGGATGCGCCCTCCCAGCCTGGTACAGTCAGCAAAACCTGGCCATGCGATTGGTGGAATGGCTCCAAAACTTTGCATGGTCCACTCCCATGGGCAAGCCCATCATTGCGAATGCGCAGGTGTAATAAAATAAAATAAAATAAAATAAAATAAAATAAAATCAACGGAGACTTTTTTTGCAAGAAAAACCCACTGCTGCTACTGTAAAAAATTCAAGCATTTAAAATAGCTAATGTTCACATGTTTCTGTGGTGCTTTGGTGGGGTTTTGGGCAACGATTTCAAAAAAAATATTGCAGTCGCCATTTTGGATCCCCCGCACTGCATGGCAAATGGATGCGCCCTCCCAGCCTGGTACAGTCAGCAAAACCTGGCCATGCGATTGGTGGAATGGCTCCAAAACTTTGCATGGTCCACTCCCATGGGTGAGCCCATCATTGCGAATGCGCAGGTGTAAAAAAATAAAATAAAATAAAATAAAATAAAATCAACGGAGACTTTTTTTGCAAGAAAAACCCACTGCTGCTACTGTAAAAATTCAAGCATTTAAAATAGCTAATTTTCGCATGTTTCTGTGGTGCTTTGGTGGGGTTTTGGGCAACGATTTCAAAAAAACTATTGCGGTCGCCATTTTGGATCCCCCGCACTGCATGGCAAATGGATGCGCCCTCCCAGCCTGGTACCAGCAGCGCAGCAGTAGCAATAGCCAAGGAGAGGGGGGCGGGGAACCCCCCCCCCCAATAAAACACCCTTCTGGCCTGGTAGGTGCCCTCAGACAGTTTTCGCCTACCTTTAGGGCCGGGAATCGGTTTTTTTTTTAACTTTTAAAAACTTTTTTTCTGTGCCGCTTGGCATTGCGCAATGCAAGTAACGAGCACGACAAATCAGACCAAATTGTTCGTTCGTCGGTTAGAGCTCGAATTCTGGTGGAGTAATTCCCGTTTCCGTTTCTGTAGAGTAACGGATACGAGTAATGGAAACGGAAACGGGAATACCGCTAAGTCGTGCCCATCTCTAGTAACTAGGCAAGATAATGCCATTTTAAACCACAGATTCTAGAGTTGTTCATTTTGGGAGTTTCACCTGACAGACATATAGGAGAAAGACCTCAGCCGGAAGGCTTTGTGGTTTAGTTTAGGCCTAGAATTCTGTTCAAAAAGACCACTGCCCTATTATTTGCTGGCAGACTTTAAAACAACAGGAAACAAAGTAGAACTAGGCCTCTCATAGACTAAAAGCTCCCCAGTTTAAGCCTTTCTCCCAGTGAGCTACTTTTAGTCATCTATCAGTCAGATGGGACTCCCAGAATGAAGAATTCTTGGATTTGTAATTTAAAAAGAAAAAGAAGACACGCCAAACAAACAGTGCTTCTCAATGATTGTGCCCACCTGGTAATCCCACCATAGATAGAGACCTCTTGATTCAGGAGTGGCTTCCATCAGTAGAACAGACACAGATGGATACAATGCATACAGTTGGTAACTGGGCAGGGAGGAAACGAAGTTTTCGTAGTTCCCTCCCAAAGTAGAGAAGGTGAGCTTCTTGACATATCTTCAACCCACAAGCAACAGCCTTATTTCTTCATACATTATCTTCTTCTTCTTCAAGTGCCATGTCCTCGTAGAATGTTGGCGACCAGTAACCTGAACTGGTTTCTGTCTAAAGCTATTTTAAACAGAGCAGCTGTGCTCACTGAGGATCATTGGCTTAAGTTCTTATACATTATGGCACTGAATAGTGGTTGCTGCATATGTGAGTGTCAGAAGACAAACAAAAATTAAGTGAAAAAAATATATTTTTTAAAACTATTTTTTTTTTTGCTCATGCAGGACCAAACTTTTTATATATATATATATATATAAATTATAAAGTTTCTCATATTGTTTCAGAGAGCTTTTTATTATAGCCACAAGCACTGTAGCTTTTGGGACTTTAAGGGGTCATGGTTCAGGATGCATAGATGTTGATGTTTTGAGTTTCAGGTAATAAGAGTCTTATTGACAAGAAACAAACAGGTCATCAGTGTCATCTGTAACAAATAGGTGCCTCTACACTTTCATTCCGGGTTCATAAACTGTTCCTGTCTAGAAACTCACCCCTGATCCCAATATCTGTCTTTATACTCACAAATTAACTAGCTATACTAGCATTCCTTTCTCTTGCAGAAAAGGGTATATATATATTTCCTCCAAATGATTACTGTGGCCACCAAATGGATATACCAATCCCTTTAATTACATTTAATTTACATTCTGGTAAATTTCATTACAGAAAGGGGCTTTATTCAGTTGATTTTTTTCTTGGAAATCTTTAGGGGAGTGACTTTGCAAGTCAGAATTCAATCCATCTCATTTGGCTCCTCAGTTTAATATGGAAACTGTATTGCAAAATAGAAAATTAAAGTTAAATGAGAAAGCAAAAGGAATAATGGAGAACAGATAAAGGCAGACCATTGTATGGAAAGCAAGCAAGAAAGGAGGAAGGAAATTCACCAATAATTGAATCCAAAACCTTTTTCACATTTGTGGCTGAATTTGAAAGTGAATTTCTTAAAAAGGTCAGTTCGAAACAACATAGTTAACTTGGGGACCATTTCACTGGGAAACATGGCAATTTGCATAAAAGTAATACAAAAAAATCTGAATACCTTGCAAAACCTTGAACATGCTTTGTTCTGAAGCAGATCTTCAAAAGTGAAGGATCTAAAAAGTTTTTTTGCACAATTAGGTGAGAGGGGGTAAATTAGGGATTATCAATCCAACCTTTACATATGTCATCAGATGTTCTGTGTTTTTTATTTATTTAAACTCTTTTTATGCCACTTTTCCACTTTAAAAAGATGCAAGCAGCTTACATTATTAAAAGACAATCAAAAGACAATATTAAAGCTAAGAACGCAAATATCCAAATACACAAAAGGAACAAATACCATACTAAAATATAAGCAACACCAAAACACATTTGAGCAGTAAAATGCAATGATCCATTTAAAAACTCTACTAAGTCTGTCACTCAAGGAGAACTTGCCTGAGCAGAAACGTCCATGCTTGCCTGTAGAAGGACATCAGAGAGGGTGCCAGTCTAGCCTCCTGTGGGAGGGAGTTCCAAATACTTTTCTATGCCTGCATCAAATCATAGAATAGTGAAGTTGGAAGGGGCCTATAAGGACGTCAAGTCCACCCCTTTGCTCCAGGCAAGAATACAGATCAAAGAATATCTGCCAGTGTTTGTCCAGATTTCTCTTAAAGGCCTCCACTGTTCGAGGGCTCACCACACCTCTTGACGTAATTGGTTCCATTGCCAATACTGCTCTGACAGTTAGGGAGTTTTACCTGATGTTCAGCTGGGTTCTCTTAACTTGAGCCCATTGTTGTTTGTCCTATACTCTGAGATGATTGAGAACAGATCCTACCCCTCCTCTGTATGACAGCCTTTCAAATAGTTGAAAAGTGCTATCATATCATGCCTCAGTATTTTTTTTCTCTAGGCTAAACATGCCCATTTTTTTCAGTTTTCCCTCACATGACTTAATTTCCAGCCACTTGATCATCCTGGTCACTCTCCTCTGAATTTGTTAGAGCTGTTCGGCAGTGGAATATGCTGCCACGAAGGGTGGTGGAGTCTCCTTCTTTGGAGGTTTTTAAGCAGAGGCTGGATGGCCATCTGTCAGAAATATTGTGATGGGGTTCCTGCATGGCAGGGGGTTGGACTAGATGGCCCTTGAGGTCTCTTCCAACTCTATGATTCCATGATTCTATGATTCTATGTTCCAATTTGCCAATATATTTTGTGAAGTACAGTTCCCAGAACTGGATACAATACTCAAGGTGAGGTTTAACCAGTGTTGAAAGGTGTGTGTGTATGTGTGAGCAAAGTGCACTGCTTATAAACACTGCCCCATAGCACTTCAAGCACTCTCTGGAAGGCTTACAATTTAATTATGTAGGCTTCAGATTGCCTGCCCTCCAGCAAGCTGGGTACTCATTTTATTGACTTCAGAAGGATAGAAGGATAAACTATGAAGATAGCTGTCTCAACTATGAGTCAGCTGTCTGGGATTGAACCACAGGTCTTAAGCACAGTTTGACTGCAGTGTGTGTGTGTGTGTGTGTGTGTGTGTGTGTGTGTGTGTGTGTGTGTGTTGTGAGTTTTCTTGGCAGGAATACTGGAGTGGTTTGCCAGTCCCCACTCCAGGCACCTACAGCACCTGGTATTCCCTGGTGGTCGCCCATCCAAGTACTAACCAGAGGCAACCCTGCTTAGCTTCCGAAATCAGGCGAGATCGAATGTGCTTAGGGCATCTAGGCAGCTTGACTGCAGTACATCAGTTTAGCCACTGTCCCTCAAGGCTCCTCAGAGTTGTATTCAGAAATTTATTCCTAGAAAGAAGAAACTGGATTCATATCAAGATTTTTTAAAGTGATTCCTCTTTTGCATACAACCACAGACATGTTAGCTTTTGCCTTGGTCATCTACTATGATTCTTAGAGTAGACTATCTGTCTTTAGTCCAGAAGATCCTGAAATCCTAGGTCTATGTCAAGAAACCACATTACATATAGGTCAGGGGTGCCCAAATTTTTTGCAAGGAGGGCCAGATTTGGTGGCTGAGAATGTGTCAGGGGCTGGTTGCTCCCCGACCCTGCCACCCCACTGCAAGCCCCACCCACTGACCCATAAGCCCCACCCACTGACCCCTTGCAACCCCACCCGCAGGAAGGAAGGCGGGGACCGATGGAGGGAGGAAGGTGGAAACCAAGAGAGGAAGGAAGGAAAGTGGGGAACAGGGAGGGGAGGGAGGGAGGTGGGGACCAAGGGAGGGAGGGAGGAAGGAAGGAAGGTGGGGACCAAAGGAAGCACAGGGAGCCGTGGCCACAGGTTGCCCCTTAGAAGTGGCAATCTGTGCAACCTTGCACCCCCCAAGCTCCCCAGCGGTGGTGATGGCTCGCCCACCAGCCCACCCTAAACCTCCTTGGCGGTGGCAGAGGCCCACTGGCCTGCCCATCCCCACACATTCCCCTGTGGTGCTGGTGGTGGCAGACCGCCTCTCCGCCCAGCCCCCCAAGCTTCCCAGCGCTGTCAGCAGATTAAAAAAAATGGGGTGAAGGAGGGGGAGGGAGGGGTGGGCCAGCCAGCTGCGGGCCACTCAGAATGGCCTGGCGGGCCGGATTTGCCCCCCCCCCCCCGGGCCGGACTTTGGGCAGGCCTGATATAGGTTAACAGTTTGGGCAAGGAAAAGTATTTACTTTCTCCAGTTCTCTTAAAATCTTTCTAATATTAATTAGAGTGTGGTGCAGAGCAGTGCTTCATTCATAGAGTATGCATGGATTCAGAGAAGGTTGGTAAATCAAACACATGGGAAAAGGAAAACACTTTCTTGAACACAGATGTGAAAATGCTCACAAAATTGCCTACCCTCCTGTCTCAGCTTGGCAAAGCATTTTAGAGCTTAACATTCCCTACTTTGTGCCACTTTCTGTTCTCTATAGTTTGCACAGAAAACTCCCTGTTGAAAAGCAAAACATGCACATACAGCAGTCTCGGGAGACCAGGATGAATATAAGCATAAGCAAGATATAATCATCTTAAATCAAGTCTTTAAATGGGAAATGGGCCTAAACCCTAAACGTTTTGAGTGGCTCTTCCTGTTTTATGCTATTGATTTTATCTTGGTTGTGGCAGGAGAGGAAATATTCCTCAAAACTGCAAGTATTGTACAAGAGCAATAGGAAATTTTGACCAGTCTTTCCAGATGAATAGAGAGGTCCCCCCCCAATCCTTTATTTGGCCCCATCAAGCTGAAGCAAGTAAGGAGTCAGATTCCTGCCCTTGAATAGTTACTTGCAACAATAGTTGGAACTAGTGTAAGGAGTAAGAAAGAGAGAAAGGGTGCCACTGCAACTGAAACATGAGATATCCCTTACTTTTAGGACTGAAGAAAGAAGAGATTGTTTAAGTGAGGGCGAGGAGCGAATCAATCCCACATCTGACCACAAAGGATGGGCACCAATAGCAGTAGTTATCTAGATATGCAGTGATTGTCAGAGTACCTGTACATATTTGTAGTTTGCCCTCAAGAGTTAGGCATTATGAAAATGTAACATAGCAGGTCTGATGAAACCAGACAACGCCCAAAGTGAGGATTCAGCTCTTTATTCCATCAAACACTCACAGGTTGCATAGGGATAAAACAACTAAAATGGCCCAAGGGCCTGTTTATATACACTCCCAGGATTTCTCCTTGGCTGGCCATTGCATGGTTTAAACAGCCTGCTGGGCCCCAGTTGGATAGGCCAGAATCCTGCCCTTCAGTTATTCTCCAGCCTCAAGCTCCCACATCCTACACCTGTCTCCCATTGCCTGCACTTGGGAGCTTGATCAGGCCCCGCCCGGCTGGTGCTTGGCTGGAGCTAAGGTAAGCTTGTATCCTTCCTTTCTATTACTCATGTACTCCAAAACTATCTATCTGCATGCATGCACACATCTATCAGCTGATAGATAGCTGGTCTGGCTCTCAAAAGGGTAGCCTAGCCACACTGCTGTCTCTGGAGATGGCAGCAGCAAAAGAGGTGAACAGGTACAGGTAGTGGGGCCAGTGGGAAGGGGAAGGCAGGAGGCAGAGGGGGTGGACGTTAAGGTTCCCCTTACCCAGGCACTAACCAGAAAAATGAACCGGATCATTTTTCTGGCCTTCATGGGTGAATCACCCTGATTACTTGTTCATGTTCATTTCTAAACATAACCCTCCAGGAAACTGTTGTTCTGTGAAGATGGCAGTTAGAAGAAACAAAATCCTTGGTCAGATGCCTGTTGTCTCAGGTAGCTGGATCAGAAATGGGGAATTTACTCCTGAATCAAAAGCACATGACAGAAATCCAAGAATGAAGGGGGGGAGAATTATATATTTTAAACTATAAATGCAACATCAACATGTGAATGATCACAGATAAAAAAATTCAATGACGAAAAATATATCCACATAACAAAAAATGTTGCGCATTAAAAGTTGCATGAATAAATCCTTAACATACATCAAATAGAAAGCACATGTTATACGAGAAATATATAGGCCATGCATTTTGTGGGGGACCATATGTTGTTGTTGTTATGGTGGTGAAACTTCGGTACTCCAGATGTTTTGGGCCACAGAATTCCGAGCCTCAATTGCCGATTACCAAGGACTGTGGGAGTTGTGGTCCAAAACATCTGGGGTGCTGAAAGTTCGCCACTTCTGACCTAGGGCAACCCTATGAATGAGTGACATCCAAAACAGCCTTAGGTGTGGCGGGCCAATGATGGTTTACTGTGCCATTCTCTTCAGCCTGTCCCCTGTGTCCCAGAGAGCAAAAGTTCTTGCTGCTGTCAGGAGGGAGAGTGCCATCACCAGTGTTGAACCACTAGTCCACTGCTTCTTGGGTCAGATTCGATAAGCAGAACTGAATGGCACTATCCTGCCTTTAACCTCATTGGGCCAGTTCTGCCCACTTTTGGGGATCTGAACTTCAGTTTCCCTAACCATAGCTTGGGAGTAGAGATGGGCACGACTTGAAAATTTTTTTTTTCGAGTTGTCGTTAGTCGGGCCGGTTCCGTTTCGGCTCGTTTCCGTTTTTCGCGAAAATTTGCAAAAATTAGTCGGTTCGTTTTTTCGTTTTTTCGTTGTCGTTAGTACTGGTTTGGGGAGGGGGTAGCGGGCTCCTGGAGGGAGCTGCAGGAGTCAGCCAGAGCCACAAGTGACGGACTGGCAGACTCTTTGCACCCGCTGTGTCTCACGTACTTGCATGTAGTGCAATGCAAGTAGATCTGGCTTAGGGTTAAGACGGCTTAGCGCAACGGCTAGGGTTAGGCTAGTTACGGGTGAGGTTACGGTGAGTATTGGGGTGCATCTGGGTGCCTCTCTGACCCACTTAGAAGGACAGTGTACTGGTGTATGGGTTAGGCTTAGGGTTCGGGTTTGGGCTACGATTAGTGGGCTGTTTATGCCTGATTGGCACATCCCAGAAGTCTCTGTGGTCAACCTGGCCAAGTGGCCATGCGATTGGTAGAAAATTTGCATGGTCTACTCCCATGGGAGAGCCCATCATTGCGAATGCGCAGGTGTAAAAAAAAAAATAAAATAAAATAAAATAAAATCAACGGAGACTTTTTTTGCAAGAAAAACCCACTGTTGCTACTGTAAAAATTCAAGCATGTAAAATAGCTAATTTCCGCATGTTTCTGTGGTGCTTTGGTGGGGTTTTGGGCAACAATTTCAAAAAGAATATTGCGGTCGCCATTTTGGATCCCCCCCCACCGCATGGCAAATGGATGCGCCCTCCCAGCCTGGTACAGTCAGCAAAACCTGGCCATGCGATTGGTGGAATGGCTCCAAAACTTTGCATGGTCCACTCCCATGGGCGAGCCCATCATTGCGAATGCGCAGGTGTAAAAAAATAAAATAAAATAAAATAAAATAAAATCAACGGAGACTTTTTTTGCAAGAAAAACCCACTGCTGCTACTGTAAAAATTCAAGCATTTAAAATAGCTAATTTTCGCATGTTTCTGTGGTGCTTTGGTGGGGTTTTGGGCAACGATTTCAAAAAAAATATTGCGGTCGCCATTTTGGATCCCCCGCACTGCATGGCAAATGGATGCGCCCTCCCAGCCTGGTACCAGCAGCGCAGCAGTAGCAATAGCCAAGGAGAGGGGGGCGGGGAACCCCCCCCCAATAAAACACCCTTCTGGCCTGGTAGGTGCCCTCAGACAGTTTTTGCCTACTTTTAGGGCCGGGAATCGGGGTTTTTTTTAACTTTTAAAAACTTTTTTTCTGTGCCGCTTGGCATTGCGCGATGCAAGTAACGAGCACGACAAATCAGACCAAATTGTTCGTTCGTCGGTTCGAGCTCGAAGTCTGGGGCAGTGATTCCCGTTACCGTTTCCATAGAGTAACGGAAACGAGTAACGGAAACGGAAACGGGAATACCACTAAGTCGTGCCCATCTCTACTTGGGAGTCTTAAGTAACACCCCTTGCTGGGTTTTTAGTTCATTTTTTTCTGTTTTGTATGATTCTTTTTGCACTTGTTTCTTTTTTGCGGCTTTAAAAACATCTAAAGCACCAAAGGTGAAACTTAAGACAGCTTTCAAGTTTTGCTTCAGTTGCTCAACCCCCCCCCCCAAGAGCAAGGATGGTCATTTAGCATTTCAAACTGCTGAACACTAACTTCCTTCCTTCCTTGCCTAGCTCAGTTGGAAGGAAGAGTATTTTGGAAAAGATCATATTGAGGCAAAGAGGGCAGTTAAGTATTTTTATGAGCTCACCAGATATTCAAATTATTTAACTGGACTCTTGGGTTTGTGGAAAATTGCATTTTTTTTAAAAAAGGAGGAAAGCCAAAGCCATCCTTATTTATTAAGATGTTCATATAGCAGACTGTGTTAAATGATGACTAACATGCTTTAACAAAGTTTGACTGTCTTATATTTTGTAAGATAAGGCATCTTAAGCATAAGGCAAATGACCTAAAGTTGCTCATGTTTCTCTTTCTCACACAGCAGGCTGTTAGTGTTTAAACCCAAACAGTTAAATCTGTCCACTAGAGATGGGCACGACCAGGAAAAATTACGTTTCAAGTTGTCGTGTGTCAGAGCCGGCCCGTTTCGGCTCGTTTCCGTTTGTCACGAAATGTTTCAAAAATTTGTCGTTTTGTTTGTCGTTTTTTCATCTGTCGTTAGTACTGGTTTTTGGGGGGGGTAGCGGGCTCCTGGAGGCACCTCTCTGGGATGGGTGCCTCCTCTGGCCCACTATGAAGGGAAAGCGGGCTCCTGGAGGCACCTCTCTGGGGTGGGTGCCTCCTCTGGCCCGCCATGAAGGGAAAGCAGGCAGGAGAGGAGGGAGGCTGGGGACCCCCCCCCAGAAACCACCCCTCTGGTAGGTGCCCTCACTCAGGCAGGCATATTTTCGCCTGCTTTTTTGGCCGGGAATCGGGTTTTTTTTTTAAAAAAAAACTTTTTTTCTGTGCCGCGCCGCTTGGCGAGTTGGCGAGACGACAAGGATGCGCAGCCCAGGAGAGGAGGGGGAGAGGCCGGGACACCCCCCCAGAAACCATCCCTCTGGTAGGTGCCCTCACTCAGGAAGGCATATTTTCACCTGCTTTTTTGGCCGGGAATAGGGTTTTTTATTTTTAAAACTTTTTTCTGTGCCGTGCCGCTTGGCGAGTTGGCGAGACGACAAGGATGCGCAGCCCAGGAGAGGAGGGGGGAGGCCGGGACCCCCCCCCCCAGAAACCACCCCTCTGGTAGGTGCCCTCACTCAGGAAGGCATATTTTCGCCTGCTTTTTTGGCCGGGAATAGGGTTTTTTATTTTTAAAACTTTTTTTCTGTGCCGCGCCGCTTGGCGAGTTGGTGAGACGACGAGGATGCGCAGCCCAGGAGAGGAGGGGGGGAGGCCAGGGGACCCCCCCCCCCCCAGAAACCACCCCTCTGGTAGGTGCCCTCAGGCAGGCATATTTTCGCCTGCTTTTTTGGCCGGGAATCGGTTTTTTTTAATTTTAAAAATTTTTTTCCTGTGCCGCTTGGCATCGCGTGATCGCTGCGATGCCGCCAGCAACGACCATGACAAATCATACCCAATTTTTCTTTAGTCGGTTCGAGTTCGAGTTCTGGCGGAGTAATTGTCGTTCTTCGTTTTGTTACGTAACGGAAAAGAGGATTTCGCCGAGTCGTGCCCTTGTCTACTGTCCACCTGTCCTATTTGCACAGGTAATTATTTTGTGTCACCAAAGGCGCTGTGTGTCATATTCTCCTGATCACCAGGATAACAAAAAATGCCTTCCTTCCCAGTATGAGCCTCTCACTGTTACTTTCAACTATGTATATACATAAAATCAGCACACTAGCTAGTATGAAAGACCAGCATAAAATAGAGAAGGTCTCCCAAGCTCTACCAACCTACTGCCAAAGTGCTGCATCTTTCAATTAATATTGTTGTTTTTATAGGCATACCAAGTTCTTTTCATGGCTCTCTTGTTAGCACAATACTCCCACGTACGGCCCAATTATGCGGCATCCCTATCCACATTTACATTGCTGTCCAAGTAAGAAAACAGAGCAATTAGGAAGCTTCTGGAGTGATTAAATGTGAATGCCAGATCAAGCCTTGATTATGCAAGCAGTGGCAAAGAAACTTTTGGTTCTTCGTTCTTGTCATCTAGGCCCGAGAAGCAGCTTTTGCCCACTACCCTGCTGAGCTCAAAGGGCACTTTTCGCTAAATCTGCCCTAGTTAGCTCTTCTACAGCTAAAGAAAAGAACAACTTCTCAAGAACTGTTGTGCATAGTTAACCGGGAAGGATCTTGTGATATGGCACCTGTTACATAATGGCAACTGTTGTCAGCATAGTGTAGGCTCAAGTGCCAAATTTTAAATTTGCTGCCTCAAGAGAAGACCTTCTAAATTGGCTTGGGTCCTAGAGAACACTTCAGCTAGTTTGGTACCATGGTTCTGAGGGGAAATAAGGATTGTCTAGTCCAGTGCTTGATTTTCTATTAAATATTTATTCTTAAATTCACAAGTAGAGATGGGCACGACTTAGCGGTATTCCCGTTTCCGTTTCCGTTACTCGTTTCCGTTACTCTACGGAAACGGTAACGGGAATCACTGCCCCAGACCGAGCTCGAACCGACGAACGAACAATTTGGTCTGATTTGTCGTGCTCGTTACTTGCATCGCGCAATGCCAAGCGGCACAGAAAAAAAGTTTTTAAAAGTTAAAAAAAAAACCCGATTCCCGGCCCTAAAAGTAGGCGAAAACTTTCTGACGGCACCTACCAGGCCAGAAGGGTGTTTTATTTGGGGGGGGTTCCCCGCCCCCCTCTCCTTGGCTATTGCTACTGCTGCGCTGCTGGTACCAGGCTGGGAAGGCGCATCCATTTGCCATGCAGTGCGGGGGATCCAAAATGGCGACCGCAATATTTTTTTTGAAATCGTTGCCCAAAACCCCACCAAAGCACCACAGAAACATGCGAAAATTAGCTATTTTAAATGCTTGAATTTTTACAGTAGCAGCAGTGGGTTTTTCTTGCAAAAAAAAGTCTCCGTTGATTTTATTTTATTTTATTTTATTTTATTTTTTTACACCTGCGCATTCGCAATGATGGGCTCGCCCATGGGAGTGGACCATGCAAAGTTTTGGAGCCATTCCACCAATCGCATGGCCAGGTTTTGCTGACTGTACCAGGCTGGGAGGGCGCATCCATTTGCCATGCGGTGGGGGGGATCCAAAATGGCGACCGCAATTTTTTTTTGAAATTGTTGCCCAAAACCCCACCAAAGCACCACAGAAACATGCGAAAATTAGCTATTTTAAATGCTTGAATTTTTACAGTAGCAGCAGTGGGTTTTTCTTGCAAAAAAAAAGTCTCCGTTGATTTTATTTTATTTTATTTTATTTTATTTTTTTACACCTGCACATTTGCAATGATGGGCTCTCCCATGGGAGTAGACCATGCAAATTTTCCACCAATCGCATGGCCACTTGGCCAGGTTGACCACAGAGACTTCTGGGATGTGCCAATCGGGCATAAACAGCCCACTAATCGTAGCCCAAACCCGAACCCTAAGCCTAACCCATACGCCAGTACACTGTCCTTCTAAGTGGGTCAGAGAGGCACCCAGATGCACCCCAATACTCACCGTAACCTCACCCGTAACTAGCCTAACCCTAGCCGTTGCGCTAAGCCGTCTTAACCCTAAGCCAGATCTACTTGCATTGCACTACATGCAAGTACGTGAGACACAGCGGGTGCAAAGAGTCTGCCAGTCCGTCACTTGTGGCTCTGGCTGACTCCTGCAGCTCCCTCCAGGAGCCCGCTACCCCCTCCCCAAACCAGTACTAACGACAACGAAAAAACGAAAAAATGAACCGACTAATTTTTGCAAATTTTCGCGAAAAACGGAAACGAGCCGAAACGGAACCGGCCCGACTAACGACAACTCGAAAAAAATTTTTTTCAAGTCGTGCCCATCTCTATTCACAAGTGTCTTTCACACAACCGGGGCTATATTTTCTCCATGCATAATCAATTCAACAGGTTCTTCAAACATGAATGGGTTTTTAACAGAACTGTCAAACATCTCAGTGGGCACATTTTCTTCAGGGGAACTTATCCCCTCCCATGACATGGGCTCCCACAGCAAGGGTGCTGCACCCACTGTGCCACTGGATTCTTTTTCACTGGTGGCAGTCACCTCTCCCTCATCCACTCGGTATTCCGCGGCCATCGTACGGGTCTAACCTCCACTGAACAGGTTAAGGGTTCCAGGTACCATGCCTCCTCTCTCTCTCTCTCTCTCTCTCTCTCTCCCTCCTCCTCTCTCCACCATCTGAGTCCCAACGTCCTTCAGTAACGGCTTTTTCTCTGCCTCCAACTGCCACTTGCCTTGCGCGCAACTCTCCCCTTCATCTCTGCTGTCACTCACCCAAAATGCCTCCTCTAATATTTCTTGTTCTTTTCTATCCTCCTCACCTACTGCTTCATTCCTGCGCTCTTTAATTACTAATATATTTTCATTTTCATCTTTCTCTTTTATACATGCTCCTTCAGACGGCACACCACTGGCTTTGTCTGCCTTCTCCTGGCCCTTCTCACAGGTGGTCATATGTTTTAAGAAGGTCTGGACCATGTGGGACATGTTTTAAGTTATAGTCACCTATGGTAAAGTCCATTTGTTGTGGGTTGAGCTCAACATGTAATGAATGTTGTGGCACATTTTGCATTCCGAGGTCTCATTTTTCTTCTGGCATGACCCCAAAATGGTTATTCCAACATACATGCCTCACTTTTTTGAAGAAAAGATGGCATTCTGCATCTAATTAGATAGACTTTGGGGATAAAATTAGTCATTCAACAGTGGATTTGCAGATATTCCAATATCCAAAGCCTTCATGTGCATTTCATTATGCTGCAAGAAGTGAGAATTTCTTTCCTCTATCTTACATCCTGGCTTGTGCACATCTACATCCTTAGTTGCTTCCTTCATTGACCAAAATTGTGTTGAGTATTTACACCTTCAGTAGGCACCTGGCATAACTAGCAGTGGTAATTAGGTACCCCACATTTGAGTTTAGTGGTGTGCACCAATCCACAAGACTGGCATTTGTCCGAAAATCCCAGAAAGAACTTGTAAATTAGCAAAATGAAGCCACTGTGAGTTACTTTGTTTTTCTTCAGTCAGCATAGATATATTTTAGGATTCTGATCTAGTCAATATTGCCACAGTCATCTTATTTGCACTTCCTATAAACATAACTTTTGAATATCAAATGTATATACAATGTACACACATTGATCTGGCATTGAGTCCCGGTAAGTTCTGTAAATCTTATTTCTGGGTACCAGCATCCATTTATTCCTTTTTTTTTATGGACAGAGGTTTTGACCACAGGTGCACAACTGCACCAAGTTTTTTATTTGAGCACATTTTATTTGAGCTCAGTTCTCTAATTAGTTTTTTGTATAGCCATTTCCTCACTTTTACAGCTCTATGGTGTATTCATTTTTGTTTTAAAAGGATGTTTGTTATGTGTTTTTCAATTGGAACTCAATTATTGCAACCCTAACAGGGATTTCAACATGAGATGCATGGATTTAACAGTTCCACACCTTGAGTGGGATTCTATGGCTGAGTGGGAATTCACATCCAGGCCTCCATTACCACTTCCATACACTTAACACAATTCCTCTCTATATTTCTAATAAATACATTAATGTGCTTAGAGTTCAATTTTCCAAATCGTCATGCTAGACCTTCTGAGGACTAGAAGAATCCTGATAGTTGCAGCAGCTCTTTAAAATCCTCCCTTCCGAGTTTGTACTTGGAACGGTTTTAAAAGCATTGCACTTCATGACATTTTACAATCCACGGGATTGCCTTCATTTATGAGAAAATCCCAACATCCTTCATCCTTCAGAACTGAAATGTTCCATGTAGCAATGAATATGTAATATAGATTTTCTTTGCCTTTGGTTTTCCTTTTTCTGGGTTTACACATTTTACCAAAATAATTAGATTTGCTGCCTTTTATGCATCCCTTTCCTTTCCCCATATGCTGGCCAAGAATTTATGTCGTGACCATGACATACTTGCAACAGCCTTTGCCGTTTCTACTTTACATCTTTAGCACCTCTTTATTTATTTTTTAATGACAACACGTCCCTTGTTCAGGAGGACTTTATTTGAAATTTTAACAGCACCTGGACTGCCATATAAACTATGATGGAGAAACAAATAAATGGAGGGCAAGAGGATTGCAAAGTCTGCTTTGGGTATCTGATAGAGCTCCTATTGGCTTTCTAACCCACTTCTACTCTACCAATATTCAAAGTTAAATTGGTTTTAAATTAGAAGGTGATAATAATGCTCCAGCCCTTCTTAGTAATCTTGATCTGAGTTTGATGACGCACAATGCAATCTGCACTAAATTATTTGTATAGCTTCTTTTACATTGGCAGTTTGCTGAGACCACATTGCTTAGTGGTACGAGACATGAAAAAGATCCCATATGGAGCTATCATCAGTGTGTAAACAGTTAATTCAATTCTTTTAAAGCACCCAGGTTTGTGAATGTGGGATTTTTTTACATCTTTTAAAAAAAAACACATACCAGGCAATGGTGTTTTGGACATTGCTGCACAATTTTGTATCCACATTGCCAGCAGGAGAAATGGTGCTAAACTTTAGATAGTGTAATTCAGGGGGAGTTCATTAACTTTGCCTCACCAAACTGCAAATCCCGGGATTCCATTTGATGAAACCATAAGGGCTAAAGTAGAAACAAACTGTGGTAACTCTGAAAGGTAAATGCATCTTATGTCCTGGAGAACTGCTCCAAGGGCACAATAAATCGAACATTTTATTCAGTCAAACAAGATTGTTTTTCATATTCACCCTATCACCTCCCTACATAATCCACCCTATCATCTCCATACAACATCCACCCTATCATCTCCCTACGAAGGAATCTTGTTGACTGAAATACAGCTGATTGAAATCAAATCTTTATGTCTAACTAGTTAATTATTTTTCTACTCTAGCTTCTTCTTGTAGAGGGACTCAAGGTGGCTTATAAATGATTTACAACCCTCCCCCCCCCACACACATAATTATTGAATGAAATCCTAAGCATACTCAGTAGTAAGTCATACTGAATTCAGCTGGGTCTACAGAAAAAAAGAATAGCGAGGAGAGACAGGACGGCCTTCTTGAACAAACAGTGCAAAGAACTAGAGGAAAACAACAGAAAAGGAAAAGCCAGAGATCTATTCAAGAAAACTGGAGATAATAAAGGGGCATTTTGTGCAAAGATAGATATTATAAAGGACAAAAATGGTAGGGACCTAATTGAAGCAGAAGAGATCAAGAAGAGATGGCAAGAATATACAGAGGAATTATATCAGAAAGATCTGGATGTCCCTGATAACCAAGATAGTGTAGTTGCTGACCTGGAGCCAGACATCCTGAAAAGCGAAGTCAACTGGGCCTTAGAAAGCATTGCAAACAACAAGGCCAGTGGAGGTGACAGCATTGCAATTGAACTCTTTAAAATCTTAAAAGAGGATGCTGTAAAGGTGCTGCACGTGATATGCCAGCAAATTTGGAAAACTCCGCAGTGGCCAGAGGAACGGAAAAGATCAGTCTACATCCCAATCCCAAAGAAAAGCAACACCAAAGAATACTCCAACTATCGCACAATTGCACTCATTTCTCACGCTAGCAAGGTTATGCTCAAAATTATAAAAGGGAGGCTTCAGCAGTATGTGGACAGAGAACTTCCAGAAGTGCAAGCTGGATTTCGAAGGGGCAGAGGAACTAGAGATCAAATTGCCAACATGCGCTGGATTATGGAGAAAGCCAGAGAGTTCCAGAAAAACATCTACTTCTGTTTCATCGACTATGCCAAAGCCTTTGACTGTGTGGACCACAACAAACTATGGCAAGTCCTTAAAGGAATGGGAGTGCCTGGCCACCTTATCTGTCTCCTAAGAAATCTATATGTGGGACAAGCAGCAACCATCAGAACTGGATATGGAACAAGTGACTGGTTTAAAATTGGGAAAGGAGTACTACACGGCTGTATACTGTCACCTTGCCTATTTAACTTATATGCAGAGTACATCATGTGAAAGGCAGGTCTGGATGAATCACAAGCCGGAATTAAGTTTGATGGAAGAAATATCAACAAACTCAGATACTCAGATGATACTACTCTGATAGAAGAAAGTGAGGAGGAATTAAAGAACCTCTTAATGAGGGTGAAAGAGGAGAGTGAAAAAAATGGGCTGAAGCTCAACATCAAAAAAACTAAGATCATGGCCACCGGTCCCATCACCTCCTGGCAAATAGAAGGGGAAGAAATGGAGGCAATGACAGAGTTTATTTTCTTGGGCTCCTTGATCACTGCAGATGGCGACTGTAGCAACAAAATTAAAAGACGCCTGCTTCTTGGGAGGAAAGCAATGGCAAATGTAGATAGCATCCTAAAGAGCAGAGACATCACTTTGCCAACTAAGGTCCAGATAGTCAAAGCTATGGTTTTTCCAGTAGTGATGTATGGAAGTGAGAGCTGGACTATAAAGAAGGCTGATCGCTGCAGAATCGATGCTTTTGAGCTGTGGTGCTGGAGGAGAGTCTTGAGAGACTCCTGGACTGCAAGGAGATCAAACCTATCCATCCTGAAAGAAATCAACCCCGGATGTTCACTGGAAGGACAGATTTTGAAGCTGAGGCTCCAGTACTTTGGCCACTTCATGAGGAGAGAGGACTCCTTGGAAAAGTCCCTGATGTTGGGAAAGATTGAAGGCAAAAGGAAAAGAGGATGGCAGAGAATGAGATGGTTCGGCGGTGTCATCGATGCAACCAATATGGATTTGACCAACCTCTGGGAGGCAGTGGAAGATAGGAAGGCCTGGCGAGCTCTGGTCCATGGAGTCACAAAGAGTCGGACACGACTGAATGACTGAACAACAACAGAGAAAATATACAGTGGAACCTTGACTTACGTCCCTCTTGACTTAAGTCATATTTGACTTACGTCCACTAGGGGTCTGTTTGACTTGCGTCGCAGGCTCCGAGTTACGTCTCGGAGCCCCAGTGCAAGGCCCCAGAATAGGGCGGCAGCTAGGACCCAGCATCCCGGCTGCTTCCTCCAAACTGCTGCTGCCTCTCTGCTGTTCCACGGCCTCGCCGAAGCGGAGGAGAGGAAGAAGGGCCGGGAGCTTGGGGCTGGCCTCGCCGGGAGACGCCGCCACCGAAGCTGGCTCTTCCTTCATCCGGCGGCGGCAGCTTTGGCGAGGCCGTGGAACAGATGCGGGTGCTTGGGGCTGGCCTCGCTGCCGCTGCTACCAGAGGAAGGAAGAAGGGCCAGGCCGTTGTTTCTTCCTCCGGCGGCGGCGGCTTTGGCAAGGCCAGCTCCGAGCAACCGGAGCTCTTCCTCGGCCAGCGGCAGGCAGAGAAACAGGTGAGCAATGGGGGGGCAGGGCAGAAGGGCCAGGATCCAGCCGCCTCCCCCCCTGCCGGTTGGCCTCAGGTGTGTGTGTGTGTGTGTGCGTGCGTGGGAGGGGCAGTGGATGACCACTTGCAAGCCCGTGAATGAAGGGGGAGGGACGAGGAAACCCCCCCTCAAATGTGGGAGGGTGTGGGGTGAGGGCAGGGGGGCCTACCTGGCCAGAGGGGGTGCCGAAGGTAGGGGAAAGAGCCCTGCCTTCTCTCAGGACCCGTGCGCCTGGGGGTTGGGGGAGGGGAGGCCGCCCTTCCTGGCTGGGGCCGCTGGCTTGGCCGACCACTCTGGCGAAGGGGGCGAGGGAAGCCTCTTACGTCATGAGGCCATGCCCACGAGCTCAGGGGCCACGACCAAATCACCCACACTCTCGGGGTCCGACGGGAGAAAACTCCCTGGCAGGAGGCAGCAGCGGCAGCATTAATGCCTGGTGATCCCTGCGGCTCTCGAGATGGAGACCTCCTCCTCTGCCCCCGTCCTGTTCCTTCCTGGCTGTGCTCCACGAGCAGGGCTTTCTCACCCCACCCCACCTGCCTCGGCTGGCCTTCCAGGGGTCACCAGTGGCGAGGCCAGGAGCCTGCTTGGTTCCTCTTCCCAAAAAGGGCCATGTCCGGGCAGGGAAGGCTCCTCTTTCCCCTCAGAAGGGAAACTGGGCTGCGGAGAGGAGCACACCTCACCACCCCCAGCCCACTTGGCGAGGGAAGTTTGTGTGTGTATGTGTTTTTTTTTGGGGGGGAGACAGTCAAATTTGGGTTAAATTGCTGTTTTCGGGGGTCTTTTTCATCGTCTGGAACGGATTAATCCACTTTCCCATTACTTTCTATGGGGAAAGTTTGTTTGACTTAAGTCATGTTTGACTTAAGTCTAGACCTCCGGAACGGATTAATGATGTAAGTCAAGGTTCCACTGTATATGTAGGATCCAGAGTTGTGTCAACATTTTCTACTATGAGGAAATCCAGCCATTTTCACCGAATCTGACACAAAATAAATTCATTTGTAAATAATTTTAAAGGAGAGGAAATTCTTCTGCTATAGACTCAGGATTCTCACATTTTGCCATATTTGTGAAGTGGCACAGGAGTGTACCTGCATATTTTGTCTTCAGCCTGCCACTTCCCTGGCCTCCTACTTTCCATGCTTCAGTGAAAGTTCAGGGAAGATATAAGGCAATCTTCCCATAGGATCTTTTTCAAATCAAAGTGTGGGCAGTAAGAGAAGCAGCAGAGTGATGAAGACTTCCAAGTCACTGAAGTACACTTCTGTGTTAACACCTGAAGCACCATCCTTTGTGACAAAAAATAAAATAAAAATAAATTTAAGAATTTGAGAATGAAACAAAATAGCATAACTGTAGAAAGCCATAATGACAAGCAACTTCAGTGTGAGTTACTTTAATAGCAAGTAGAGATGGGCACGAAACGAGCGATTTTTTGTTTTTGTTTTTGTTTTTTCATTTCATTACGCAATGAAAACGAAATGAATTTTTTTAAAAACAAAACAAAAACGAAAATGAAACGACCAAATTTGCCGTGTTTTTCATTTTCGTTGCAGCAGATGCATTGAACTAAAAAGAATGCTAACGAAACAGCAATTTTTCATTTTCATTTTCGTTTTTTCGTTTCGTTACCTAACGAAATGAAAATGAAATTTTTTGCAAAAAATGTCACGAAAACAAAAACGAACTGAAATGGACCAGTAAATGACCAAATGACAAACGAAACACCATTTTTTTGAGTCGTGCCCATCTCTAATAGCAAGAATGTACTGGATAAAGGCAAGCAATGCCTTTCCACTTGAAAGCAGATCTTGTACAGCTAAGAATCATCAGCTATAAAAGCCAGCAGTGCCTTAACATTAAGTTGTTAATTATCATCAAACTTTGGAAATAATTCCAAAGTGGAATAATACTGGAAAACCAGCAATATTTTAAATATTGGGAAAACAAGTGCAAATTTATATGAATTTTCTCTTCTAAGTGTAGTTTGTGAAGATTCTCAGTCATCCAGGTTCCTTTAACTGGGAGTTGAGTCATGGCTACTGAACTTCTTGCGAAACGTTTCTATCTCTCAAAAAAGAAGTCCAGTAGCCATGACTCAACTCCCAGTTCTAAGTGTAGTTGCATCCTTTCCTTTCAGACTTTCTTTTCAGCTTTATCATTTGCATGTTAAGAACTATTGCTTGGCTTTAGTAGCTTCTGTTAATAGGAGCACTAACTTGTTTTAAGCTGTAATCCAGGTGGTGGAGTAAGACACATTAAACTCACTGTATCTTACTTTTGAATAGGATTACATTATTGGTAATTTCTTCAGTAAGTTATATATAGGTCCGCAAAGAAACAAAATGAAATAAGGGGATCCTGTTTATATTCATTCACCAAAATGGCAGATCCTCTTTTGGATTTATAAGCTCTCATACTATTAAGTTCAGACCAAGATACTTCATACCCCATCTCCTTGTACTAGCATTGCATCCACAGCATAAGTGCTATTCAATACAATTCTGCAAACACCTGCACAACCCTGTAAGTCAGTGCCGTTGCACAAGTGGGAATCTTCCTTCTGCAAGCGTGATGTTAAATTTAGGCCACAGGTTCTAATAAACAAACAGCCAAATTGGGGTACCTTGTGATATGAAAACACCCCTTTCTGTTATCTTGTCTTGGATAAGGTTGGCCTCAGTGTCAGATCATGCTTTCATCCCTACCTGGACCCTCCTTGAAAGGGGGTGTCTGTTTGGTGTTTAATAAAGTGTCGCCCATGTTTGATACCATCTACGTGTCTTGCCTCGTTACTCTGTGCTGGGCTCTAGATGTGATACATTACACTAAGGAACAGGATTTCATATTTTTTATCCTTGATAAAAAAAGAAAGTAAAATATTAGATACAGCATACAACAAATCCTTTTCCTTTCTTTCCTCCCATTGTTCTAGAATGGCAGAGCTGAAGTAGACCCCTGCATTGGCGTTTTGTAACCATACGTCTGTTACTAAATGCTGGTGCATAGGATTTTCATATTCTCCATTTTCATGCTATCATAGCTCCTGCATTTTCCCATGCCCAAACAGAGAGTGAGTTGCTAGGAGACAAAAGCACTGCCCTGAAATATGAATCACATTTTTATATTTGCTTCTGTTAAGTTCAGCTCAATTAAGTTGTACCTTTGGGCTAAAAGCTGTGAACTGAACACTTCTACATAATAAATTATACTAGCATCACAGTGAAATCATGGTTATTTTCAGCCCAGAAGTACTGTATCAGAATGTATCTGAAACTATGCTTACAAAGTGTATAACCAACGGAATGGCTATTTTATTAACAATATCAAAACAAGGTCAATTATCTCACCAAGTATCAAAATCCATGGACCGAGTATAAACTTTTGACAATGTATTGTGATAAAAAGTTGTGGTACCTCAGCGGTTTCAGTTAAATTTTACTGTGAAGGCATGTGAACTGGATCACGTCAGGCTTTTGGACCAGCATCATTATATCTCAAAATGCACATGGGTTTTAGGAAATGTATCCAACCACACAGATGTCCACCACATCAGCAGTTTCCCTCAAAATTCCCAAAGACCGTATGAATGTTTTATAATGATGTTTAGCATCAAACACCTGACCTAACCTTATAAAATGGTTCTTCGGTATAATTACCACATTAGTTACTCAGTAAGATGGAGTTTAATGAATTATTCAAATGCTGCTTCTGAATGGCTGGTTGAGGGCCCTCTATGGGGGCATATAAAAACCTCTCCAGTTAAATTTGGGAGCCATAAGAAGAGAAAGAAAGGCAAATGAGGAAGAGGAAGACAGGCTGATCATTCCCCTGCTTTATGGTAATAGTGAAGCAAGGGGAAGCAAGGGGACACAATTTTTCAAAGCCATTACTTATTGAACAGAAGTGATGGGACAGTGTTAGTACAAGTAGCTGTGCTTTAGCACTCTGTCGAAGCACAGGACAGGATGATTGGGAAGTCTAATTAGAAGACAAACCATGCATAGACTTCCCTTAAAAGGTTCCAGGTAAAATGCCATTTTCCCTCAGCTGTAAATTCAGTGTGTGATTAGTGATGCTTGGAGTTGCTTCTTATATTCTCATTTCAAAGTGTACCTATCAGATCTTTTCAAGGTCCATATAAGTCAAGACAGTTTTCTTGGTGGTACTTCCCAGTCTCCCAAACTGTTTTCCAAACTCTCCTTTGGCTTTATATCAGGAAGAAAATACAGTTTCATTCTCCACACCACACACACACACAGAGAGACACACTGTATTAGTGATGTAAGGACATGGGTTTTATTCTATCTATCTATCTATCTATCTATCTATCTATCTATCTATCTATCTATCTATCTATCTATCTATCTATCTATCTATATCTGTTTTATATCCACATTAATGCTTTAAATACATTTGTTTGATTTTGGATGATAATGTTGCTAAGTTCCTTGAATTTGTTTTTTGTTTTGTTTTTTGTTTTGGTAGATGGGCACAATATAAATTCAATTTAAACAACAGCAAAACAATAAATGGCACTTTCTTGATATGGCAAAAATGTGTTGGCAAAAACATATTTTATAAGGGCCTATGAGAATGAATGGATCATATAATGCTTGATGTGTCTTCTGGAGCAGGGGTAGACAAACATGAGAGGTTCTCAATGTTTGTAGTGAAGAGTGAGTTGATAGAACATCTGGAGGTTAGCTGGTTCCCTACCCTTTCCTTGAAGGCTATGATATCCAGTACAGGGGCCGCTAGTTCAGCTTGTTAACCCACTGTCATTTGAAATTCAGTGAGCTAGGTGCTAAATTCCTTAATGTTATAAGTGTTGCCATTCTGAATCCAAATTGTCATAACCATGCATTCAAAACCATCAAGATTAATGTTTACCATCTGTTCAAAAATAGCCAAACTCTATTTATTTATTTTAGCTCTATTTATTTTCCAGCCAGGTGTCTCCCATCCTATATCTGTGCAATTCATTCTTTTTACGTAGATGCACCATCCTACATTTCCCTCTGCTGAACCCCATTTCATTAGCTTTGGCCCAGCACTCTAATTTGTCAAGGTCCTTTTGGATTTTCATCCTATCCTCTAGGGAATTAGCAACCCCTCCCAATTTGGTATCATCTGCAAATTTGATCAGCCTACTCTCTATTCCTTCTTCCAAGTCATTAACAAAGATATTGAATAGCACTGGACCCAGAACAGAACCCTGGGGCACCCCACTGGTTATGTCTCTCCAACCTGAAGAGAAGCCATTTATGATCACCCTTTGGGTGCAATCAGTCAACCAATAACATCTAATAGTGGCACTATGTATCCCACATTCTACTAACTTCTTTGCAAGTATACCATGAGGAACCTTATTGAAGGCCTTACTGGAATCTAGATGAGCAATATCCTCAGCATTCCCCTCATCCACCAGGCCTGGCATGACTTGTTTTTAAGAAACCTGTGTTGACTTCTCATAATGACAGCATTGCTAGTTAAACAATTACAGACTGTCTGCCTAATAATTTGTTCTAGGATCTTGCCAGGAATTGAAGTCAATCTGACTGAGCAGTAATTATTTGGGTCTTCTTTTTCCATTTTGGAAGACAGGGATAACATTTGGCCTCCTCCAATCTATGGGGACTTCCCCTGTTCTCCAGGACTTCTCAAATGGTTCTGGAATTACTTCCTCCAGTTCTTTTAATATCCTTGGGTGTAATTCATCTGGAGACTTAAATTCAGTTAATGTTTCCAGGTGTTCCTGTACTACCTCTCTACTTATTCTATGTTGCAATTCCCATCCTACCTCAACTACTCTTTGTGCCAAGGGAACTGTTTTTTTCCTTTGGGGAGAAAACTGAGGCAAAAGAAGGTGTTGAGTAGTTCTGCCTTTTCCTTGTATCCTGTTAGTAATTGGTTATCATTAGAGATGGGCATGGAACGAACATTTTTTCGTTTCCATTACCGTTTGTCGTTTCCGTTACGCAACGAAACAACAAACGAAAATTGTGGTGAAAATGCAACAAAACGAACAGAACTGCAAAAATTGTGGTCGTTACGTTTCGTTTCCGTTAATGGCGATGCGCAATGAAATGAGCTGTTTTAAATGTTAAAAAACGCCCTGGACATCCGTAAAAACGCAGCGATAATTATTTATATTGTCTAATAATACCTACCAGGGGGTTGGGGTCCTTAAAACGTTTGTTTTAGTCTTCTCCCATTGCGATGTATTTTTCTTTCCCCTTTAAAATGCATGTCGCCAGCAGCCAAAAAATGGAGGCAAGCCATGTGATGGGATCATGTTCAACCAATAGCATGCCCAGGTTGCAGACTGGGCGGGCAGGTCTGGCAGCCACAGAGGGCATAAAAAGCTCTGGCAGCCCCTGTCCTCCTTGCAGTCTCTGGTGGGAGTTAGGGTGGAATTGCTGTCTCTGCTGCGCCTCTAGCTTCAGTCCTGCAGCCTCCCGGTGTGCGTGCGTTCTGCGTACCTCTCGGTGAGTAACCTCCCTTGCCCCACAGTGCAGTCACTCTGCGGCTGCCTTGCACCCTGGGCAACGCCCGCCGCTGCCTTTGCAGCCTCCCTGCATACCTAGTCTATACTGTGTCTCTACCAGCATCCATTTTTTTTTAGTGTTTTCCCTCTGGTCAGGGGCGTTGGGGGATGCCTGCGCACGGAAATGCTTTAAAAATTGCGCCAAAAGCAGGTAGAAACGACAAACGAAAAAATGAAAAACGGTAACGAAATTTTTCAAAAATTTCCCAAGAAACGGAAACGAACCGAAACAGACCTCTCAACGACAAACGAAAAACCAAAATGCCATTTTTCTGTTTCGTGCCCATCTCTAGTTATCATAGCCACACAAAGAGCCTATCATTTCCTTGTTTTTCCTTTTGCTGCAGACATAACCAAAGAAACCCTTTTTACTATTTTAATCTCTCTGGTAAATCTAATTTCATTTTGCACTGAAGCTTTTTTTACCATCCCCCTTCATATATTAGCTAATTCCTTATATTCCTTTTTGGTGCATTCCCCATTTTTCCATTTCCTGTACTTGTTTTTCATTATAGTTAACTGAGTTGAAAGTTCTTTAGTAAACCATTGTAGTTTCTTTGGACATCTTCCATTTTTCTTCTTGTTGGAACAGTTTTAGATTGTGCCCTTAATATCTCGCTTTTAAGGAATTCCTATCCATCTTGGACTCCCTTTTCTTTCAGTGTTTCGGTCCATGGAATCACAGCCAATAATTCCCTAAGTTTACAAAAATTGGCTTTCTTAAAGTCCAGGATTATTGTCTGATTATGCTTAGTTTTACCTTCCAACTGTATAACAAATTCCAAGAGGGCATGGTCACTTTTACCTAAAGATCCCACCACTTCGACCCAGTTTATGAGGTCCTCTCTATTGGTTAAGACCAGATCTAAAATGGCTGCTCCTCTTGTTACCTCCTCTATCTACTGGATCATAAAATTGTCTGCAAGGGCATCAAGGAATCTGTTGGACTTTGCATTCTTAGCTGTGTTGGACTGCCAGCATATATCAGGATAGTTAAAATCTCCCATCAGTACTACATCTCTCCCTTTTGACTGTGTGGCCAGTCAATAATCCCCCACAGTGACATTGCTCTCATTTTTCTCACCCTTAATTCTCACCCAGATGCTCTCAACCTGCTTTCCCTGTTGTATATTTTGTATTTCTTCAGCAGTATATATGTCCTTAACATATAAAGTGACACCTCCTCCTTTTTTACTCAGTCTTTTCCTTTGAAACAGGTTATACCCCCCGATAACAACATTCCAATCATAAGTCTGATCCCACCAGGTCTCAGTGATGCCAATTACATCATATTTATTTTGATGTAATAGGAGTTCCAGCTCCTCTTGTTTGTTTCCCATGTTCTGAGCATTGGTGTAGAGACATTTGAGGCTGTGTGTGTTTCTTACAAGCCCTTTGCTTAGCCTGTTTTTCCTCACACTGATGGTCTATAATAATCCTTGTCCTGCTCCTAATTCAACATTTGGGCTATTCCCAAATGGAATAGGCTAAACCCCCTCTACCTTTAAGAAAAATTTCTCCTTCCCCCTGCAAGCTCAGTTCAAAGCTCTCCTTATTGAATCTGCAAGCCTCTTGGCAAAAACATTCCTACCAGCAGTGGTGAGGTGCATCCCATCCTCGCTCAATAGCCCATCTGAATGAAATATCAAACCAAGGTCCAAGAATCCAAATTGTTCCTGCTGGCACCATATCCAAAGCCAGTTGTTAACCTCCACTATCGTTCTTTCCCTTCGTGCACTGACTTTAAAACATAGCAAGCACTTGCAACAACTAAATAAGGCAAACAGGCATTTTCACACGTACATGTGTTATAATGATACATCATGGAATCATGATTGAATGAAATTACCTACTGAGTGGTAAACCCTGACCTGCTGGATGCTGGCCTGAACAAATGTCTTGTGGCTCACCACTGACGACATTTTGTGGTTTGATTGGATAGCATATGAGAAACAATGTGGCATTCCTGTTATAGTCCAGTCTCCTATTGAGAATCTGCTGAGTGAAAGATCCCGCCACCGGCATAAGAATATGAAATTGCACCAGTTTTGTGTTAGCAGTAAAAGAACCCTGGATCCCAAATTGTACTGATTAAAGAGGATATTGTGCCGGAACTTCAATTATTTCAAGCAACCTACAGCCACTGTAAAAACTAAACTCATTGCAAATGAAATGTTTTAGTATATAGGTTGGAAACAAGCATATCCAGTCCAATGTCTTTCTTCTGAATTCTGTATTTTTTCGGTACATCTGTAGCTGTCTTGTTTCTGTTACCCCTCTGAGCTCTCCATTGCTTTACTGAATAATAACTTGTAAACAACCTTGTAGCCCAGGGTAGGAAAGGGAGAAATTAATTCTTGATCTCTGACTCCTTGTACAAGGCATGTGACTCTCAATTTTATTGACGGATTGTGTTTTTTTAAGAGTCTCTGGAAAAACAGGTAAGTTAAAAGACAATGTGGTCATTTGGAACATGTTACATTATCTCTAATGCTGAAAAATCCTGGCACAGTGGGTAAACAGCTGTATTGCAGCTATGATGGTTGACTCAGCCTTCTATCCTTCTGCAGTCAGTAAAATGAGTACCCAGCTCACGCGGGGGGGGGGGGAATGTGTAGCCTGTGTAAATAAATTGTAAATCACTCAGAGAGTACTTTAATCACGATGGGGGTATATAAGCATAACACTTTGCTTTTTAATTTATTATTATATTTACTAAGTGACATTAAAATTTAAAAATAATTTATTATTCTCAAAAACATTAGAACATAGAAATAGGTGTTTATACACTATACATATATTAGAAATCATAGAATCATAGAGTTGGAAGAAACTTCAAGGGCCATCCAGTCCAAACCCCTGCCATGCAGGAACCCCCATCACAGTATTTCCGACAATAATTAATAATTAAATTATTAGAAATGAGAAGTTGAAAAATACATATTTCCAGGTGGGTGGAGAGAGCTGAAATTTCACTACTACAGTGATGTATACTAGAAATCACAAATAAGACATGTATTCCATATGTTAAAGTTCCAACATGCATACACAGTCAGTTTGTCTTTAATACTGAACAGATTAGGATGGCTGCAAGATATAGTATAGCTCAGTTGTTTAGGTACTTGTCTGTGGAGCCAAAGGTTGAGAGAGTTCAATTTCCCACTGTGCCTCCAGGTAAAACAGACATCCAATGTGGCTTTGGGCAAGTTGCACCGTCTCATGGTGCCCTCGAAAGAAAGGAATAAACCATGTCTGAGTGTTCTGTACCTAGAAAACCCTGAAAAGAGTCCACATAATTCAGAACAGATCTGGCAACAAGCAATTAAAACTGTTTTTAGAAAAAGGTTTTTAGAATTTTTAATATTTATTGTTTTATTGTATTTTACATTGTAAATCATCCAGAGTCTAAATAAATAAATAAATAAATAAATAAATAAATAAATAAATAATGGTAATTAGCTGGCTGGAGAGCTCAGTGAGTTAGGTACCTGGCTGTGGAACCAGAGGTTATTAATTGAATTCCCGATTGTGCACTCCAGAAGAGCCAGCATGTGTGGCCTTGGGTAAACTATATAATTTGAGAATGGCCCTCGACAAAAAGAATGGTAAACCACTTCTGAGTACTTTCTACCTAGAAGACCTTGAAAAGGGTTGCCATGTCAGAATTGGATTGAAGGTATTTTAATATATACCGAAAAATTAAATATATTTAACAGTTTATTACATTCACGTAGGCCAAGCATGTCCAAACTTCGGCCCTCCTGATGTTTTGGACCACAACTCCCAGAATTCCAAGCCTGTATTTCCAATGGCAAAGGGTTATGGTCCAAAACATGTGGAGGGCCAAAGTTTGGACATGCCTGACGTAGGCACTGTAAAACCTAGTCATATGTGACAATTTATTTACACACAAACCAATCTTTTGCTTGAGAAAGGTTGCCGTTTATCAAGAAAACATCCTTCTAGCTGTTGTGAGTTTTTTGGGGCTATTTGGCCGTATTCTGGAAGTTCCTCATTGCCTGAGCTCCTTGCCTTCTGAAGATGCCGGCCACTGAGTGTGGTGAAATGTCAGGAAGAAAAACTTCCAGAAGACAGCCATATAGCCTGAAAAAATCACAACAGCTATCAGATCCTAGCTGTGAAGGCCTTTGAGAATACATCCTTCCTTAATCACACTAGAATAATCCTTTTGAATAATTGAGGATGTAGTGAGTCTACTCCTCCATAGGTTCTAATGATTCAAATGAGCCTATACTAGAGTACTTAGAGCAGTGCCAATGCATTGATGGAACTTATGGAGAAGGTGATTCACCAAAAACCTATTCATCCAATGGACTTCCTCTAGTGCAATTTACTACATGAATAAACAGGATTTTGGACAATGCTGAATTTCAACATGCTATCGAACCTTGTCCATGTATCATATGTGTACATGTGTTAAATGCCAAAAGGATAAGATTTCATATTGTTTCTCTTAGATTAATACTACTTGTCATTGAAATTAATGATGGACATAGGAATCTCCATTTATCTTTTGTGATTATAGCACTGAACATCTGAGCTTGACTTCATAGCCATTCCATTTCCCTTATGACAACCTTCTTAAACTGATGCTTCTTCATTGAGTAACAAGGGATTCAATAAAAGAAGGTTCGTGGATAACTGGGAATACCTCGGAGTCACTAGAAGGAGTGAAAATAAGGAAATATAAAATTATAGTACATTCATCATTTTTTAAAGATGACAATCTCTATCAGATTCACCATTTATGAAGGTAAGATGGTACAATAATAGTCAAATACAAAACAGGACAGGCATCTCAATTTTCAGTAGCTGTCTGGAACATGGAAATGCATGGATTATCACATGACACAGGTAGTGAAAGGTTATGTTCAGCAGAGGCAAAGGGGAGATTCCAGTTTTATTCAAGTGTTCAGAAACGGGTGAAATCAGTATACAAGCATGACGTGTGGTAGTATCACACCTTTACATCATCATCATCATCATCATCATCATCATCATCATCATCATCATCATCATCATCATCATCAACAACAAAAACAACAACAACAACAACAACAACAACAACAACAACAACAACAACTCAAGAAGATCTACAGTACATTGGTACCCCGATTTATGACATTAATCCGTTCTGAAGGCATCTTCAGAAGTCAATCAAGTCATAACTTGAACAGAGGTTTCCCAAATGAATGCATTGGAAATCAATTAATAGGTTCAGGAAGGAATTGATTAATAGGTTTTCAATGCATTCCTATGGGAAGGCTGTCCCAACCTCCCTCAATCAAGGGCAGCCAAAGGCTGCTTTCCATTTTCCAGACAGATAGCTGACTTTGATAGGACAGACTTGTCAAAATTAGCCTGGGGGTTGCGGAGAGCAGCTTTTGTCTGCCCTTGATTAAGGGAGAAGTCTGGGTACCTTGCAAGGTGCCCAGGCTGGGCGAAGATGCATCCACCCCAGGAGATCCCTGGGGCAGATGCATGTTCATCCAGCCCTGGTGGTTTGGAAAGGAGGTGTGCCTCCTTTCCAAACTGTCTGTACTGCGGGAAGATGCATCTGTCCCAGAGATATCCTGGGGTGGATGCATGTTCACCCAGCCCTGGCAGTTTGGAAGGCAAGTGGCAGTGGTGGATCACCACCACCATTTCCCTTGCAAGCCTCCCAGGCTGCACAAAGATAAATAGGTCCATGCTCTGCTCACCAGATTGGTGGGCAGAACATGGAGCCATTGATCTTCACCTAGCCCAGGAGGATTGCAAGGGAAACAATGGTGGTGATCCGCCACTGCTGCTTGCCTTGCAAGGCGTCCAGGCTGGCCATAGATCCATGGTCCCTGCGATCTTTCCCCAGCCTGGGCAACTTGCAAGGGAAGCTCTTACCTGGAGGTAACTGCTTCCCCTGCAAGGTGCCCAGGCTGCCTGAAGTTGCATCGTTCCCTGGGATGAATTTTCAAAGAATTTTCAGAATGAAATGAAACAAAATGATTCATTACTGGTTCCCCTGGGTCCAAGAGACACGAAAATCACAGGGTAACTTCTTTGGACTCTTCCCGGTAAGACTCCCAAATTTGGAGATGTTTGGGTTTCAGTTATTAAACTCCAGATGGGGTCCCCTAGGATAAAATAATTTCTAATTGATTGGGAAACAGCTAATTGCCCCTCCCCCCGTGATTTTGGTGTTTCTTGGACCCAGGGGAGCCAGTAATGAATCATTTTGTTTCATTTCATTCTGAAAATTCTTTGAAAATTCATTAGTAATGAAACAAAATGAAACACTATATTTCCATTTTGTGCCCATCTCTAATACCGAGATCAAGTTGACAAGGGTCCAGTCAGTCCAAGTGTCAACAGCAGCTTCCAGTTTTTAGCTCCCCATTTTTTCTGATTCACTATTCTTATTCACAGTCTTGCTCTTTATTTGTCCCACCCCATTGAGGCAAAGCTAATATTTCAGAGGTTACAATAGTTCCACTTTGTTGTTAATTTCATGTGAAATGGGACAGTTCTGAAAAGAAGAATCTGCTCTACAAAAACGGAAACTCCACAATATCATGCAAACCTTGCAAGCATACAAAAGGCTCTTCTCTCCAACCCATCACTTCTCATGCAAGCAAAGCAATGACAAAGGAGATGAGACACATGTACTCCATTCTTCACATGTTGCTTTAACCCCGTCTTGAATGGCTAAATGGGACTCATGGTAGAATCCAAAAGGCTCATTCCACTGCCACAACAACTTCCATTGTGCCATTCAAGAGGACACAGCAGCTTCCACCACAACTGGCAATTCTCATTCACCCTGAGCCTCCTGTGCATGTTCTAAATCTGCCAAAGAGTAAGGAAAACCCATGCAGAACAGGTTTTCAGGGAAGCAAGGGGCTCCAGGGATTAAGGGAGAGGAATTTCCATTACACTAGCAGATGTCCACCAGCATAGGGTTGCTGTAATCTACACTTCCAAATCTGGCACCTTGGTTTACATAATTAGGAAATCCCATTTGCACAATATGCAAATTTGCATATTATGATAACCCCTGTAGTTAGTTTCATAGTAGGCAAATTAAACACATTAATTGCTGCATCGTCTTTCTACTGATATGTTTCAGCCTTTGCATCATTTATGCAGCAGCCACTGATCTCAGAGTACCAATATATTTTAATGGTCGGAACTCTGGACATGG
The DNA here is from genome assembly GCA_037367245.1 of Phrynocephalus guinanensis. NCBI lineage: Eukaryota > Metazoa > Chordata > Lepidosauria > Squamata > Agamidae > Phrynocephalus > Phrynocephalus guinanensis. The sequence continues at coordinate 154,976,554 of CM074732.1, read as the reverse complement.
AAAAGAGAGACATAAATTTAAGTCACAAAATTTACTTGAAATCCTTAAATTAGTACCTAGTAGTCAAGTCTATCCTTTAGTATTGTCTTGGGAATAAAATGTGACATCAGGGAGTATGAGAATCGCTATCGACATTTCTGGTACATACACATATTGCTGAACATCTGGGCGTTTGACCAACACATGGCCTTCTGGTAATGATTCTCAACAATGGCTGTGGTTTGTTATGATAGGGTTTTGTGGTTTTTTTGCTCATAGCATTGTCTAGATTCATCTGATATCAAAGCACAGTGTCATGTTATTTATAGGGGGAAATTCATGGAAAGAAGAAGATAAACTACAGAAAATTAGTATGTCGTTTCATTCAGAGACACAAAGAGTGAACTTGTTATTATAATTAGGTAATATTCAACTTAACTTTGTTCACCACATTTCACTAGATATATGACTCCAAAAAAGATTTATACCTACCCATTTCTGCTTCCTAATGAACACAGATATATTGATTAACTATACACATGTACTGAGGTGTAAAACCCGTTTAATTTCCAATATATGTATTTGTGTAAGCAGTTCAAAGAGCCATCTCAGGACAGATACATGCAAAATTAGTTCTTCAAACACAGAGAATTTTTTTTTAATCATCGTGACTCAGTTCTAGATATGGGCATGAAACTTTTTTTGTTTTGTTTTTCATTTTTTATTTTGTTTCAGAACGAAAAACAAGCAAACTGATTTTTAAAGAAAAGCAAAATGAAACAAACTGGGAATTTTTGTTTCATTTTGTTTCATTTTTCATTTCCCTAACGCACCTGATGGGGGGGCACGGGGTTTTTAAACTTTTGTTGAGCCACTGAAGCAAGAGGTGGCCATGGCCACCACTGCTTGCTTCGTTGGCTCAAAGACAGTTTGAAAACCCCACGCCTTTTCCCCCAACACACTCAACCACGGAAAAAATAAATGATGAATAAAAATAAAAATGAAATGTCTATTTTAAAAATGTTATAAACAAAAAAATACAAAACAAAGACAAACAAAATAAAAAATGAAACAAAATGCCATTTTAGCGTTTTGTGCCCATCTTGACTCCTTTCTGAAATTTAAGATTCACAGAAAACTTTCACTACCTGTGCTGTGTAAATGATAAACCATGTTGTCTGAGTATGTGAAGAGGATCTTGGGTCAGGTGAAAGCCACCAGATGTGTACTGGATCCTTGCTCTTCTTGGCTGATGAAAGGAGCCCAAGGGGAACTGATTGAGAGGATCATGAGAGTGGCGGGTGCCTCCTTGCTCATTTCTTGAGATGTCCTATCTCACGACAATGACACATGCCTTCATTACATCTCATTTGGATTAGGGCAATGCAGTCTATGTGAGCCTGCCTTAACAGAATGTTTGGAAATATAAGATGGTTCAAAATGTTTCAGCTGGACTGTAGACTAGTGCTGGATCAAGTGAGCATAAAAGTTCCATATCAAAACAGCTTCATTGGCTGATAGTCTGCTTCAAGGCCCAGTCCAAAATACTGATTATTAGCTCCAAGGCCTATGTGGACTGGGGCCAAGCAATTAGACGGGTCATATCATCCCATAAAGGCCTTCTTGGTTTTAAAGATATTTTGGGGAGGCTTTTCAGTTTGACCACCACCTCAGACTTGGTTGGCAAAGACACACAAAGCCAGGTTGGCGTTTTACCTTTTGTCCTTGGTTCATCTAGCAAAGATCTTCATTTTCAAGCATGCTTCTAAGCTGTAAGTGATAGGGTTGCATTAATAAATTCAAAATTTATTAAATGTAGAGATTTTAAAAAGTTTTTAATTATTGGTTTTAATGTTTATATGTTTAATCATTTTAATGTAGTGTATTTTTAGACTGTTGATTATTATACAGTGTTAATTATTTTGAGCCACCTTGGGTCCCTTAAGGGAGAAAGGCCACATGTAAATATAAATAAAGAAACCATAGACTAAATACAACTCAACTCAAAGTTCATCTTTGTTTTTGATCTTATTGGGAGGATGGCCATGCTCATGGGATCCACCAATTGGGGGGCGGGGGGGGGTTAAGTAGCATGTGGATGGAAACACAGATGACTAAATAGACCAATATAAGCCTGGCCTCTTTAGATGGATGCTCAATAAGAAAGTTAGTCAGTAAGCACTTCTTTTAGTTGTCATGTGGGGTCCATTTCAATGAGGGTGATGATGTCAATAGTTTAGCATTCAGGTTCTCTGTCCTCAAGGTCTTATCTCAGGCCTATTATCCTCAGTGTTACCTAAAAGGGAGAGATCATCAAGTTGCAATTGGGATGGACTTGACAACGACGACGACGACAACAACAACAACAACAACAACAACAGTGACAAAAACTAAAACTAAAACTAAAACTAAAACAAACAAGAGGAGGAGGAGGAGGAGGAGGAGGAAGAGGAAGAAGAAGAAGAAGAAGAAGAAGAAGAAGAAGAAGAAGAAGAAGAAGAAGAAGAAGAAGAAGAAGAAGCTTCTAACAATTTATAATCTCCTTGCATCAACTCTTTCTCCTCAGGTCCCTTCCAGTTCTGCAGTTCTACAACAATGATTACTATATCATTATTTAAGCCAAGTCTTTCTTTCTTTAACCCACCACCAGCTAAGCTTCCAGAAGCCTGTGCAAAATAAAATGGGACTTGATATCTGCCAAAGTCAATAAACTCATGTTGTAAAGAAGAAACCTCAAAGGCTGCTGAGTCAACTCCCTGTCAAATTCAAGAAGTGCAATAAGACAGGAGAACTTGGAAAAGTTTCTTCTTGGGACTTAAGTTTCCATTATTCCCTGGTCATCATTCAGTGGTATGATATCATTGTTTTCTCTGCAACATTGGACACAGTTCTGTAAACGGATTTCAAACATTTGTAAACCAGCTTTGAACCATGGTTCCCACAATCGCAGCATATATCTACAGTTTTCAGTTTATACAAAGCTGAATGACTAAAGCACAAGTGCACAGGAATGAATGCATTGGGACTGTTCTCTCGTTTTAAGCCACAAGACGAATATATTTAAAATTATTCTAATGCAATCTTCATTAATAACAATCATGTGCCATCAAGTCAATTCAGACTTATGATGGCTCTTTTCAGAAAGAATACCCAGAAGGGTTTTGCCAGTGCCTTCCTCTGGGTCTTTCGTATTCCTTTAATAAAAGGTCGAGGAGTATCCTATTTTGTCTCCAGTTCTTCGAAGGCATCTGATGTAGGAACAGCTCTTTGCTGCTGTGTGTAGCAGCCTTCTCCCTTCTCTGATTCTCTGATCAGAAGATTTATAAATAAATTAAGTACCACAAAGTTGCCATATGGCTCCGTACTCCCTCCTTCCAAGCAAAGCAAAACACTGTTGTGCTAGTCACTCTCAAGACGCAGGGAACACATTCTGGTAGCAAGGGAAGATGAAAGAATGGAAAGGCTTGCATTTGGTTAGATATACTACTGATCCCTTCAAAACAGCTGAAGGTATTTATCTTCTGAAATGTGCCCCAAACATGATTAAGAATAAATTCATTATCTATTAGCTATGTTGTTTGCTAGGTGGGGTCTTTTGGGGGGGGGGGTTCACCTGTGAACTGTCCAGAGTAGAGCTTTTACAAATGGGGTAGCATATCAATCAATCAATCAAACAAGCAAGCAAACAAACAAAAAACAAGCATGCAAGGAAATAAATAAAATGTGAATGTTTAAAAAATGGAAATTACAGAAAATATTCACGCTCTGCTCCAGAAATATAAACATGTAGCATTAGGCTACGTTTGAGCTTCTAGGCGCCTAACAGATGGCTGAGGAAATAAGCTTTGGAAATGCCAGACATCACTTTGGGAGTGATGATGGGCCTACGGCCAAGTCTCCTCTTGTCTTTCCTTCCCAACGAGGCCAGGAAAGAAAGCAATATTGGATTCAATTCTTGGTCTTGCAGAGGAGTGAAGAGCATTAGGGGTACCCACTTCGATTTGGTCTAATTTGTCTTGTACATGACACTGATTTCTATTCCATCTCCCTTTGATTTGAATCTAATGATACTTGTGTATATTTGTGTGTGTCCCATACTGAAGAATGTCAGAAAATGGGGGCGAATAAAGGGCTCTGAATGGAAGGTGGGGGTAAAATTCAGTGCTCTCAACTACTGCTGCTTCTCCAGCTTTCTTCTCTCTCCCTCAAAAGCCACGTAATTTAGATCAATGTTGAATCTTATTCCGAATGCTTCTTTGGTCTACTCTACTCATGTCCTATCTGATCGCCACATTTGCCACACTGAGGCACTTGATTGATTGGATGGAGAATTGAAGTCTCATAAGAAGAGAAGAAAACATCCGGTATTTCTTTCTGCCTCCTGGAGGGAACCCCCTCCATCCCCCCCCCAAAAAAAACAAAAAACAAAAAACCCACAGTGCAGAGCTCTTTGTTTTGAACATGCTGTCCTTGCAAAATGGCAACTGATCAAACTGACCAAGGAAAGTCTTCCTTAGGGGCTTCTTTTATTAGGATTTCTAGGAGAGGTTGGGCTTTTCATCAGCACTTGAACCATCAGTCTCCTGCTTTGGGCTTCTTTGTTCAGTGGCAGTAATACTTTAGTCTTCTAAGACGAATGTTGTTGTAGTAAATTTGTCCAACAGGCACAACTTTATGCTTTGCAAAGAGGATGACATCATCAAACTTTTTAAACAATTTTTAAACTGGATTTTTAAGTTTTTCAACTGAAAGATTCCTATGTACCTTCAAGTTCTGATGCTTCCCTAGGGATCTCTTTGCTCTGGGAAAGCACTTTTTCAATGTTTACACTGCTGCCCCTCCTCCTCCTCCTCCAGCCTCCAGGGGCATAAGGGATTTCTAGAGAGCCTGGGGCCTTGAAAAGGAAAATAGGAACTTCCAAATCAAATCAAATCAAATTAAAGATTTCCATTCCCAGCTGACGTTATCACCCTTGTTGCACAGTGTAAAGATATATCAGATGATATTTATTTCAGCCAATACAATAAAATAAGATTCTTGCACTTTAATTAGTAACGAACAAGGTGTTTGTTTATATATAACTTGGCTACATAATTTCATGGATTCCAGTGTGGTTCTTCAAGAGCACTTCAAGAACCTGGCTGGAGTCCACAGAAAATGTCCCAAGGATTTTTAGTTTTGACACAACAGACAACAAATGGGCATGGCTACTCCACCAGGGATTTCTTTACTAAATTAAAATTAAGGTCTCCTCCCAGCAAAACCAAACCAAACCAAACAGAATTAGGAAAGTTATTCTATAGAAACCTGAAACCTGATAGTTGTGAGTTTTTTGGGCTGTTTGGCCATGTTCTGGAAGTTTTTCTCCCTGACGTTTCGCCAGACTCAGTGGCCGGCATCTTCAGAGGGCAAGGAGCTCACAACAACTACCAGATCGTGGCCTTGAAAGCCTTCGAGAATACATTAAAACTGAATCCGCTGCTCATGAACAGTTACATCTGGTCATTATATTCATTTTTCTTCAAAGTAACACTCCGGAGTCTCCCCCCCCCCCCACAAAAAAAAGGAAATGAAATGAAAAAGTCAGAAAATAAAATTACTTAGTCACACCCTGAACACTTTCTTCATGTTTTTAGCATCAGCTTTGGAAAAGCAAAATTCCTGCTCAAAAGCAGTCTCTCCATGCAAACAAGAACACAGATTTGCAAGGGTTCATCTTGTGTATAGGGCTTACACACGAGCAGGGTTCTCTCCTTTTGAGATTCAGCAATAGAAAACCTATTGACAGAACAGGAAGGACTGGCCACTTCCCTCTAGATGAGTTCAAAATACCAGCGTCTATAGTGGCTTCATAGGTCTATGGTCTGATGGAAGAAACAACTGCATGTATGAAATGGAAGCCAACAGATCAAGGATCACATTGGAAGAAACTCCACATCTGTGTTGCCCCTTCAAATCTGTTGAGGTGAAAATGATGGAGAACATTAGGGTTACTTGTTGAATATTAAGTGAAGTCTGTTTTCTTGGCTCAGATTTTAAATGCAAGAAAAATTTATATTCATCCCTTCTAGTTCTTTTAAATCTATCATTTAAAAGGGATATTATGCTGGATTATAATTGTTAATAATGCATATTACCAAGTTATTATCACTTTGCCATCAAACTGGCCAGTATTAAAGAGGATTAGACAAATACATGGGGGATAAAGCTAGAGATGCTAGCTAAACATGGAATGCTTCTGAATAATTATTTTGGGGATTATGAGTACGAAATAGCTATTACATATACTTTGTGCTTATGGACTTCCCATATATACTTGCTTGACTTGGTAGGAACTGGCTATCAAGTCATTTCCAGGCATACACTGGTACCTTGTATGACGAATGCCCCGTAAGATGAAAAATTCATAAGATGGATGAAATTTCCTGGGACAGGAAAAACTCATCAGACAAAATTTTCCTTACGGGTTTCATTCATCTTACGAGGCACAATTGATCCTCGCCCAGCCTGGGCTGTTTGCAAGGGAACAGCCCAGACTGTGTGAGGATCACTGGTTTTGCTGCTTGGACTACCAAATTGGCAGAAAACCAGGCAAAGAGGAGGTGGCTGCCACGTCAATTACCAGCAGCTGAAGGCTCCTCCATGCAGCTGAGATAGAAACCTGATTTTGACACTTCAGAGCTGTCAAAATTAGCTGTCTGCTGGCTACCAGAAGAGGGAGGACACAGCCTTCTGCTGTCCCTTAATTGTGGGGGTTTTAGATAGCCTTCCCATAGGAATCAATTGAAAACCTATTAATCAAATCAAATCAAATCAAATCAAATCAAATCAACCTTTATTGGCATTAAAATAAAATAAAACAACACAACAAGAGAAAATGAGGTCAGCAAGGAGGGTAATCAAACATGGAACTGGTGATTCTAATATATGCATTAGCTACTTAAGCCAATGAGATGGGGAATAGGGAGACCCAGATCCTCGTGCTGCTATAATTTCAGAGGCAAAGGAGGCCACCTCATCCAGATAAGAGGTGACTTGCGTAGAGAGAAGGAACCTAAGCTTAACCAAGCCTTCCCACCCTTGCATTCTATCGAGGATCGAGGATAGATATTTCCTACGAAGTGCATCGTGAGTTGGGCAATGAAAGAAGATGTGTTCAAGCGTTTCAACGGCATTAGTAGTTTGACATGGACAGATCCTCTGGGAGTAAGGGATTCCATTGAACCTGCCTGACAATAGTGCCGAGGGGAAGGAATTGCATCTGGCAAGTGAATAGGCTCTGCGCGCTTCGGGACATGTTAGGTAAGTCAGAAAAAAAGCAGGCTTCCCAGGTAGGACTGGGATGTTAAATTGAAGTGGGGAGCTGGTGGTATTGGCTTCGCTGCACAGTTCTTGCCATTCGATGTTCAATAGCCTGTCTTTAATAGTCCTATATGCTTCAGATTGACTTAACATGCCAATCTGCTCAATATCCAATCCCGCTACTTTAAGAGTGGTAAGAACATCGGAGATCTCGACTGGGAGGTCAGGATCTATCAAAAGTTGATATAATAAACGGGTATGAACTGGGTTGTAAAGGATTCCTAGCCAGAATTTAATAGATCTTAATCTGGCCAAGGTCTTCAGCCTTATCATGCCAGTTTCTAAGCAAAGAACGGCGTATGGGACACATTTAGGGAGGCCTAGGATTCTTCTCAAAAAAGAGGCTTGAATACTCTCCACTGTGCGATCTATAGCTTTATACCAAATTGGTGATGCATATAAGATTTGAGATAGGGTTTTGGCCTTAAATATTGTCAGGGAAGCTGGTACATAGTGATTGCTATAGCTAAAAAAGAACCGTGAGATTGCGCTAGCAGAGATCTTGCTAGAATTTAGGACATACTTGCGATGGGAGAACCAGGTGTGCCTGTAGTTGTAGTGAACACCCAGGTACTTAAATGACTTTACCTGCTCTATAACATTACCCTTACAAAGCCATTTGTGGGCAGTCCATTTTCTCGCAAAGACCATTATTTTAGATTTGGAGTAATTAACCTCCAATTTATTGGCTAAGAAATAGTCCGTGGCACCATTAAGTAAGCGTTTAAGACCTATCCTAGTGCGAGAGAGAAGTATTGCGTCGTCGGCGTACAAAAGCAATGGAACTTGTGTCTGACCCAGTTTTGGGCAATGGCTATTCACATTCCGCAGATTAGGAGCTAAGTCATTTAGGAAGAGGTTGAAAAGTGTTGGGGCCAGAATGCAGCCCTGCTTCAGTCCTTTATTTGTTTTGAAGGGTTGAGTTAGTTTGCCATTCTGAGAGCATCTAACCGTACATAAAGTATCGGCATGCAAGGCTCTAATTAGGAGAAGTAGCCTTTGATCAATATTCCATCTGGATAATTTATCCCAAAGTAGCTCTCTATCTACAGAATCAAAAGCACCCTTCAGGTCAAGGAAAGCCACATAGAGTCTAGCCTTAGATATCTTGACCTGTTTATAGACCGTGTGAAAGGATAGCGCAGTTATCTAACGTGGATTTGCCCTGACAGAATCCTGATTGCTCAGGGCCTAAGATGTTCTCGGCGTCTATCCAGGAGGAAAGTTTATTGCTTAGGTATTTGGCATAAACTTTGCCAATTACCGATAATAGGCTGATAGGTCTGTAATTCTCTGAGGAATTAGGATCCCCCTTTTTGTAGATGGGAACAATTGTGGCAGTTGTCCAATCTTTGGGTATAAAGCCAGTTTTATTGATGGTTGTGAAAAATGGGGCTAGTAGTAAAGACCACCAAGCTGGATCACATTTTAGGAGGTCAGGGGGTATACCGTCAGGGCCTGCAGCTTTACCTGACCGTAGACCTACAATAATTTTATAGATATCCTCAGGGCATACTGGAGGCCACTCGGGCAGGTTGGGGGAGGAAAAGTCAGGACAGTTGGCTGTGGGCTTATTCCTATCAAAGAAAACGTCAGAAAAGTGTTGAACCCACCTAGATGGTGGAACTGCATCTGAATCCTCCACCTCTGATCTTGAGAATCCCGTAACAATAGACCAGAATTGTCTAGTGTTATTATGAGCGACAGCTTGAAATAGCTTATTCCACTGGTTATGGAAAAAAATTTGCTTTTTCTTAAGGAGTAGGGCCTTTAATTGTTGATGATACTGAAAGTATTTTACTAAGTCACCTTGGGCATTGGTCTGCCTGAAAACCATGAAAGAGGCGCGCAATAGAACCTTGAGCTCTCTGCATTCCTTGTCAAACCAATTAAGGTTATTATGTGGTCCCCCATAGTGGCACAGTGTGGGCTTATGACTCAAGGAATGAAAAATTAGGTTTATAAAGGAATTAAAGAATTTAATTTGGCTAGAATAGTCAGGGTTCACTAGAATGCCTTGTAGAAGTTTTCTGCTTCCTTGGGCTATCACTAATTGATGGAATTTAGTGGACAGATCTTTATTGACCAGGATTTTAGACCTAGGCATCAAATTATCAGCCTCCCTGGCGGGTGATGCCCTATGCTCTAGCAGATTTAGAGACAATATTAAGGGAAGGTGGTCACTGATGACATAATCGCCAACTGCAAAGTGTACTACTCGCTGTTTTGTTGATGTCGAAACTAGGAGATAGTCGACAACGCTGGAGCCTCGGGGGGATACAAAGGTATGTTCGCCAGCATTAGGGAAGTCAAGGAGACCATTAAGCCAGATCATATTGGTGCAAATAGAAAATCTGGCAAGGGCTAATCCACCAGCATTGTAAAACGGATATTTTGACCTCCTGGTCAGACCACATAAGGGAGGCAGAGAGTGTTCATCCTCAGCCATCCCTGTTTTATAAAAGATTTGATTAGTGGTCCCGACTCTTGCATTGAGGTCACCTCCCAGAATAAATTCAGCAGAAGGGTGGGAGTGCTTTAAGTTATCAATACATGTTAGGAGATCGCTCCAGTGTGCTGATCTCCTAAGGGTATCAAGAGAGGGAGGCAGATAGATACATTTACAAGGATAAGCTCAGCTCCCTCTATAGCTACCTTGACAGCTTGGATTTTGCAAATCCCTGGGGAAATAGTTAGACAACGTGCTTTGTATGAAGCAGGGACCAAGATAGCAAGGCCCACAGAAGGCCTTCCCTTGGGGTTGGATTTGACAGCTGGTGATGCGAAAGTTTTATATCCATTAAGATTAATTCTGCCCACATCTGTTACCCATGTTTCCTGCAGCATGATGATATCAAAGGACTTGAGATAACGTGCAAAGCCAAGATCAGTTTTTTTGTTAGCCCAACCTGCAATGTTCCACGATAGAAGTCTTAGGCAAGCCTGCGAGGATGGGCAGGGTGGAAAGAGTGAGCCAGAAGGGCATGTTAAATGTCAGGGATCAATAGGTGGCAGGCTCATCGATGATATAGCGGCTGAAGGCAGAATTCCAGTGGTGTCCTGGTCCACTGCTAAAGGCAGGCAGGTGTCAGTTGGATCAGTTATAGTGTTAAGAGATGCAGTCAGAGCTGTTGCGTGGTGAAACTGCTGGACCACCGTTTGAGCTAGGGAGATTAGAGACTGAGGGGCATGGATTTTAACAGGATGAGCAGATGTCACGGTGAGGGCTTTCTCCTCCTCTTTGTCTGCTTTGGTCAGTGGAGCCAATGATGGAGAGCAGGTCTCAGCAGGGGGACAGGAGGACTCAGTAGGAAAAGTGGAGACCGAGTGCTGAGCTATGTCCCCAGTAGACAGAAGTGCCAGGAGAGCCTGATTAGATTGATCTTTTAAGTTGTGAAATTGATCATCTTTGTCATTGTCCATACTGGCAAATATCTCCGTTTGGTTGTCTTGGGAGAGATCATTTGGGGCTTCCACTTCGCTTGCCCCTATGTCATTACTTTCCATGTCCACTTGCGGTGGGAAGTCCTTTCCAGTCGGTTCAGTTGAGGGCTTACTCTGTGCCCTTGACAGGTTGAAATTGTAATTCCAGAGTGTGAGTGAGGAGTCACACACTGGGACACTCAGCACTTCCTGTGCACCTATTACTTCGTGAGTGGTTTCTGAAGGAACTTCCTTAGTTAATTCTACTGAATTCATGTCCTTTGACACGGCACACAGGGCTGATGAGATTCCCGCTAAGGATTGTTCAAGGTTTGAAGTTAGCTTCTCCAGGTGGTCGCCCTTCTTTATAGATAAGTTGTTTTGGGTGGTTTCAGTTTGGTGGTTTTGTTTCCATTGAGGTGCAATTAGCTTATCAGCTGTGTTCAAACTTGGCTGCAGTCCAACACTGCCTGACCTTGCAGCTGGCGAAGGAACGGCTGATAATGTGGAATCCTGGCTTGGTAATAACAGAGGTTTAACGCCCACATCAGAGAAGACTCTTCTAGCAGCTATGTCGAAAGTGCCCAGGAACCTTCTCATTCTGAGCAACATTAGTGGAATAGTTGGTCTGTCGAACACCAGAAGGAGCCTTGTTGTGTGGTGGGGACTGGGTAAATATTCCAGAGCTTTCATATCTATTTGCTGCACATCGGTCCTCAATAGTTTGCTCAGCGAGATTGATACCCTCTGTCTGTTGGTCCATTTCCCTCTGTTGATATTATTGTTTTTAATCTCAAGAGTTATTTGTGCTGTTTGAAGCAGTCGGGGAGTGGCTGCATTTGCTTTTTTGATTTTTCCATAAGGTTTGCCCACAAGTGCAGTATAATCATCAATGCATTTCTCATCAGCACCTTTTCCTTCTCTCCGTTCCTTATGTAAGCCAGGAGGGGGGGATCAGAGCCTGCAATTACTTTGTCGCTGCTAATTAGTGTATTCTGGACCACAGCCAGTTGGCTGGTAATATGTTCAAGTTTCCGAAATATAGCCAGGACTGTTTTCCCGGTAAGAATACTATGTTCTCCTACCAGATTCAACAACTGACGAGTGGTCAGATTATCTGGGGCTAATTGTGGCTGACCAGCTCCTTCTGGGGCATTGTCTTTTGGGGAAGACGATGGCATCTGAAAACAAACACAGGGGGGTTCCCCTTGGGCAACAAAAGATGTAATGTCCACTCTGCCAGCCAGATTTTGATCTCTTGTTGATTCTAAGGTAGTGGGCTTATTAGTAGGAGCAGAAACAGGCAGTTGACTTACATTTTCTGTCGTGGTCGAAGCCCGGGTGATTATCTCGTCTATACGTAGCTGTTTAGCAGCTTTTGTTGGTAGATCAAGTCCAACTCCGGCCCCAGTGGGTGATCTCAGCCGCTTCTTTTTCGGCCCCATGATAAGCAGTAGGTCCTATAACAGTCAAATCAATCAGCAGCAACAGGCAGACTCAGGGAGTTTTCTTCTTTTCCTCGTGGTGTTGAGGCAAAGGTTGAGTTGAGTTAAAATTTAAAAGTTTAAAAGTTTAGAGGATAGAGATATTAAATAAAATCAAAATAAAATCAAAATTTAGAGAAGAGAGCTCGCTGCAGAAGCCATTTCTACCAGATATGAAGAAGCATAAAACAGTAGTGTGACAACCAATGTTTGTGGTGTCACCATTCTCCAGTCTCTCTGCCCCACTTCTGAGAATGCACGTCAATTACCAGCAGCTGAAGGCTCCTCCATGCAGCTGAGATAGAAACCTGATTTTGACACTTCAGAGCTGTCAAAATTAGCTGTCTGCTGGCTACCAGAAGAGGGAGGACACAGCCTTCTGCTGTCCCTTAATTGTGGGGGTTTTAGATAGCCTTCCCATAGGAATCAATTGAAAACCTATTAATCCATTCCTTCCATTCCCACCATCCCACCTTGCTAGTTAGTAATGCATGGTTTTCAATGCATTCTTATGGGAAACCGTGCCTTGTAAAAACGAAGTGTTCTGCTTATATACCGCCCCATACCACTTCAAGTAGTCTCTGGGTGGTTTACAGTTTAATTACAATATGTAGGCTACACGTTGCTTCCCCCCCCCCAGCAAGCTGAGTACTCATTTTACCAACCTCGGAAGGATGGAAGGCTGAGTCAACCATGAGACAGCTACCTGGGATTGAACCCCAGGATGTGAGCACAGTTTACCTGCAGTACAGGCATTTAACCACTGCGCCACGGGACTTTTTTTGTAAGGTGTATTGACCCATTGAACGAATGAAATACATCTTATGAGGCACTACTGTAATTCAAAATGTTGGTTTTAAAGGAATACAAAGTCCTAAATTTTTCGTTCAAGCTACCTCAACTATTGGGTTTCCCTTTATTATCCTTCCTAGGTATTAAAATCATCAGATGAGGACTTTCTATCAGTTCCATCATTATCAAAGGTGAGCTTGGTGGGGACATGGGAGAAGAAATCAAAGACCTTTCTATTTTGACAGTTTTTTCCATAATGACTGGTGATCTTAAAAGGCTATCAAATTTTTCCAAACCATTTTTCTGAATTTGTAATCCCTATAGATTATTTGGTTCAGTCCATTGTTTGAAGATTTCTTAAGAAGGAGCTGTGATTGAAGAGTTCTGGGGAGCCCCTTGCTGTCTTTGTCCAGATAGTAGAATTTCAATACATTTGTGTTCTTCCTTGTGCCTTCAAGAGACTCCTACTCTAGTCCTTCACAGAACCCATTCCTGAATCTATGGTCGATCTTTTTTTAGATGCCTCCTACAACCAGTCCCCGAAGTCCACTTTCTGCACATATCCCAGTAAGCACAAAGGTAAGTATATTACTAAGTGTACTTCCGCAGGCCAAAGAATGCAATATTACTGGTACAGTGGCGCCTCTTAAAATGAACTTAATTTGTTCTATGGATCAGTTTTAAGAACATTTTGTCTTATAAAACACGGTTTCCAATAGGAATGCATTGGGAATGGATTAATCCATTCCAGAGGCTAGAATAAAGACAAAAATAACAAGAGTTTTTTCCTGGGTGCATTCAGAACAGTTTTCTGTCTTGCAAAACATCCCACAGGGAATTCTTTTTCATGCAAAAGCATGCCAATTCCCAGAATTTTTTTTCTTCCTACGAGTTTTTTTTCTTACAAGGCATTTGTCTTAAGAGGTACCACTGTATTGGCTGTAAGAGGTATTCTGCTCAGGGGTTGTCAAACTGTAGCATCTAGTTTGGGGCTGTGCTTAGATCACTGTTTTTGATTTGTTCGGGGTTTTTAAAAAGGTTGTACAAAGTTTGTGTTTGCAGTATTCATTTAAATGTATGTTTTTTTCACATATACAGTATATATACAGTATATACGAGCCTAATCAGGCTTTGTTCATCTTATGAGCCAATCAGACCAGGGGACAAGAGGTCAAGCTGACTATAAGAAGGTCTCTTGCACTAGCTGTATTCAGACCGATGAAGCTGTTTGGATGAACAGCGAAACGTTTCTATCTCTCAAAAAAGAAGTCCAGTAGCCATGACTCAACTTCCAGATAAACTCACCTGGATGACTGAGAATCTTCACAGACATATACAGTATATGTTATATAGTTTTACAAACTTATGCAGTTTTGTACCTCCTATTTCAAAAGTATACTCTTAAGGTGTATTTTAGTTTTCCTCACATTTTCTTCCCAAAAACACAGCACAACCCTCAGACAAATGCAACATCTACATGATTCTATTCCAGGTTCATGTTGAGGAATGATAAATCTGGTATGTTTGTATCGACAAAGCCAATAGAAGAAATCTGATCTCTCATCTAGCCTGACTGTAAACTGTAGGTGCCATACAGATAGAGTTTAGCTTGGCTTTCATGAACACTTAGGGCATGATGTTGACAACAGACAGATGTGGGTCAAAAGCATTGTTTGGTGTGAGGACCATGGTGCTCCCTTCTCCTACTAATCTGCTTACTTCATGGGAGTACTATAACTGTATTTCATTGTTATTGTTTTATGTAGAACTCCTATTACCGTGGGCTCTGGTGGCCATTTTTGTGACCCTGCTGCCCTCTCTGGTTACATTCTGCATTGAAAAGATCCGCCGCAGCTGTGTAACAACATGTTTTATTCATTTCCCCCAATACTGCTCATCCTCAGAGGATTATTCATAGAGTTCTGCAGTGATTTCATTTCCAGCCTCGCTAATTCTGTCTTAATATTAATTTTTGAGCTTCTTATTGCTGCCGTACCAGAACTGTCATTTTATTTACTTTGCTCTTATATCAAGAAAGCTGTGCTTTCCTCTCTCGCTCTCTTCCTATTCTTCTCCCACCATCTAATTTTCTTATTGGATTAAAAATGCAGAACAGGTGGTGGGAAATTCTTTTCCTGCAATGCAGTTTTCGTCAGTAGGCCAGATATACTGTATTTTTAGTGTTACCTGTATTCAATAAAAACTATCCTGTGAAGCTGCTGGTTTTCACTGGAAGCAAAATCCGGAGTAAATTTCAAAAGCTCCAAGAGAGGCAGCACATTTGAGCCTAAGTGGTTTCTCGCATCCTTGGCTCCAGATAATTGGTCAGCTCTGTGGTCTGACCTTATAGCACAAGGAAGATTTACGATAGGCAAGGTTATTCACAAAATGCCACTAAAACCCGGACAGAGTCTCAAGCTATAAAATGTGCCTGGTGTATTACATTTCTCCCTTATTTCTTTGTTTTTCAAAAATACATGCAGCTTAACATACAAAGAAGTGCACAGCATAAAACATAAGACCCCACTATGCAATATGAAAGCTCAATATAAAAACTACAGATTAATTTTAAATATATATGTGTGGGCAGCTGATGTCAAACCTCAAAGAAGAACTAAGCAAGTAGAGGTTGTTTCTCAACAACCCCTGACTGATTTCAGCAAGGATAGTGTCTTTTTTTCAACAAAAAATAATAATTGTAGGTGATCAAAAACATCAAGCTTCTTTTTCTGAGGCTTTACCATTTATATCAGAGGTACAAGTGTGTATTAGTATATATCAGTGATGGCGAACCTTTTAGAGACCGAGTGCCCAAACTGCGATTCAAAGCCCACTAATTTTTCGCAAAGTGCCAAATTTGAGAAACATTTTTGGAGCAGTAGAATTAAACATAAACCTAAATGACCTAGAATACAATGAATGAATCTGATACATTCTGCTAATGAAAAGGTAGAAGTCTCTAGAGTTCCTTGGATCTCAATTGTAGAAAGGCAAGTAGGACCTGTAATAAAATGTGGAAGGGCTCCTCTTCAAAGCAAAGCAAATGTTCTCACCACCAAAAGTTTTTAATTTAAAGATCTGATATACTTTTCGATACCTTGGACTCCCTCTTGTGCCATGTTTCACTTCATATGAGGAACATCATAAAGGACAGTGAGGCCAAAATTCTGTTGCTCAGCACAGTAAATTGTACTAGAGTAGGCCAATTAGAATCAAGGGGGATTTTATGAGTCAACTTCCTTTGACTTGCTACACAGGCCAACTACAACTGCAATTTATTTTACCATAAGCAAGCATAGGCAATAGGTCAAGATGAATCAATGAAACTTACAGAGGCCTTGACTCACTTGATCTCTATTGAATCATTGGGTTTACTACAGCATAGTGCAATTTACTGTGTGAGACAGATTGCTGTACTGGATTGGCTGTGGCCTGTTCCAGCAAGGCTGTTCTTAAGCAAGAGGATTTTAATCTGAAAACATCTAAGACACAGGGATGAGTGCACGTTATTGGGCTAAATTGTGGCTGTTCCCTTGTAGAAATAAATAGGCCTATTAAGTTACAGTGGTACCTCTAGATACAATTATCTCTAGTTACAAAAAAAAGTGATAAGAAGCAAAATCCAGCCAGAGCGCAATACACACCAAGAATGGAAGTCTTCCAGAAAACATCTGCAAAAACTCAAGATATAAAAATTCTTTGTGGGAAAACTCAAGATCCAAAAAATTTATGGAAGACTTCAATTCCCAGGGTGCGTTGCACCCCATTTGGATAGAGATACAAAAGTTTTCAAGTTGCGAAGCATCACGAGGAACAAATTAATTTTGTATCTAGAGGGAGAACTGATAAAAATGCAATGGCCACCACATCTCTGTTAAAGTAATGTTTCTATTGGATTTGAAGCTTTTTGTGGAAGAAAATCTTATATTTTCAGAGAAATACAGGAGAGTTCTGCTAAAGCTTGCAAAATTTATCAAGGGAACAAAGAGTATCCTTAATATATGTTGCTTATAAAAGCTTCCAGAGTAGGTATGGCAGACTGGTTAGGAAGAGTAATGAATGCCTCCTTACAACAGGGCAGGATTCCAGCAGCCTTAAAGGAGGCAATAGTAAAACCGCTTTTAAAAATGCCCTCCTTAGACCCAATGATACTAAACAATTACCAACCGGTATCGAATATCCTGTTTTTAGGGAAAGTCTTAGAGTGGGTTGTAGCCTTGCAGCTCCAGAGGTTTCTGGATGAGATAAACTACCTGGATCCATTTCAATCTGGCTTCAGGCCTGGCTATGGGACTGAGATGGCACTGGTTGTATTGGTAGATGATTTACGCAGGGAAATGGATAGGGGATTGGTGTCCCTCTTGGCTTTTCTAGACCTCTCAGTTAATTTTTACACTATAGACCATGGCATCATCCTGACTCGTCTCTCTGAAATGGGAATCCCCCGATTAAATTACTGCATTAAATTGGCTCCAGTCCTTCCTGCAGGATAGAACACAGAAAGTGGTGTTAGGTGATTCATGTTCAACACCACGACCGCTGATCTGTGGAGTTGCCCAGGGTTCTGTTCTGTCTCCTAAGTTATTTAACGTCTATTTAAAACCACTGGGGGAAGATCATCAGGTCTTTTGGGGTTAGGTGCCACCAGTATGCCGATGATACCCAGCTCTACCTCTCATCACCTCCAGACTCTAAGGGAGTTACTATCTCAACTTTAAATGAGTGTTTAGCTGCAGTAATGAACTGGATTAGGATGAACAAAATCCAACCGAACCCAGAAAAGACAGAGGTGCTCCTGGTCAGTTGAAAGAGAGAACAAGGGTTAGGGATGCAACCTGTACTGGTTGGGGTCACACTCCAATTGAAAAATCAGTTACACCACTTGGGGCTGCTCTTGGACTAATCCTTGAGCTTCGATGCTCAGGTCACGGCTGTGGCCAGGAGCGCATTTGCACAATTAAGGCTAGTATGCAAGTTACACCCCTTTCTTGAGAAACCAGCTCTGGCCATGGTGACACATGCCCTAGTGACATCCCGGCTGGACTACTGAAATGTGCTTGGGTATTAAAGCCATTAGGAGAGGACTTTCTCCCCACCCTCACAGGTGGAAGGGCCTTCTCAACGGTGAGGGCTTTCCTGAGCCTTCTAGAGGCCTCAAATGGGCCTCCCGGCGAACCAGAAGTGACTTCTGATAAACTGGAAGTCACTTTCATATTGCCGAAAATCATTTCTGAGGCCTCCGACAGGCCTAGAAAGGCTCTCAGAGGCATCAGAAATGATTTTTAGTGACCCAGAAATCACTTCCTGTTTGCATGGTACCCATACCTAGTTCCTTTCAACTCTATCACTTAGGGTTTTCAGCTTCATCAAATTGTTATGCTTCCTTGCATATGCAGCATGGAGACAATCTGATGGTAAGCACAGCAAGAAGAGATTAAGGCTGCTTTTACATGAACCCTAAAATCCGAAGCAAAGGGCTCCCAGATGCAGAGCTTAAAATTGTTTTCCCACCAGCTGCGGATTTAAAAAAAATTAAGTACGACCACGCCCACCCCTCACGCGCCCCAGCGCATTTTACAAGTACCTGGTCTCTGGAGGTAAAAAAAATTCCAATGCAGATTGTAAAGCTGTGGATGCCGGGCTCTCCTGCCTTCTGTTTGTTTTTTCTACAGGGCTGCTGGGATGGCAGACGGAGGTGAGCCTGCATTCTTTTCTCCCTTTTTTTCTCCCTCTCCTCACCCAGACAGGAGCAATGGAGTGCAGAAGGATGGGAACACAGGAAGCAGAACAAACCCGCACGATCTATGGTCCAAATTTAAGTTGCCAGCGGATTTTAGAGGTCGTGTAAAAGCTGCCAAACTTTTTGTATGATTATGTTTGTTTGGATTTAATGCCTGGGCACCCATCTCTTTCCGTCTCCCAACTGCTGCCAGGGCTCACCTGCTCAATACATTAGGAGAGGTCCTTCTTTCCATCCCATCACCCTCACAGACATGTCTCATGGGAACCCATGATAGGGCCCTCTCGGCTGCTGCACCCAGACTCTGGAACTTCCTCCCACTAGAGGCCAGGACTGCCTCATTTCTGTTGTCCTTCCAGAAACAGGCAAAGACCTTTCTCTTCGGGAAAGCTTTCCCTGAATGATGGACTACCATGTGTATTTTAACTGTGTAGCTTTAATGTAATGTTGTATATTACTGCTGTAAGATGTCCCTCAATTCTTTGTCCTCAAATACTTGAATGTGTCTTAATTGTACTGGACTGTATATTATCCCTTATTACTGTAAGCCGCCTTGGATCCTTTTTCCAAGGAGAAAGGTGGGGTAAAAATACTCTAAAATAAATAAATAAATAAACATGTGTCAAAGCAGGGAAGAAAGTGATAAGCTGGCATGAACAATCTTTCTCTGGACAATGAGAGAAGAATGTGAGGGATTGAAAATATATGGGTCTTAAGCCTCCAGAGTTTCAGAAGACTGCTCTTCATCCTACTTTTAGGTATCCATGATGCCTAGCTCAAATGCCCATCAGATGTTAAACACACATTATTCTCAAAATTGGAACAGATGGCCAGATGGTTGGGGTATAAATGTAATTAATTTAATAATAATAATAATAATAATAATAATAATAATAATAATAATAATAATAATAATAATAATAATAATAATAATAATATACTTCAACTTCTTGTGCTTCACATTCTTTCAAACCCCCACCTACAAATGTCAGACAAAAATAAAGAAGTCAAAAAGACTGTTGCACCTTAAAGACTAACTGCTATACTTTAATGTGATTTGTCCCCCTCCTCAGATATAAGAAGGAATACAAATGGTTAACCTAGAAATGGTCCTCCACCCCTATCTTTCCTCTTGTCACATTGACTGGATGCAGCTGCTGTACTCATTGCAACAAATAAGCAAGAGGGAAATATATTTTTATTCCCCTGCCACACACAGTATCCTGCTATGTAAACAGACTCTTGGCAAATGTACATTCCCATGGTTATTGGGAAGTATAAAAAGGGGTGCATATGGCTTGAAGTAGATTGGCTTTTACAATAAAAGAAAGGAATTTCTGAAAGGGCTGTCCTTTCAAACAAGATGGAAGAGCAAAACTTGTCGTGATTTCCCACTGGGTGCATCCATGCTCTTCCGAGAGGCCTATGGCGAGGGTTAGGGACTCTGCTCTTTTTTTTTTCTTTTTTTTTTCCTCCCCGCCTTTTTAATCTTGGATTTAATTGTTTTAGCAAATTTGTTACTTATTGTCTGTGCCTGATTTTATCTGTTTTTATCTCTATGTTGTTAACCGCCCTGAGTCCCCATTGTGGGAATAGGGCGGTATACAAAAGCTAAAAATAAATAAATAATAAATAAATACTTGGCCAAAATGCATGCCCTGAATGATTGAGATTTCTAGAATAGTAGCTCCATCAAACTGGTCACCAAATCACTGCAATGGAGTATAAAAGTTAAATAGCACTTCAAAAGAGCCAAAGATGTTGAGCCAGGCCTATTAAAATAATATTAAACAGCATACTTTGATGTTCTTATCAAAGAAATGTAATTGCTGTTTAGAGTATTATTTCTGAGGTCCACACACAGAATATGAAATGCTGATTAATAAGTAAAGAGACCTTGCTTAGTGATTGGGGTAGGGGGAGAAGAGGTAGGTCAAAATGCTGAAGATTGCTTTACTACAGACATCTAATTTTCACTCCCAACAGTGTTCAGATTGAAAGAAAAAATGGATTGTGGGCCAGTTGAATTCAATTTTCTGCACATGCAAGAGGAATGTACAACTGATGGGGTCCAGCCTGATGTGCATTCTTGCTCACATATGCCTTCTCCTATCCTTATCAGATTACCACTGAGCTCTGGATTTTGGACCTGATATATGAGCATAGTCATTCTGTATCATCTTGTGTTGCACAACCAACTCAGTACAACCCATAAAACTGTAGTAGCTGCTACCAAGTATTAAAAAAAAAACCACAATTGATTATCCCCCTTTCAAATATATGATCCTTTGCATGAACAAAAGTGAATTAGCTCACATTAGCAACCATCAGTGATAAAAACAATGCATTAAAAATAATCACCTAAAACAATGTTTTCTAACCAGCTGCTAAACCAAGTAATGTATTTATTTATGGCACATTTGCATAATAGGGCAAACGAGAAAGCCTCTCTAACAGATGTGGCGGTCGTGGGGAGATTTGATTACTGGCCTCTGTTATTAATCACTGCACAAATCTTAAATGATTTGTTTCTACAGTCTGATCAATTTACATCAGAGCGCTTGCATTTATGCTCACAATGTGGAGATGAAACATCTGTTCACACCTTTCTAGCAGCATTTATTTTCTTATCGGGCTTGCGGTTCTGCAGTAAGGGAGGCACAAGAGGATTCAACAAGAGACTGACAACTTTGAAAAAAGAAGATTCACTGTTAGCACTGAAAATAATTCATAGTTGAGAGATACTTCACTCAGCCGGTATTGCCTATATTGTGCTTATTAGCTGGTCTCTCGAAAGCTGCCATCACAGGACAAAAAATACATAACTGTTTTTGGATTTTTAGTCAGTTAAAACAGAGGTATCTAAGGATAGCTAAAATGCACTAAAGGTGTTCTGCCTTTTTGTATCAATGCTACTATACTTTGTCGATCAGTGTTCCATAATTATTGCATATTTCATTCATATGATCTATAACGCTCAGATATGGTAGATTATATAGGCAGGATCAAAGGAAAGGCTTCTACAGGAGAAAAAAGCAAAAATCTGGCAGAATTGGGATTTTCTCCTCACTACTGCACACCACCCTAGATTCCCCCCACACTGGGTTGCAAGATTGGGAAATGGCCCATAACTGGTTTTTTGCACAGCGTGGAAAGATGAAGTAAGAAGAGATGAATTTTCCATTGCAGCCACCAGAGGAGTGTTCGTGTTACATATTTACAACCGCAATAACACATTTGGATGGCATTACAGGGATGCTATTGGATCTCTATGTGCAATCTCCATGAAGAATACTGCTCCTTTTTAATTTCAACATTCTTACAGTGGGTAAACCAGCAATTATCCATGGCCTTGGGAGTTTATTGGACCACTTATTTTATTATTATTCAGTCTGAAGTACTTCACTTGCTTTTCTAAGTTGCAGAGCTCCCAGAACAAGGAATAATCTTTTAAAAACACATTAAAACTCATTTTAAAGCCAGCTTTTAAAAATCCACTGGTTTTAATGAACACATTTATATAAAAAAGCCAAGTTTAATACCTTGGCTGTTAACATTAATCCATTCCAAATGCATGTTCGGAAGTCAAATTATTCGTACCTCGATCAATGATTTCCCATAGGAAATCTTTAAAGATGTCTGATACAACAGACTAAAAATTAAGTCCCTGAAAAATTGTAGCTCTAGTACGCACATCATCCTCATGAAAATTTATCCAAATTTATCCAGGATTCTGTTGATTTTTTAAAAGTTTTTCTAATAACTTGTGAAAACTCATATGGAAACATCTATTGCAACGTGTAGTCAGTAACTCTCTGGGCAGCCACTGA
Source organism: Phrynocephalus guinanensis (assembly GCA_037367245.1). NCBI lineage: Eukaryota > Metazoa > Chordata > Lepidosauria > Squamata > Agamidae > Phrynocephalus > Phrynocephalus guinanensis. The sequence goes on along the minus strand of CM074732.1, from coordinate 154,953,944 downwards.
ATTAAACAGGTAGGCACTTCATGCTCAGGAAAGGAAGATGTTATGAATTGCTTTTCAGGTTTCAGTGGCAATTTCATATTACATATTTCTTTTAATATTGGGTTGGTTGTCCTGCCTATTTTTTTTTTGAAAGAGATTGGTTTTATTCTGCAATGACAGACATCTGCCACTTTTACAGCTAATGGTACTAGAGATGATGTTATTTCAGACGTACAGCCTAAATACCTGACTATGTAATTTATACTGGGTGGGAGAATTTGAAGTGTTTTTTTTAAAAGAGAAGTATTTTTCCCAATATATGCTGCACAAAAAGAGTTGGGTGTGGTCCTTTCAAACATCTGCAATGATTACACAAACTCTTAGGCACTACAAACCCTACAGGAGAACCTGCTAAGATGCTGTGCTCTGGGACTTTCACAAAAATGTACAATGTTAGAAGAAAACACATATCAAGATTTCATGGCAGGGTTTACAAAGTTTTCAGGCTATCTAGTTTTTGTAAAAAAAAAGGGGGGGGGAGGGCAAGCAGGAGAATGGACTGCAAAGAGCTGGAGGATAATGTACAGCAGCCAACCAACTTGATTCCATTTCACTTGACAGACCCCTCTCCAAAGTCATTAACATTGCAGCCTGCAGTATGTGCTAAGGAGCAGATGTCACTCTTCCGCAGTTTCATTTTCTGGTGGTTGCAGTTTGAGTGAGAAGATATTTGGAGGACAGTGCGGATAAATAGACTGTGGAGGAAGCCGTCTCATTTTGAACTTCTATAGGGTATTGTTTATTTTAGGAAATAAGCATTCTCCGTTCAGTTCTTTGGGCATGGGGGTTTCAACATTTGTGCCTTTTGAGTTCTTGAGAGCTACAAAGCTCATTTTTCTAACAACATCTTAGCATACTCCCAACCCTCCAAGACTTGAGACCTGAATAGCTGGCAGAGCGGATCTCCCAGAGGTCAGCTGAGGCCCGTCCCACCAGAATGTCGCGGGCGCATTCACTTCGGGTGGCCATGCCCAGGGAGGTCAGGAAATCGGTCACCCAAAACTGGGTCTTCTCTGTGGCTGGCCCCTCTCTTTGGAACCACCTGCCTAGTGAGTTGCACCTTGCTCCATCACTGCTGGTCTTTTAAAAAAGCTCTTAAAACACTGCTTTTTAGAGGGGCATTTGGCAACCATCAGAGTGTGTAGTCCCCCCCCCGAGAAATACTTGCTGCCATCTTTGCTATTTTTTTAAATGTTATGTTTTTACTCTGATTTTGATGCTACCGTTGTATTATATTATTGTGAACCACCCGGAGTTCCATTGGAAGATGGACGGTATAGAAGTATAAGAAAAAATAAATAAATAAATAAATACTTTTCTGGCTTTAGTTTGATTGAAGAGGTTTTGGATCAGACTAAAATTTCAAGATTTGCACCACTCAAGTTGCTTCAATTTTTTTTTGTCTTCCTCCAAACAGAACGCATCAGAGTTCAATAATACAAGATGCTCATCTATGAAGTTGGGGGCCCTGTATGAAAGGGTTCTACAAATACACATCCATTTCTTGCATAAAAAGAGAGGCAGGCAAAAATAAATATCTCTCTGACACTTACATTCCGAAGTTTTCTTCCCCTGGCTTGTATTAAGCAGTTTAGCTATCTTTGTATGTATTGCCTTCCACTAATAAATGTTGAACATTAAGATGCCCACCATACTGGCACCCTTCCTGTTTCATATTCAGCTCCCATTCTTCTTGCATATATCAAAGGTGACTGAGTACAGCTCAGTTTACATCAGAGAACATGTATGTTTCTGAGAGGGAAGAAAATGAGAGAGAAAGCAAGCTTCTTTGTTTATACTGTCCTTTACCTAATATGCATCTCTAATAGATTCTTGAATTCTTATTTATTTGTATGAGATGCAAGTGTGATTTCTCTTTAAAAACTGAAGTGTGCTCTGCTAATTATTATCATTTTTCAGGGGATTAATTTACAAGTTAACTTCAGTACTGTTTGTTCTGTGTGTGTGTGTGTTGTGTCGTCATGACCAACTCTACGTGACTCCATGTCCATGGAGTTTTCTTGGCAGGAGTACTGGAGTGGCTTGTTCTTCTAACACTAAATATCTGCTGAGATTTCAATCTGGGCATGTGATGAAATGGTCTGTGGTCCCTTAAAGTTGATCACCAAATGAAACTTCTTACAGTCGTCCACCACCATTTTGCAATTCATATAATGAGGTTCTGGTAAATTGTGGGCCCACAGTATATGAAGGCAAGGGCCCCTGCAGCAAGCTGTGTGGGCCTCTTTGAGGCCTCCTGCACTTACCCCAGGCCTGGTGCTGCCCCAAGCGAGGCTCCAGCGGACTTACCGGGCCTCTGAGAGGCCCCAGAAGTAGTTTCCAGAGAACTGGAAGTCACTTCTGAAAACTGGAAGTGCCTTCTGGACTGCCCTAAACTACTTCTGGAGCTTCCTGGGCCTGTTAGAGGCCACATAAATGGTTTCCAGCAAACCGGAAGTTTTTCGGTACTTCTGAAAAACTGGAAGTACTGCGAGGATCACCTGAAACCACTTATGAGTCCTCCAACAGGCCCAGAAAGCCTGTTGGAAGCCCGTTTGGGACAGCAATAGGCCTGGGGTAAGTGCAGTAGGCCCCAGACAGGCCCCCCAGTTCTGACTGGACCCAGTATCCACATATCATGGATTTTCCTTTATTGCAGGTCGGGTCAGGTCCCTAACCCCCATGATAAACAGGGGATTAGTGTACTCTTTAAAATGCTTGAAGATTCTCTGTTATTTTTCCTTCAATTAATTGCTTTTTTTAGATGAAACTTCCTAAGCTGTGTTTAAATCCTAGGCAGCATTTGGTTCAAGACTAAAATTGTCCCATTCAGATGTCCTGATCTATTCTATCTGGCAGAGTGACCACTTTTTCTTTCTACCTATGAGTGCTTTTTTTGACAGCAATCTGTAGCAATTTCTAATTGGTTTTCTCCTATGTACTTCCTACAGGAGGGCCTAGCATTAAGCTTAGTGCCTTTGTTGCAAGTAGTTAGAAAGGAAAGCATTCCACCATCAGGGTGGGGGTGGGGGCAAACACTAAGAAAAAGAAGATCATGTTAGAAATCAAAGCACAGCAGGGGTGTTTGGAATTCTGGTCTTCCACAACCGACCTTCCAAAACTGCAAGGTGAACGTGCTGTTATGCTCAGTTCAAAAATTATGGCAGCAACAGGAGGAGGGGGGAATAGAATAGCATGGCTTGGAAGCTTGGTTGAATGCACCAGCAAAAGTTTATTCACACATAAAGTTGTTTTAAGGGCACAACATTAATGCACAGACTTTCTGTCTGCAAAATATATGCACATCCTCAAGCAGGTAATTGTGCTCTGGAATCTTGCATATGCATGAACAAAATGAGTAATTGCATGTGCAGGCTACTGCTAGTGCGTGAAATTACCTGTTTTGCAAGTGTAAATTGTTGTTCTTGCATGCACATTTACCTGTTTGCTGTGTTTATATTTTGCAGGTTTGAGTTAGCTGTCTGTGTTTGAAAATTGTGGCCCTAAGGATATAAACAAAAGAGTCAAAGGAAACGATTGAATATTAATTGGAAGTGGGAATAGGAGAAAAAGTACTGCATTTTCTCTCTCTCTCTCTCTTTTTAAACACTGCAGTGTGGCAATGTTTATCTCATGGAATATTTATCAAGTCCTCTCATTCAGTGTCATTTCCAATACTGCTCTCCAATTCTTAAACAATGCAGCAGCATTTATCTACAGAAAGAAAGCATTTTGTGGAAAACAGCTTTACTTTGGTGGTAGAGCACAGGGTGCTTCTACCCCACCCCACCCCATTTTAAACCTTTTATGTGCATGCTTTTAGGAATAAATTATTGCTGTGATTCAGTTCATCGAAAACAGAGACAAAGGGACTGGGTCATGCTGTTTGGTACAAGTGATTGCAAATGGATAATTCTGTGAGGAAAGCAGAAGCAAAGTGCTAGGTATGAGAGAGGCTGCTTTTCAGAATGTCATGAATTTAGAATATAATTTATAATCCCCAATTCAGCTACACATCGAGCCCACAATTCACCCATGATACATGTGGTAGCACTCATGCAGCTAAATTCTATCTGCACACAGGGCCGGCACTTCCATTAAGGTGAACTAGGCAGTTGCCTATAGCGCCAAAATGGAGAGAGGGCGCTGGACAACCTGTTGCCCCCCCGCCACCCCCCCCCGCTGCTGGCCACCGCTGTTCATCCCCCCACCGCCCACCAGCTGCCTGCCACTGCTCGCCCGCAGCCCCCGCGCCCATCGCCGTCCCCTGTGCCTGTCACCATCCCCTGCCATCTGCCCCCGCTGCCCCACCACTGCCCCACCACCCTGCCCACCCCCTAGTAATTCCAGAAGAAACCACATTTGTGTATCCGCTATCTATAAAACCCTGTAAAGAATCACCATAAGTAAGAATTGACTTGACAGCACATTATTATGTTATCATTTGGGGAAGTCCTTGCACCCCCATGCAAATAATAACTACATCATGCCCCAAATGACCTGGTTTAGCACAATCAAGACCAGTCTTTTTTCATTATAAAAGGAAATGATTTTTCCTGTTTCTTGAGATTAAATGGCTTCAGCAAAGGGACAGCCAGGCAGACACTTGGGTTTGATCCCATTATCACACATGCTCTCACTAAACCAAAGCAGAACAATCCTATCAGTCTTTAAAAAAGTAGCCCCTGACAAGTACCCCAAAAAGTGAATGTAGGCATTGATGGGGGTGTGCTGGCTCACAATAACATATTTGTCAAGTGTTCACTAGAACAATGAGTGAACCAGTCCATCCCTAACTCATAACAAACCACGGGACAAATGCTCATCTGACTGCACCCTCAGATGAGTGAACTAGGAATGGGCACGAAATGGAAAAATAGTGTTCCATTTCAATCCGTTTTGTTCCCCCTGCATTTTGTTTCATATCGTAATGATTTTTGTTTTAAAAAAAATGTTACTTATGAAACAAAATGAATTCCCCTGCAGCACCAGCCCTCCAGCTGGTACAGAGGAGGATTCAAAAGCCTCCTTGCCACTGCCTCCCAGCTGATTTTGACAGCTCAAGCTGTCAAAAGATCCCAGCTGGGAGGTGGGCAGCTAGGGAGAACAAAGCAGCCCATACTACCCACAGCACTCCCTGTCTAAAACACATACCCTTGGGAGGAGGAGAAAGGAGCAGGTGTGGTAGGAAGGCTTTTGAATCCCCCGCCGCACCAGCACTCTCACTGTTGCAGCAAGGGATTTTAAAAAGGCTCTAGCCCACCATCTTTTTAAAATCACCCACCTGCAACAGCTAGAGGCTTCCTGTTGGGGAGGGTTTAATCAGGCTCCAGGCTTTGACAGCTGGGCTGGAGCCTGGTTAAAATGCCCCCACAACAGCAAGAGGATCCCTGTTGCAAGCGGGCATTTTAAAAAATGCTCCACTGGAGCCAAGGCCCTGCTGTTTTTTGGGGGGAGGCAATTTACAAAAGGGAGCCTTTTTAAAATCACCCACCTGCAACAGCGAGAGGCTTGCTCTCTCCTCTCTCTCTCTCTCTCTCTCTCTCTCTCTCTCTCTCTCTCTGTGTGTGTGTGTGTGTGTGTGTGTGTGATTTTAACGAGGCTCCACTCTCTGATAGCTATGCTGGAACCTTTTTTAAATGGCCCAGGGATTCCCTTACTGGAGAAGTCTGTTTGGTAAGGGAATCCCCCAGCAGGGGGCTGAGAGGGTAGCACTGACATCAGTACTACCATCTCAGCCCCCTGCTGTGGGATTCCCCATTACCTCCCAGCTGTTCTGTTTTCACAGCTTGAGCTGTGAAGATCAGCTGGGAGACGGTGGTGAGAACCGGGAAACACCCACCTGATCGCAGGCCCTTGCCTTAAGGGAGATCTGGTGGTAGCTTCCCGGTTCAGAGGAACCGAAACAAAAACATCATCTCATTTTTGGTTTGGACAGCACGCTGTCTGCCATTTCGTCTTGTTTTGTTATATTTCAAAACCTTACAAAACAACATTTTGTCATTTTTCATAAGGTGACCATCCAGAGTGAACCAAATGTTTTATAAGCATTGGTGTGATGGAGTCCAACCATGTTCAGGGCTGAATATTTTTGTTATTAACAAGAATGATGATAATGTCATCTGTTGCCAGTAGAGGCTAGCTCACTAGGTCAAAAGGGGTGCTGCCCCAACTCTGGGTCAGTCAGTACCCACCCAACCAGGCTCCTTACCAGAACTGGAGGGCCCCACTAGTCCTTTGTCCATGCAAAAACTTGTGCATCTGCTGAACTGTGTGTGGAGAAGTACCTATGCCTGCCCCACAATCCTCTGATAATTCATTTATTATGTCTTGTTTCCTCTACATTTAGCTGCAAATCTCACAGTGTTGGCCTGGTATCCTCCAAGCCTTATCCTTATCACCTACCCAACCCAAACAACCAGAAGGGGGTATGGAAGTAGATGTCAGAGAAGGCTTGGCTATCACTTTTGATTCACTTACTTCTTTACTTACCATACCGATTAGACATGGGCACAACTCGGCGAAATTGTCGTTTCCATTTTCTTTTATCGTTTCCGTTACGTAACGGAAACGGTAACAATAATTAAGCCATCAGAACTCGAACCTGAACTGAAAAAAGAAAAATTTGGTCGGGTTTTTCGTTTTCGTTTGTGACATCGCAGCGATCGTGCAATGCGAAGCACAGAAAAAGTTTTTAAAAGTTATTTTAAAAAAACCCGACTCCTGGCCAAAAAAGCAGGTGAAAATATGCCTGCCTGAGGCTTTGTCACCTACCAGAGGGGTGGTTTCTGGGGGTCCTCGGCCTTCCCCCCCCTTCTCCTGTCCTGGGCTGCTTGCACCAGGGTGGGGTGGGGGTCATCCTCGTCGTCTCACCATGCCATGCGGTGGGGGGGGGAATCCAAAATGGCGACCACAATTTTTCTTTTGAAATCATGGTAAAAAAAAACACCAAATCACCACAGAAACATGTGAAATTTATTTATTTTAAATGCCTGAATTTTAATAGTAGCAGCAGTGGGGTTTTTTATTTTTTTATTTTTTTATTTTTTTAGACCTGCCCATTTGGGCTGGGCATGGGATGGGACCATGCAAATTGTTTGAACCATTCCACCAATGGCATCGCCAGGTTTTTGACTGACACTTCTGGATGTCTCGGAGGGCATAAAAAGCCAAGGCACCTTCCAGAAATCACAGTCGGGTGTATGGATGTGGTTGAGGGAGGAGGGCTGGCTGCTGGTGCTGGTGTGATCCGATCGAGATTGAGGAGGGAGGCTGGAGGCTTTAGGATTTAAGTTAGGCAGGCAGGTGGGAATTGAATTTAGAAAATAATTTCTTTGATTCCCTGCAGCTTTGTCTGCTGAAGGGAATAGCAGTTTATTCTTTATTTCTTCTCTGGCAGTTTGTGAGGATTTTTTTCTGATATTGGATAAAGGGGGAGGTTCGACTGGGAGTGGGAGATGTGGATTTATTTTAAATATATATTATATACTACAATTTATTTTCTATTTTCCCAACTTCAATTTGCTTGCACACACACACATTTGGGGTGCAAGCCAAGAACAGAACCTCTATCCTAAGTGATATCCTAACTGCCCACTCGCCCGTCCGCCCGCACCGCCACCCGCCTCCGGCCCGCACCACCGCCCGCCCGCTCGCCCACCCGTGCCTCCCCCTGCCGCTGTCGCTGCCCACCCATGGCCCCCTGCCACCGCCGCCCACCCGTGCCTCCCCCCTGCCGCCTGCCGCCTGCCCCGCCCGCCACCTAGGGCGCAAAAGCACCTAGCGCCAGCCCTGATTGCGGGACGCCCCTATGCTCTGGGGGAAGTCAAATCGCGCTAAATCGCGGTGGAAACGACAAACGAGAAACGAAACGAAAAAATGACAAATTTTTGAAAAATTTCGTGACAAACCTAAACGACCCGAAACAGACCCGTTCCGACAAATGAAAACTCGAAACGTTATTTTCTGGTCGTGCCCATGTCTACACGATACTTGTATAGAGAGAAGAGAAAAGAGATTAATTTTCCAAACCCCAGTATCTTGCAGGCTATCCCATTTGTGATACAGAGTAGTTTTAGTCTTGGATGGACAATAAAGACCCATTAACTCTGCCAGAGAGAAAAAAGTGCAGTCCGGCATATAGGGAATGTAGTACTTTAAGGGATTTGGAGACTATTCTGTTAATGCAGCCTTAAAAAAACACTGGGCTTTATTGCAACCACATCGTACTGTTGGCTCATATTTGGTTCATGATCTACTACAATTCCATGTCCTTTCTTGCTCACAGTATTACCAAACCAAGTATTCCTCATCTTGTAACTTCATGTTTGGGGTTTTTCCCTAGTCCCCCCCCCCCCAGTATGCCCCACTGTGCCCTAGTGCAATATGTAACCAGCCAGGATCAAACCAGAAGCATTTCATTGTTTATTTGTCACGCTGGTAGAAGGTACTGCTATTCCAGTTCCAATTCCAGCTCCTTGGGCTTATTTGGGTTTTTTGCTTCTTGTTCTGTCCCACTCCCTTGATGTTCTTGTGCTGCTGCCACTGCTGCCACCACTCATGAGAGCCATGAGTGGAAAGGGGTTGGGAACGGCTTCCCTAGGTGTAGAACTTTGCATTTATCCTTGTAAAATTTCATTCTGTTGTTTTAAGCCCAGTTCTCAAGCCTATACAGATCTGTTTGAATTTGATTTATGTATTCCAGGGTATTATTTAGTCCTCCATTTTTATCAGAAAATTTGATATGCATTCCTTGCACCCATTCATGCATGTTGTGAATAAAACAAAATATTGAGGAACACCAGACCCAGGATTGAAGCATCACCTTACTTGTTACCTTACTTTTTACCTCCTCTCAGTTTGAGGAGCCATTGATAAACACTTTCTGACTACGGTTTTGTAACCAACTGTTTCCACTTGGCATTTGCTCTGTTCAGCCCACACCTAGTCAGCTTGCTATCATGGGGCAATCTGTCAAGATATATTATGCCCATAATGTTCCCACCATCTACACAGGAAGTTACCCAATTAAAAAAAAAACCTTAAGATTAGTCTGGTAGGATTTGTTCTTGACAAATTCATGTTAGCCCCTAATAATTTCTGTGCTGTTTTCTAAATGCACGCAGAGTAATCTGCTCCAGAACATTCCTACAAGACAAGCTACTGGCCACTCATTTCTAATGAGAGGAGTGGGCTGCCTAGATACCCTAAGTGCATCCAATCTTACTTGATTTCAGAAGCTAAGCAGGTCAGCCCTGGTTAGTACTTCGATGGGAGACCACCAGGGAATACCAGGTGCTTGTAGGCACCTGGAGTAGGAACTGGCAAACCACTCCAGTATTCCTGCCAAGAAAACTCCATGGACATGGAGTCACAAAGGGTCGGTCACGACTGTAATGACACAACACACACACACACACACACACACACACACAATGAGAGGAGTAACATTTGCCCTCCTCCAGTCATCCAGCATTTCTTCCCTTCTCCATGATTTCAAGAAAGCAGTAGATGGTGGTTCTGTGATCTTTTCAGCCATTTCAATATTTTTGGATGCAGTTCATCTAGTCCTGGAGATCTGAACTTCTTCAAAGTACATAATAAGTTATTCCTTGACTATATGATTATTAGTCTCAAGTTGCAATCCTGTCCCCTTCCATTCAGATTTTCCTTGATGTTCACAGATTGTCTTTTGGAAATGAAAGTAGTAACTGAGCTTCCTTTCCACATTATTATTTCTTGGCTGCTGTCTCCATTTGATTAGTGGTTAAACCCAAGTTATGAAAAACCTTTAACAACTTTGATTTCTTCATTGTCAACATAATAGCTATGCCACTGTGTGCAATCATCATTTTGTTGTCTTAATAGTCAAGTAGGATCCTGTACTTCCTTCTTTAAGTTTCATTAGTAGTTGTTTCAAATCATTGCTATTTTCTGCCAGTAATGTGGTGTCATCTGCATATCTTAAATCATTGATGATTCTTCCTCCAACTTTAACTCTGTCTGAACCTAATCCAGCATTTTGCATATGGATTGAACAGACTGGCAGCAAAATTACTTACGGAATTAATATGCAATTTTTGTGCAGAAACAATCCACCAGTGCTGTATTTAAGTAACCAGTAGCGCATGGTATCTCAATATCTAGACAGGTATACTCAGGTGTCTTTCCACTCTTGATCTTTGTAGGTATCTACACATTGATTGCTGCCCTTGGGTCAATCTCCTCTTTTTCAAGGCAATAATTGCCCGTCCTCTCATTTTCCTTACCATGACCCTCTTGACTGACTGCTCCTAATTCATAAGTCAGGATCCTACTGAACAAGTGGCCAGGTGAAGAGCTCAACTAGCATAACAATGCTGGTTTACCATTGTGCATGTGAAAACTGTTGCTGTAACAGTCCAGCTTCTGCTTTCATTCTAGCCTGTTGTACTCTACCAGAAATTCCTAGTTTCCATCTTTATCTAACGGAACACAATTCAAAGATATTACAGACTTAAAAAGCAACAGCGTGAAATGCATAAATATTCAATTCAGGGAGCTACCACTGGCTTTACCACAAATATCCATTCTTCTTTTCTTGGTGAACAGAAAAATGGTGCAATTTGATCTGTCTGGCCGTCTCTTGGGGAGTTTTTTTTCCATGACAATGCCACTATTTTCTCACTAGACAGTGTGTTGGAACCAGGGGTGATTGACTGACCCATTGTCCCATGTTGACTACTGTGGCAGGTTGGCTACAATTGTATGCTGTTGTGCAAACTTAATTTGTGGTGGTATATCGTTATTGAGAATTATATGAGTCTAATGTTTAAATGAATATTGCCACCAGGATTCTACATGCACTAGATTAATCAATTAAGAACATAAGAACATAAGAATAGCCTTGCTGGAACAGGCCTCAGCCCATCCAATCCAGCATTCTGTCTCACACAGTGGTTCACCATTTGCTTCAGGGTATTCCCAAGCAGATATCTTCATCTGCTTAAGATTCCCTGCAAATGGTATTGAGAGATATCTTGCTTATCTCTCCAACCCGGAGGTTGTCCTTAGGCATCCATAATGATAGCCACTGATACCCTTGTTCTCCATGAACTTGTACAATCCTTTCTTAAAGCTGTCAAGGCTGTCAACTGTCACCACTTCTTCTGGCAGGGAGTTCCATAGACCAGTGATCCTCTGGGAGAAAAAGTTTCTCTTCTTTGTTTGAGTTATAGCATCCAAAAGTTTCATGGAGTGCCCCCTGTTCCTAGTGTTCTGCGATAGGGAAAACAGCAGCTTTTTCCTTATCCACTTTGTCCATACTATGTATTATTTTTATAAATTTCAATCCAGTCTCCTCTTAGGTGCCACCATTCTAGAGCAGGCATGTCCAAACTTTGGTCGTCCAGATGTTTTGGACCACAACTCCCACACTCCTTTGCCAATGGAAATACAGGCTTGGAATTCTGGGAGTTGTGGTCCAAAACATCAGGAAGGTCAAAGTTTGGACATGTCTGTTCTAGAGTGAAGAGGCCCAGCCATTGTAGTCTCAGATGGTAAGGAAGGTGCCCCAATACCCTAATCATTCTGGTTGCCCTCATCTGCACTTTTCCATTTTCATAATATCCTTCTGGAGGTATGGTGACCAGAACTGTACACAGTACCTCAGATGGGGCCTCAACATAGATTTATAAAGAGGCAAAATGATTGAGGGTTTTTTTTTTCACTGTCGTGGCACATTGTGTTAACACCTCCATTGAGTTGTCCTCCAGGACATCAAGTTCCCTTTCCTGGTTTATTTCAGAGAGTTGTAATTGTTTTTTTTTTTTTTTTTTGCCCCAATGTGCATCACTCTGCACTTACTAATGTTGAAGCTCATTTGCCACTGGTTTGCCCACTCCCCCAGTGTCAACAGATTCTTCTGGAGCTTCTGACAATTGAAAAAAAACCCATGGGAACTGCAAGTTAGCAAAGATTGTTACTGGAAACCAAGGTCAAAATCATCCAGGCTGTAAAGACAGACAACAGAGCAGTATGACAATGGAACCAATTACTGTGACAAAACCCTGGAAACAGGAGTAATGAATATACAAATCATCAGCCAATCCCAGCAGGAGGGCGGGGAATGATATGATATAAAAAGGGTGGAGCCTAGTCAGTTGAGGCAGTTGAGTTGAGTTGAGTTAAGTTGAAGGTTCTGAGAGTGAGTGCTGGGACAGAGCACTGCTCTGTGAGAGTTCTGTCAGGCAGTGAGGGTTATACTGTTTACTAGTTATTAAAAACAGGGGGGCTGGAAGAGTTGATTAAATCCATTATATGTTAAAGGCAACACATACCATCCTCAGATATTGTTATATTTATTATTTTCTCAATAAACGTTGTTATTATTTTTATATTATACATCTGAGTCTGTCCCAATTCATGAGGCAACGATTTTAAAAGGTGGCAGCATTACCAAGTGAATAAAAGGTGGCAGCATTACCATTTCCACCACAATTACATGTGTAAAAGGGAGGTGTCATCACAATTTGGTGGCACAGCAGTGGGATGTCGAAATAAACCTGGTTGTGCCTTTGAAAACCCAGTCTGTGAAAGGGGTGATATCACAATTTGGTGGCTGCGGTGGGATTTCAAATATATCCAGTTTGCCTGAGGGAAAAAGTCACCAGCTAAAAATATTTAGCCTCTACCCTGTGAAGAAATTGAAACTGGAAGTTTAAAAAGAAGCCTTTAGTAAAAGTTAGCCCTCAAGTGTTGTTGGTAGTCTGTGGAAGTTCCTCTGAAAAGGGGTTAGGACTGAGAATTAGGTGAAGCTAATTTCAGTTCTTGGGAAGCTCTGTGTGGGAGAGAGGAATTCAGACTTAAAACCCTGTAGTGCTATCTGATTTTCTTTGGTGGGCCTGTTAGTGTCTGGAGGCCAGGAGTCCAAAAGGAAAAGGAGTCTGGCTTGACAAATTATAGGACACCTGGAAGAGAAAATCTGTAAGGATAGACTAAAATTCTACAGTGGTTTGTTTGGGGAAACTGCCTGAGAGTCACGGAACTCTGTGCTGTCCAGCAGCCTGAAAATTAAAAGGTGCTGAGACAAATTTCCTTTGGGGGTGAAAGACCCAAAGTGTTTGCCCTGGAATTTAGGGTGGCTTTGGTAAAGGTCTGTAAATATCACCCTGGGTTTTAACAGAAAGAATTCTCAAAAGTAAAAGGTCTGTGTGGGCAGAAAATTTACCTCAGAAACTGAAGAGACCTGAGGAGATTTAAAGCTGACAAAAGTTCTGTAGAGCGGGAGTTGGCTAATTAGAATTCCTTTTGGAGGGAAAGTGGAATTGTAAGGGTCAGAGGAAAAGTTATAGTGTAAAAGCAGAAGAAACATCTCTAAATCTGTGTGCTTTAAACACTGAAATAATATTTTAAATAAAGAAAGAGTTTGAAGTCTGGGCACTGTGCCAAGCTTGAGCAGCTACAGTAACATAAGCAGAAGCTGGGAGCTGAGGTAAAATTTTTACAGTTGCCATTAAAACAGCTGTGACCCAGTCTTTCTTCCTTTTTCTTAAGAAAGAAATAGTATATACACCACATAAATAAAAAGATTTTGATTTCAAGTCAGTTCCAAAAGTGAATACTAAGAAAGGGAAATGATGGAATTCGGAGAGAAATTTACAAGATTAGTTCGGGCAATATATTCTAAACAAAGGACAAGAATAGTAATTAATGGAGAGCTTACAAGGGAAATCCAGATATGCCAGGGAACAAGACAGGGATGCCCTTTATCCCTGTTATTATTCATATTGGTTATAGAAATTTTAAATAGACAAATAAGGGGGAATAAAGAAATAACAGGGTTAAAATTCAAGAAGGAGGAATATAAGATCCAAGCATTTGCTGACGATTTGGCATTTATTCTAGAAAATCCCATTGAATCAGCACCTAAAGTGATTGAAGTAATTGAAAAATTCGGAATGGTGGCGGGCTTGAGGATAAACAGAGATAAGACCAAATTTATCACGAAAAACATTACAAGCCAACGTAAATATCAACTGGAAGAAAGAACAGGAATAAAGATAATAAAGAAGAAAATTAGATATTTAGGAATCCAATTGACGTCGAGATGTATATCTTTGAAAGAGGACAATTATAATAGCCTACTAAATCAAATAAAAGAGGATTTTAAAAAAATGGGATAGACTACACTTGTCAACTTTAGGAAGAATAGCCACAGTAAAGATGAACGTGCTTCCAAAATTACTTTTCTTATTTCAAACTCTCCCTATTAATTTATGGTGGAAATTTTTTGAAGAATTGAACAAAATGACAAATAAATGTATTTGGGCAGGGAAGAAACCAAGGATCAAACTCAAATTAATGCAGAAGTCAAAGGACAAAGGAGGCTGGGGAGTACCTAACTGGCACCTTTACCACCAAGCGTGTGTATTGACTTGGCTAAAGGCCTGGATCTTGCTGAGAGACAATAGATTATTAACTCTAGAGGGTTTTAACCTTCAGAGGGGTTGGCATTTTTATTTATGGCATAGGGGAGCCAAAAATAAGATCTTCAATAGTCACTATATTAGGAGTTCCCTCGCTCAAAGTTGGAAAGGGATTAAAGGGAAATATTATAGGAAAATACCTAGATGGTTTTCACCACTAGAGGCAACTATGCATCCCAACTTAATAGAATGAGGAACACTACCCACATATAAACACCTATTATATGGTAAAGGACAGTTAAAATCATATGACCAACTACACACATCAGGAACCATTAAATCATGGTTGCCGTATCACCAAATTAATGCGAGATATAAATTAGATGGAAAGGAAATTGGGATAGAAAATCATGAATCAGAACTAGATAAGTTACTATTGGGCACGGAGGCTAAAGTCATCAGCAAGCTATATACATTTATGTTAGATTGGGAGTTAAAGGATGAGGAAGTAAAAGATGTTATGATTAAATGGGCGAGAAACATCCGTCAGGAAATAAATCTAGAGCAGTGGGGAAGGTTATGGAAGATTAATTACAAACCAACCATAGCTGCATCTTATAAAGAAAATCTATTGAAGATGTTCCATAGATGGTTCATAACTCCTGAGCGGCTACACAAAATCAATCGACAAATATCTGATAAGTGCTGGAAATGTAAAGAAAAGAAGGGAACCTTCTTCCACTGCTGGTGGACTTGTAAAAAAGCAAAAAAAATTGGATCAAAATATATAAATGGCTACAGGAAATAACAAAAAGAACAATAAGCTTTAAGCCACAATATTTTCTATTAGGACTGACTACTGGTGAACATCGCAAAGAAATAAATTATCTAATAATACATATATTAACAGCAGCAAGGTTAGCTTGGGCCCAAAAGTGGAAACTGAAAACATCTCCCAAGGATGAAGAAATAATCTCCAAAATCTTAGACTGTGCGGAGATGAATAAATTGACAAATGCAATACATAACAAAGAAGAAAATGTTTACGCACAAACTTGGCAACTATTTTATGAGTGGTACAATAAGAGACTAGACAAGTGAAATTCGTGGGAGAATTGTGATCAAAATAAACAATATAACAAGCCATGAGATACTAAAGACAGTGTAAAAGAGGAGGTGGCAATAAATCATAAAAATCCACAAAGTTAGACTATGGGGGAGTAACCATATAGATACTGGTTGACTTTTGAACTGAAATATAGTTTCCTTTTTCCTCTGAAAACTTTCAAAAATGAAGACATTGACTGTAATCGTAACAATGTACCAATATCTTTCCCCCTGCCTTGATTTTTATTGATGCATGCTCATTGTGTAAATATAATCACAATAAACACTTGAAAAAGCAAAAGAAAGAAAGAAAGAAAGAAAGAAAGAAAGAAAGAAAGAAAGAAAGAAAAAGAAAGAAAAGAAAAGAAAAGAAAAAAAGAAAGGGAAAAGAGTTAGTGTTTACTAGAATTGGCATTTCAGCAGAACAACTTAGGAAAAGATTTAGGTCAGTCACTAAAGTGCCAGAGAGATACAAAGAAAACCTTTTTTAAAATGGCCCATACTGAGGTGTCTGAACTTAAGCCGCTGTTGGGGACGCCTTTGCGGCCAGGGGAGTTTTGGTATTTGATTAACAACCGATGGTTCAAACAGTGGAAGAAATATGTGGGCTTTGACAGCTGGGACCGGTATAACGTGGGAGAGCCCAACCTCTTCCCAGGGCCAATTGACAACTCAGGACTTTTTGCAGATTCAGAGACTCAGAGGTTGAAAGAGCACCTTATTGATAAATTGGATTATGTTTTAGTTCCTACTGAAGCCTGGAATAAATTAGTAAATTGGTATGGGTGTGTAGAGGGGCAGAAGCCAATTGTGAGAAAAGTTGTAGAATATGGGCTATTTGTGAAATATTGTAAAGTCAAAGTATATCTTTTGGAACTGAAGCTCTGTCAAAACAATGATCCTAATAATCTCGTAAGCTGTTATTTCAGCAAAGCGGATACCATTGATACCATTGGAAAAGAGATGCGGAAGCTGTTTAATATTCCTGATGGGAAGGAAATTAGGCTGTGGCTCAGATATATGAGTAATACCAGTATTTATGAGCAGTTAAGCAAACTTGACAGCACTATACAAGATGCAGGGCTCTACCAGAGACAGGTGGTGTTAATAGAAGTAAAGAGTGAAGATGGGACTTGGCCCAGACAGTCTCCTGTGACAAAATCGGGCAGTGCAATCAAGAGAAGTCTAGCTACCTCCTCAAAATTGACAGCTAACCCTTGCTCTACAATAGTTGTCTCTTCAGACATTACAAATGGTGACTGCAATAACTCATATGGTTTGAACTCCAGTCATAGAATAGGAGTTTCAGATCAAATCCCAAGAGCAGGTTTAATTGGAATAGATGTCTTAGAGCATGTGCAGAGTGCTTTTGAAGTATCACGAGCTCAGACACACCCAGCTGAACCGAACAGTGAAAACAACACAGTTATACATCAAATGTCAGTAGGAGAACTTGAGAAGGAATCTCATCAGTTTGAAATGGTAGGAGACGAAGATTTAGCCAACATTATAAAAGGGCCAGCAGCAGACTTTAGTCTAGAATAAACGCAAGATGACAGTTTGAAGGAACTTCGTGTACCAGCAGAGACTTCCAGACTGGAAAAATATTTTAAATTAAAAGAAGAAGAAAAATTAGCACAGCTTCAAAAAGAACAAAATGAAGCAACAGCAGAAGGGCTGAAAGAAGCTAAAATTCAGCAGGCATCAGTTATTGGTGAACTCCAAAATGAAATTTCACCTTTGAAAGCACTTTTAGAGATGAAGGAAAAGGGGACTGGAGGACAGGAGGAATGAATCTGATACATTTGTTTTCGAACTCCAGAAAAAATCAGCAGAACTAGAAGTAATTACCGCAGTGGAGAACATTAAAGAAAAGGAAATATGTAATTTGGAAATGCAATTGTCTGGTGCATCAGAAAGTAAAGAAGATTGCTTACAGCAACTTACATCAATGGAAGCAGAGCTTGAAAAAGAAATATTAAATAATGAGCAACTTTGTCTGGATGGGAACAAAGTGTCACTGGGCAAGGAACAGATGATACAAGAAGGGAATAAGATTACTGATGAATTTAGAAAGCTGCAGGAAGCTGAAAAGCAAATAGAAAACCGTGTAAAGCAGAAACCCTACTTGGAAGTGAAGGATGCTAATGACAGACCTGATTCAGTGGTTGCAAAAGACACCTGGGAAAAACAACTACAGCCTGTGAACATCGTGCTTCAGCGGATCCGAGAGGACGAGAGGACGAAAAGAGCATCCAGGTGGCGACTAGGAAATCCAGAAGTCAACTACCTGAGACATGTCGTGGGACGAGGCGTGATCGACCCCCTGCAGAGGAAGATCGATACGATCGACTTGTAGCCAAGACAGATCAACAAAAAGAAGGTGAGATCTTTTTTTGGACTTGTGGTATATCACAGGAGGCTTAGTCCACATTTGAGCACCATTGCAACACCGGAGAAGAGCACGGTAGTGAACCTTTCTCATAGAACTCTCAACGATACAGAATGTGAGGTATTAAATAAAGGTCTATCTTTTGTTCCCACTCCCAAACATGACCCCACCACCATTAGGCTTGATCTTTTTCGTTTTATCAGAAACATAAGATTACGCCAGCATTTTGGCACATCTGAATCCTTCACCCGTAAATGTCATTTTTTAAAGGGTAAATCCTCATTTATGCCCTCTGATCATCCAGATCCTTCCATTATCACTTTTGAAAGACTAGTTTTACAAGATTTAGACAGATTAGAAAAATCCCACAGGAACCCTTGGCACAATATGAGTAAAATAGAAATGGACACTTTAAGGTCCCTCTCCCAAGATCCCCCTATTATCATAAAACGAGCAGATAAAGGTGGAGCCATTGTAATTCAAAACACCTTAGACTACAAACAGGAAGTCCTCAGACAACTGGCAGATACCTCCACATATACAATGTGCTCCAAAGATCCCACACAAGACATCTCAAAGGAGATTAAATTCATATTAGAAGAAGGACTAACTCTAGGATATATTACCAAATCTGAATATAATTTCCTACTCAACAAAAACCCCAGAATACCGGTCTTTTACACTCTTCCTAAAATCCATAAACAACAATATCCAGTTAAAGGCAGACCCATTGTTTCAGGCTCCAATTCAGTTTTAGAGCCTGTTTCAAAATTCATTGATTATTTTTTAAAACCCTTCATACCTATAATCCCCTCTTATATTCAAGATTCTAGGGATTTCATTAATAAAATTGAACCCATACAGATCAAAGAACATGACCTCCTGATTACTATGGACGTCAACTCTCTTTACACCAGCATACCTATAGAAGAAGCTTTATCCATTATACTTGACACTTTGCAGAAAAGAGCAGAAGAACACCCCCCTCATTCTTTTTACATGATTTAGCTGAACTATCTCTTACAAAAAATTACTTCAAGTTTGACAATAAATTTTATTGGCAAATTAAAGGGGTTGCCATGGGTTGTCCTATGGCCCCTGAAATAGCCAACTTATATATGGAAATTTTTGAAAGACACATCTATTCCCCCACCAATCCCTTCTTTAAACATATTGTCAAATGGTTCCGATACATTGATGACATTTTTATTATTTGGAGAGGAGGAGACAAGCTCATAAAGTCCTTTTCTGAATGGATAAATTCTCTAGATACTAATCTGAAATTTGATTTAGAATACAACCGTTCCGAAATCCACTTTTTAGATCTTACCATCAAAATACACTCTGGACGATTGAACACCAGCCTATATAGAAAACCTACAGACTGCAACTCTCTCCTCAGATTTGACAGTTCACATCCAAAATCCCTCAGAGAAAATTTACCATATGGACAATTCCTAAGAATCAGAAGAAACTGTACCAACACAGATGATTTTCTATCTGAATCTCATCTCCTAAAAAATAATTGTCTAATAGAGGCTATCCAAATCACATCATTGAAAGAAATTTCTATAAAGCAATTAACTCTAGAAGAAAAGATCTACTTTTAAGTCAACAGAGAGATACCCATAACCGCATTAGCTGTGTGTTGACATATAATCATATCACCAACAAACTACAAAATAGCATTAGAACACATTGGCACATCCTCAATAACATACCTGGGTGCTCAGAAAAACCTTTAATTACTTTTAAAAGAACAAAAAACCTAGCTGAATTTTTAATCAGGAGTGAATTCAAAGAAGAAAAAAATCAGATAAAAGATAACATTCTCAAGACCAAAAAGCCACCTACTGGCCATCACCCATGTGGGCATTGTATTTATTGTAAACATACCACTAAAATGACTGATTTTACAGACATACAAAATAGGAAATATACTTTAATGCAATTCACAAACTGCAATACTCAGGGTGTCGTATATGTCATCAGCTGTCCTTGCCCTAAACTGTATGTAGGGAAGACTTCCAGACCCTTAAAAAAACGGATAGGGGAACATATTAGCAACATCAGAAATAAAAGGATAGGTACTCCTTTAGTAAACCACTTCATAGAATACAAGCATTCAGAAAAAGATCTTAAATTTTGGGCAATAGAAATTGTGAAAAACAATGAAAAAATCCTTCTAAAAAAAGAAATAGACTGGATCATTAGGCTAAACACCTTATCCCCTATGGGTTTGAATGAAGAAATAGACTTTTTACCATTATTATAAGTTTTGGTCAAGGCTACAGCTACAAATGGATTTCACTTGAATGCTACACCAGCTGGGTAATCTCACCAGCAATTATAAAAGTCCTCAGCTGTAGCTAGCAACAGACTGAGAAGCAAGACATTAAACCGTCTCCAGAGTTTCTTTGAGCACAGGTTAGTGGTGTGTATTGTAGTATAATATTGCAGTTATGTTGAATAAAAACAGTTCTTTTACCCTACTAAACAATGAAGTGATAATACTAAGAAAGATAAGAGTATGTTTGGCAACAAGTGGAACACAGAGATAAATGCCCGCAAATTCCGCTTCAGATAAGATGTTTGGAAATAGTTGTGGACAACACCCACATACATGCAAGCAGATGTATGATACCCTATATATGGAAATAGTGGGGTAAACAGTAAAATACCCATATATCTGCTATCATCACTTCTCTTTTGAAGCTATATATTTTTGAGACTGTATACACATGCATACCACGCCTTATATGGTTGTTCTCCAGAATGTTATTATGTAAGTTAGTTAGGAGTTTGAGACAGCAGGCCAGACTGCTTTTAAAGTATACCTGTAACACTTAGTGATTTACATATTGACCATCATATATACTGTTTCAGCATCCTAAGTTTCTTCTGTATTTGATATGAAGTGTTTCTGTATGTTTAGAAGTAGTTGTGAATAACACCCACACACATACAAGCATATGCATGCTATCTCATATGAGACAAACAGCTAAAAGGTTCATGTACC
The DNA here is from genome assembly GCA_037367245.1 of Phrynocephalus guinanensis. Taxonomy (NCBI): domain Eukaryota; kingdom Metazoa; phylum Chordata; class Lepidosauria; order Squamata; family Agamidae; genus Phrynocephalus; species Phrynocephalus guinanensis. The sequence goes on along the minus strand of CM074732.1, from coordinate 154,932,982 downwards.
TGTCAATATCACCCTTCCTTTTAAAGCTATTTGAATAAAAGCCTAGAATGATATGGGTGCAGATAGTTAGTGGTCTGAGACAGCAAGTCAGTCGGCTTACAAAGTATCCCCACAAAACTTACTGTTTCAGCATTTCAAGTGTTTATCATGCATTTGATTATTAGTGCTTCTGTTTGTTGTTCATATGTAAAATTCTCTGACTCTATGTCTTTTAAATGTCACCCTTTTTATAGTGAAAAAGTCCCTGAAGAAGGCCATTTGGGCCGAAACGCGTTGGGCTATTTTAATAAACTTTTAATAAACTTCCTATCAGCATCCTGAGAGTGTTCTCTCCCACACTGCAAGATCTTTTTTTGGACTTGTGGTATATCACAGGAGGCTTAGTCCACATTTGAGCACCATTGCAACACCACTGACTGAACTGACAAAAACGAAGCACCGTGTGTCATACAGTGGCCACTTGAATACCAAGCTGCATTTGAGGGGACTCTAATGAACTGTACCAGGAGTGGTGTCAAAGAGTTGAGATGCCCATTCCAAGAATCCAATGAAAAATGGCATCGATTTACTGTGAACTGGACTTTGAATTTATGTACCAAAGCAAGTGATCACCCGTGGCGTATCATCGTCTAGCTGTTGCAGCAAGAGGCGGGAGACATTTATTACATGGACCCTGATTAAAATAATAATAATGTAATATTGTTATTTTATTGCTGATGTAAGAGGAAGGTGTTGTTTAAAAAAAGTATGGAAATGTAATATCATAAAATGTGAAACCATAACTTAATGTGTTAACTGTAAATGAAAAATGCAAGGTAATGTATAACTAGAGCTTACTATAAATTAAAATGTTTATGTGCTATTTAGAATATAAGTTAATGATAAAAATTGTATGTATATTGGTAAGTAAAATAGCTTAAAATGTAAACCAAATATATGTATGTATCTTAACATAGATTGATTCTAGGATGATCGATAAGGTATTTACAGGTATTTGAATTTGTGATTTTAACCAATATTATAAGAGTATAGTCTATTTAAAATGTAATGATATAGAAAGAATTATTGCATTTATTGATATTATATGGTAATAAGGTTGAACATGTTATAAAACAGTTTATAGATATGCAGAATTGAAGCTGATAAACAGAAGGATGTATGAATTAGTTAAATAGGCTCCAGAAGAGAATTTTAAGTGAGCAAACCGAGGTAAGTTTACTCAAAATTTCTTTATAAGGGGGGAGGTATTGTGACAAAACCCTGGAAACAGGAGTAATGAATATACAAATCATCAGCCAATCCCAGCAGGAGGGCGGGGAATGGTATGATATAAAAAGGGTGGAGCCTAGTCAGTTGAGGCAGTTGAGTTGAGTTGAGTTAAGTTGAAGGTTTTGAGAGTGAGTGCTGGGACAGAGCACTGCTCTGTGAGAGTTCTATCAGGCAGTGAGGGCTATACTGTTTACTAGTTATTAAAGACAGGGGGGCTGGAAGAGTTGATTAAATCCATTATATGTTAAAGGCAACACATACCATCCTCAGATATTGTTATATTTATTATTTTCTCAATAAACTTTGTTATTATTTTTATATTATACATCTGAGTCTGTCCCAATTCATGAGGCAACGATTTTAAAAGGTGGCAGTATTACCATTTCCATCACAATTACATGTGTAAAAGGGAGGTGTCATCACAATTTGGTGGCACAGCAGTGGGATGTCGAAATAAACCTGGTTGTGCCTTTGAAAACCCAGTCTGTGAAAGGGGTGATGTCACAATTACCTTGGGAGATGGTGAGTGCTCCAGTGCACGAGTGCTGGAGACATTCAAGAGAAAACTGTATCACCATTTGTCAGGATTGATTTAACTTGGATTCTTGCATTGAGCAGGATTGGACTAGATGGTTTTATAGGATTTTCCCAATTCAATTCTTCTTTGATTGTGTCTCTGTAGGAAAATGAGTCCACACATAGACACACGTTATTGGGTTTTTCATGAAGCCAGGCCTCCGGCGTTTGCAATCTCTCTCTGCAATCTCTCTCACACCCCCACCAGAGGCCTGACACTTTTATTAGCTATAAGAGGCAGGGTTACAGATATGGCGTGGTATCCTACGTGTCAGCCTGTCATAGGCTTGATGGACTCCTGGGAAGGGCTTTCTGTGACGTGGAGTGTCACCTAGCGAGGGACTGAATGATGGATAACTCTCAGCAGCTTGTTATTTCCTGACCTCTCATTTCATGACGTGAGCAGGGCAGGAAGGGGGATGATGGATGCTCTTGTTTGTTCCTATGGGCATGTCATGGGAGGAAGAGATAACCAGCCACCTGCTTCCTGAGTGTCAGATACCATGGGTTCTATTGTCCTCTCCCAGGGCTTCCCTGTGCAGGAGAGGGTCAATATTCCCACAGGGCCCTTTGCAGGAAGCTTCCTGGGTGCATATTAATATTTCCCAAGTTGGAATCCCTACATGTCTCTTAATACCAGTCCGCTGCATCTGGCATTTTAAAGTACTCTCATTTTAAGCCTGGATAGAATATGTATTCCCACCTGTGATGGACTTTTGCTCCAGAAATCTGTCCAATCCCCTTTTAAAAGCATCTAGGCTAGATGCCATAACCACATCCTGCAGCAAGGAGTTCCATAGATGTCATCTGCAAACATGGGCACCTCACTATTTGTTACATTCATTTATGGAGAGATTGAAAAGCACCAGTCCCAGGACAGATCTTGGGCCCTCTCCATTGTGAAAATTGCCCATTGATACCAACTCTCCATTTCCTGGTTCTCAACCAATTCCCAATCCATAGGAAAACCTATCCTCTTATCCACTGACTGTGGAATTTTCTCAGCAGCTTATGGTGAGGAACTGTGTCAAATGCCTTCTGAAAATCCAGATAATATCCATTGATTCTGCTGCATCCACATACCTGTTGACCTTTTCAAAGAATTCTAAAAGTTTTGTCAGACAAACCCTCCCTTACAGAACCCATGCTGATTTCCTCTCAGCAAGACTTGTTCTTCTATGTAATTTAAAACTTAATCTTGGATTAGGCTTTCCATCATTTTCCGTAAAAACAGATGTTAGGGTAACCAGTGTGTAGTTTCCCGGGTCCCCCAGGAAACTAACTATTGGTTTCTCCATTTTTTAAAATTTTCCCCCAACACTAATTGGCCCATCCAGTTGGGTTTTGGGGGGGGGGTGACAGAGATTAACACATAGCATAGATAGCCTATAATGCAGCCAAGAGGCTCAACCTTATGAACAGGGATTTAATACTTTTAAAAATGTATTATTTATTTTAATTGTTTTTGAGTTTTTTTACCCTGCCTTTCTTCTTGGAAAAGGACCCAATGCTAAGGTGTAATTCCTTGGTAGCAAATCTTTAGACATACAGTACATTGAGGCCAGACAGCTAGAGTAAGCAATTGCACAATCATTTTTATCTCTTTTCAAATTGTGTTAGCTAAATGTTCATATATTCTTTTTTTACTATATATTTTTAAAAAAACCTTTTGGGGTGTCATTCATGGAGGGATAACATCTGCCTTCCATTCTTTGGTGCATTTTCCTGTTTCTTTTTTCTACCTGCCCTTTCCCCAGATTGTATTTGGTTAATGCTTGTATCTATTACATAATACCAGTCCAATTTTTTTTTAAAAAATTGATTGACTGTGCCTGGTAGTTTTGAACAACCACAATCACAACGAGGAGGAGGAGGAGGAGATGGTGGTGGTGGTGGATAGTGTGCTATCAAGTTAATACTAATATTTGGCAACCCCTTTCAAGGTTTTATAGGTAAAAGAGTACTCAGCAGTAATTTTCTATTCCCTTCTGGGAGCATGCTGGGACACTTTATCTTGGCCAAGGCTGGCTGTTCTGGGAAGCACAGTGTGTAATTGAATTCCCAAGTGTTGGTTCCATAGTAGAGATGGGCATGGAACGAACAATTTTTCGTTTCCATTACCGTTTGTCGTTTCCGTTACGTAACGAAACGACAAACAAAAAATATGATGAAAATGAAACGAAACGAACAGAACCACGAAAATTGTGTTCGTTACGTTTCATTTCCGTTACTGGCGGCACACAATGAAATGAGCTAATTTAAATGTTTAAAAATGCCCTGGACATCTATAAAAATGCAGCAATAACTATACTGTCTGATAATACCTACCAGGGGGGTTGGGGTCCTTAAAAGGTGCATTTATGTCTTTTCTCAGATTGCTGTATTTTTTCCTTTAAGGGAAGTTAGGGGACATTGACCCAAAATGGCTCCCAGATGCCTAATATTGATTTCTTGGGTATTAAAACACCCTGGACATCCATAAAAATGCAGCAATAATGCGATAATTATTTGAAATTATTACCTACCAGGGGGTTGAGGTCCTTAAAATGTTTGTTTTTGTCTTATCCCATCACAATGTATTTTTCTTTTCCCTTTAAGGATGACATAATGGATGTCACCACACTCCAGCCACAACATGGAGGCAAGCCATGTGATGGGATCATGTAAATTCTTGGACAACTTCAACCAATAGCATGCCCAGGTGACAGACTGGGCAGGTCTGGCAGCCACAGAGGGCATAAAAAGCTCTGGCAGCCCCCGTCCTCCTTGCAGTCTCCAGTGGGAGTTAGGGAAATGCTTTAAAAATCACGCAAAAGCGGGTAGAAATGACAAACGAATAAACGAAAAACGGAAATGAAAATTTTTCAAAATTTCACGACAAACGACAAACGAAACACCATTTTTTATTCATGCCCATCTCTATTCCATAGTACTGAACTCACTGGGTTATCCAGCAAAAATGAGTTGCTGAGGAACATAAGCAGAAAGATGTTGTTTCCTCATGTTGCATTTGTTGAGTCCCCTACAGACACCTGTTCGCCACTGTGGAAGTGTATGCTGGACTAAAGAGGCCTCTGGTTGGATCCAGAATGAGGAAAACCATGAAATAAGAGGTTTTACAGGTGGAGGAGAAAATGTGCTAAATGCACTCACATCTCTGCTCTTTCAGACCAGCTCTAGTTTGGATGAGAACCAAAAGAAACCACCATTGCCATGCGACTTCATTTCTCCTCCACAGAAATGGTGTGCGCGGGGGGGGGGGGGAGGAAAACCTTTTTCAGAAGCAGGATTTATGTTCTTTGTTTGTTTGTCCAGAAGAGATGATGCCTTAAAAGCCTGGTGTTATGGTGTTATTCCAGGAGCATGATCTGTATTAGGACACAAATGACCTCTACGCTTTTAAGGTTTGCTAAACCTTAAATTTAAGATACCTGTTTCGCAGGGGGAAAAGTATCTGCAACAATAACTTTTTTATGTTGCAACTTATGTTTAATGAGTATATTGCACATGTAATGATACACTGAATCAGTGTGAAGCCTCAAATAATGATTTCTGTTGGCACTATAAAAGGAATGTAATTTTTCTTGTTGAAATACCATTTTTCAGTTACTGCATGACTGATGTGGTAATTATCCCCTACACCTGGGATTTAAATCCAATCCTACAAGCCCATTTTCTGTTTGCAAGCTGTCAGACTGATGCATAGGCTTTGTTCTTATCTGGCAGTAGGAGAGGAATCGGTAATTCAGAAACAACAAAGTCACTGATGGGTCATCATGTAATCTGCACTGAAAATTGCAATCTGTAATGAGATTGGAAACACAGATGAGGTGACTAAAATTGATTACCTACCATAGCTGAAAATTTTCAATTTTATTGCACAAATATGATCAAAAGTAGTCCATAAGTTTTGGGAGATTAGTGGTGAAAGAATAAAGATTACTTTAAAATTAAGTGAAAGAGATAAGTTATTAAAATGTAAATTTATTTTGCTTCAGAGCAATGTAATTCATCTTCAAGGTAATCCATATTCTCACATTTATTTTGTTTTAGCTCTCATTTTGCCATATGTGAATCTGTTGCTTGCAGGAGAGCAGTACATGCATCTGCTTATCTCTCTCCTGCAAAAGTGGGGGGAGAGCGAACACAAAATATCAGTATTGAAAGGTGAAGAACTACTGAAGTCACTAAACACTTTATATTGTATGACATGGTCGTCTGATGCAAGGTTATTCTCCCCCCTCCTTTTCTTTCTCAGCAGGATCACAAAAATGATTTCCAATAGTGTAGTAAACATAGGCCTCTTGCTAATGCCATCTAGCAATACAGCTCCTAGGCAACTGTGTATGTGTCAGAGCACAATATTTTGAATTTCCAGTACAGAAACTGTATCAGCGACAAGAATATCAATGATAGGGCTCTGAAATAATGGTATTCAAAGCCTGTATATCAAGTATTGGTCAATAGTAATGAGAGGCATTAACAACTAAATACAGTGTGAAGGAAAGAGGATAGTCTTGCTATCTATTTATGGACCAATCTATTTATCTGAATGTTACCACACGTACATTTTGAAGCCACTGCCTCATATTAGTGAATGCTGAAAACCTCATTCAGACAAGGTGGGTCTAGCTATCTTGTCACTGATACAGTGTGATGATAACTTCTTTTCCTCTCACTGACAGCCTAATCTTTATAGCCAATTTTCAGAATAGCTTTTCAATTTGCATAGAATTATAGAATGACTGAGTTGGAAGGGGCCTATAAAGGCATTGAGTCCAACCTTCTCCTCAATACAGGGGTCAAAGTCAAAGGATATCTAGCAGATGATGGACAAAATTACTCTCAGATACCTCTAGTGTTGGAGCATTCACCACCTCCTAAGGTAATTGGTTCTGTTTTTGTACTGCTCTAAGAGTTAAGAATTTTTTTCTGTTATTCAGCCTAAACCTCCAGTAGATACTGTAGTTTCAGCCCATTATTATGTGTCAAGCAGTATGGGATGATTGAGAACAGATCCTGATTATCCTCTGTACGATTTTCATTCAAATATTTGATAACTGCTGCTATTGATCTGGAGCATATTAAAAACCTGTTCCCCTTGCCTGCCCTGTCTTAATGGATGTATTTCATCTCCTACAGCCTGAGGATGTGGTCAGGAGTCTTGGGGAGATGAGGGCCACCACATGTTGTTGTACCCTTGACCTTCCTGGCTCATAAAAGCTGCCAGAGAGGTTTTGGCAGACTGGTTATGAAGAGTAGCGTGAATAACTCCTTGCAACAGGGCAGGATTCCTGCATGCTTGAAGGAGGTAATAGTAAAACTGCTGTTTAAAAAGCCCTTTTTAGATCAAAAAATACTGAACAATTACCGACCGGTAGCTAACATTCCATTCTTGGGTAAAGTACTAGAATGGGTTGTGGCTTCGCAGCTCCAAAGGCTTCTTGATGAAATAAACTATCTGAGGCCAGCTCAATCTGGCTTCAGGCCTGGCTATGGGACTGAGACGGCACTGGTTGCCTTGGTAGATGACCTACGCAGGGAAATGGATAGGGGATCTGTGTCCCTTTTGGTCTTACTGGACCTCTCAGCTGCTTTTGACACTATCGACCACAGCATCCTCCTGAGCTGTCTCTCTGAAATGGGACTTAGGGACACTGTCTTACAGTGGCTTCAGTCCTTCCTGCAGGAGAGAACGCAGAAAGTAGTGTTAGGGGACTCATGCTCAACACCATGGTCACTGACCTGTGAGATCCCTCAGGTCTCCTATGTTATTGAACATTTATATGAAACCACTGGCAGAAATTATTCGGAGTTTTGGGGTTAAGTGTCCCCGGTATGACGATGAAACTCAACTCTTCCTCTCATCGCCTCCGGATTTCAAGGAAGCTATTTCAACTTTAGATCACTGCTTAGCTTCGGTAATGAACTGGATGAGGAAGAACAAACTGAAACTAAACCAAAACAAAACAGAGCTGCTTCTGTTCAGTCAAAAAGGAGATCAAGGGATAGGCACACAACCTGTACTGGATGGGATTACCCCCCCCCCAATTGAAAATAGGTGCATAAGTTTGGGGGTGCTCCTGGACTCATCCTTGAGCCCAGGTCACAGCTGTGGCCAGGAGTCCTTTTGCACAACTAAAACTAGTATGCCAGTTATGCCCGTTTCTTGAGAAACCTGCTCTGGCCAGTGTGACACATGCCCTAGTGACCTCCCAGCTGGACTACTGTAACGTGCTCTATATGGGGCTACCAATAGAAAGTCTCAGGAAACTTCAATGGGTCTAGAAGAGTCAGACGTGACTGAACAGCTGAACAACAAGTTCCTGACTGGTTCTTAAAGGTAATTTCTCAACTAATCTAAGGAAGGCTACAAAGAGATTGCTCCTCTCTGAAGCAAACTATCAATGTAGCACCATAGGTCTGGGTTAGGGTTAGGGTTAGTACTTCTGCTCCAGCTATGCAACAATCCAGGCAGGAGCTCAGGCTGCCCATCCCCACCTCCTCTGGCAGCCAACCACACTGTTGAGGTGTTGGGTTGGGCATTCTCCCAGGGCAGCTGATGAGTGATTGGCTGCCTGAGGAAGCAGGGATGGGCTGGGCACTTTTGGGGATGTTTGGCCATGTTCTGGAAGTTTTTCTTCCTTGACATTTCACCAGACTCTGTGGCTGGCATCTTCAGAGGGAAAGGAGGCCTCTAGCCCTGATCTTCTTAGTATGGATGAACTCCTTCGTAAGGATGACCCACTAGTGTACAAAGAACAGGCCATGTGAGATATAGTTTCCATGGCCTTGGCTCTGCTTCTTCGGTGAATGGTCCAAATGGGAGGCTGGGCTAGCACAAATCATTTAACCCAGTGGTTCTCATCTTTGTGTCCCCAAGATGTTCTGGGACTACAACTCAAGTAATCCTGTTCTGCTCATCTAGTGGTGAAGGCATCTGGGAGGTTTAGTCCATGATCATGTGGGAACCCAAAGCTGGGAACCACTGTCTTAAGGAAATGAAAGAAGGATTTTTTTAATTACCCAAGCTCATGGTAACAGTGATTGCTATCCATAAAAGTTATGAAAACATTAGGAGCCTCTCCAGGAGTTTTTCCCAGTGTAGGGGCAGGGGGTGAAGCTGTAAAGTGATACGTCAGAGCAGTCTACCCACGTAGCATGCACTATGACACCACAGCATGCTTATACATATATATTAAAATAATAAATACATTTCAGATTCTAGAAAGGACTGTCATTCCACCACAACCAGCACACACCTCTGGAAAGAATTAAGTATGGCAAAAAAGCCTTCTGTCTATTTGTTTGTTTTAGTTTAAAAAATTAAAAATGCTGCTGGCTATACCAAACATTCTCTTTGGGTCCTGGCCAAGATAGATACACGGGGTCCATGAAAATGTTCATCTTTCTGCTGTTAAGTATAATTAATTCAAATCTGCACTACTTGTATGCAGATTCTCTGTGCCATCATGCTGCTTCTTGAGCATTTCTTTTTGTTTTGCTTTGCTTTGTTTCCTATCTTTTCTATTTGGCTGCAAAAAGAAGCCACCTGCAGTATTCTTATTACGCTAATTCATAGCTTCAGCAGACCTTGGATTCTGCACTAGCAACTTCAACCAACCAACCAACCCTGCACTCTTCTCTGGTCTATCCACAAAACATGTCTATCTGATTATGCTTGTTTGCCACAATATTTATCTTTCCAAGAGCTTTCATTACCCAAGCATTCATGCAAAACCATTTAGCAGATCTTTTAATAGTGTGGCCAAACAATTCATTTTCTTCTATCAGTGTTTCCTTGAGCTTTTTGAAGCCCTTATTTCCATTTGGGCTTCATGCATCTGGATGCATGTTGATGATAGTACAGTAGGACCCCAGTATCCGCTGGGGATCGGTTCCAGGTCTTCCCATGGATAATGAAAACCGTGGATAAGAAAGAACACCCCAAAATCCCCAAAACTTCTGTTTTGTGACAGTAGCTTGCTTTACAGCTGCTGTTTGTGACAGTAGTTTGCTCTACAGCTGCTGTTTGTTACAGTAGCTTGCTTTACAGATGCTGTTTTATGATAGTACCTTGCTTTGCAGGTCCTGAATTATTTATTCAATTTTCAGACGTGGATAACTGAATCAGTGGATAATAAATCAGTGGATATGGGGTTCCTACTGTAATCTATTTCTATAGCGACACTACTGCTTATATACCACCCCATACTGCTTAGAGCATGCTCTCTGTCCTCTATAACCTAAGGTTACACATTAACCCTCCCTCCCTGTGAACTGGGTACTCAGTTTATAATCCATGGAAGGATGGAAGGCTGAGACAATCTTGGGCCAGCTACTGAACCCAGGATCAAACTCAGGTTGTGAGCAGAGCCTTAATTGAAATACTGCAGTTTAACCATTGTACCATGAGGCTCTTCTTAGGGCAGTGTTGGCAAACCTATGGCACAAGTGCCAAAGGTGGAACTCAGAGCCTTTTCAGAAGTCAAAAGAGCCATCAAACCAAAAGAAACAAAACCAAACTGAAAAAGAAAAACAGCCTCCAACAAACAAAGCATTTCTGCCATACATACAAGGAGTCATGGACCGCATGGAAAAAGTGTTGAAAAAATACAACCTACAATCAATGTTGAGACCCACCACAAAAATACAACAGACACTACGGTCAGCAAAGGATAATAGGAACCCACTTGCCACTGTATGAGTATACAAGATAACTTGTAGTTGTGGTCAGATATACAGTGGGAACCACAAAGAGAAGCATCTAGACTAGAATCAAATAACATGAAAGACACTTCAGACTAAAACAACCAGAAAAATCAGCAGTAGCTGAACACACCCTGAAAAAAACTGGACATGAAATCCTCTTCCATGACACAGAGGTACTGGATAACACTAATCACTATGTCAGACTACACAGGGAAGCCATTGTAATCCACAAACATAAGCACACTTTCAACAAAAAAGAAGAAAGTCTAAAAATCAACAAAGCCTGGCTTCCAGTACTGAAAACTACAGTCTGCAAAATGGCAAAGGTCAATGATTCCCACCCAGCCAGAAGCAACAGTGATCAGTTCACACAAAGAACAGCTAAATACACCCATCAACCACAGACAAGGATCGCTGCCATCCCTAATTGCAGTGAAATGTCTTAATCCCTTCATCACAATACAATGACTAACACCTATTCTCCTGCATAGGACAAGTTTCCTCTTTCCCACAACTTAAAAAACCCCGAAGTCTCACTCACTCTATATCCCAGAGAACTCCTAGTTCCCTGAGCTCCTTTTCCTCTGGAGATGCCAGCCACAGAGTCTGGTGAAACGTCAAGGAAGAAAAACTTCCAGAACACAGCCAAACATCCAAAAAAAACTCACAACAACGATCAGATCCCAGCTGTGAAAGCCTTTGATAATACATTGTTCTAGATAAAGTGAATAAATGAATACCTTCAGTGTTTCAGGTAGCTGTGGCCCCAACAATACTTTCTTAATTTCCCTATCATAAGTAGTAAAATAAAGCCAACAATTACATTCTGCTAGATTAAGCCATTGGTTGCAGCAGTAGTTTACAGTGTATACAAGCATTACTGAATTTGTGAGAGGTAGGCTGTACAAAGCTCATGTGGTTTAATTCATAGAGTGTTGGACAAAAGTTCAGAAAAGTTGGATTCAAATCGCTACTTGACTATGGAATCTCACTGTGGGGTGGAGAGTGTTATGTTTCTCCTTGAGCATCTCGTGAACCTTGAAAATCCTAATAGGGTTGCCATGAGCTGAAAGTAGCTTGGCAGCACGCAGCAAGAGGTCATTATGGGAAAGAATGTCACGCTTCATTAAAACTGCATATCCAGATTCCAAAATGCCAAAATGTGCTGAATGCTGTTTATTAAAATTAAACTTCTAGACTAAATTAAGAGAAACAACCTCTTAAATTTAGAAACATTAATTCTTTTTAAACCGATAAATTAATCCTCATTAACACACATCAAAAAGAAAAAACCCTCAGTATCAGTAATTAGTAAACTGCATATAGAGGAAGGGAAAAATTTGGGGGAAAGAACGTGTGTGGAGCAAGCATAACATAAACAATTTCAAAAGCAATTATTTATTGCTTTTTTAAAAATTAAGCCGGAGAAGGCGGTGGCATGTGTGTGTGAGAGAGAGAGTGTGTGTGCCACAGAACCAGGACAGAATTGATAAAATGGGGGTGTCGTTTTCTTCTGCTTACTGAAGCCCAGCATATGACATTGCCTTCTACTCTCACCCTTGCCTGCTTGAGATGAGTATCTCATGCTCCCTAAATCTAGAAGCTGCAGGAATTTCAAAATTATTGTCTTCCTTAGGAACACAGGCAACTACAGCAATGTTTTTCTTCGGTTTCCATCTCACTTTCTTGTTTCTTGGGGTGACGTTATCTGTGATGTGAAGTGGATGTTGGCCATAATATGGCAAGATTTACACAGCATCGCCAGAAATTGTGGAACAAGTTATGTTGTCATTCTGTTATTTTGAATGTCCCAGGACCTAGAAGTACCTGAGTCACACACTTGACTGTGCACTCAGTTGTGCACCCAGGCAAAGGCAGTCAGGCAGAAAACTGCTTGCACAGCTTTGCTTATGCAAGTGGCATTTTGCAGTTCTAGATAATATGTTCTGTGTGTAGTATTTTTGCTGGAGCCTAGTCTGGAGTGGATCAACAGCACACAGCCAGCTCAGGATAATACCTATCTTTACCTAGCTTTTAGAACATGATACATCCCTTGTTCACATAGTTGCTAAAAGAAAGAAAATCTCTAGGTGAAATTGTAATGCACCCCCACTCCCTACATGTGTGGACACGGGCAGTGTGTTGTGGGAGGATCCTGATGAAAGAAAACTCGAGTCCAGTTGTCCAACCAGCGGAGCAATCTCTCTCCCCTTGCCATTGGCACGTTTTATTACATATCATTTACATCCCAGAGTATGTGCAGCATCAGTGATTGGTTACAAGGGAAAGGGTGGCATATGCTGGTTGGCTGCTGTATAGGGAATTGCCTCGTGAACAGAGCATGCTTTGCACAGTTATTGATTACAATAACACATGTCCTTGCTGTTTACAGATGGGAGGTGAGTTAATGAGAAGTAGACAATAATAGGTAAAGGGAAATGAAAAGCAAGCAGGATTAGAAGGGTAGTTATCCCAGTAACCAAGAGTAAATGAATGAAAGATGAGCAGAGCAGAGTCAGAGTCAGAAAACAGGCTGAGTAAATTAAAAGTAAATAGTGCTTATCTAAATAGTAAGTAATAGGTGGACGAAATTTACCCAAGCTGGTTTGGGGGAATTACAAGGTCTGCAAACATGTGGATTCAGCTAGAGTTCATCAGGAGGGTTTTCCCTTCTCGTGAAATGCCCTCTATCAGACTCCATCTCTCTCTCTCTCTCTCTCTCTCTCTCTCTCTCTCTCTCTCTCTCTCTCTCTCTCTCTCTCTCTCTCTCTCTCTCTGTGTATTTTGTTTTTCAAAAATATTGGGGGTGGGGAGCTTGACTCTCACCAACCATATTCATTGTGCCCATTTCAAATCAGCCCCAAAATGCCTACCTGTGAATTATAAAGGATTTCTCTCAGAGTGAGATGCTCCTCATTACATATATCTTTAGCAGTAATAACTCTTTGATGTCTTATGTCTGTGTATATCAAAAATTACTATAAGTACAGTACCTTGACATGTGATGTTGAGCTGCCCATGCTAGCAAGAAGATAGCAAAGAAGCTGGGAGATGAGAAGCAGGACATTTTGGGCTGCAAAAGAATGGCTTATCAGTGCTTCTTTTAGATCTTGTATATTTTAGCTTTACCCAAAAGTTTTCTTTGTAGATTGATGCATTATTCATCCTTTCTATGTCTTTTGATATTTATAAAAATCTCACACCAGCTTCCTACTTCCTGAATTTGACGAAGATGCAGTTCTAGATTTCTGTTTAGCTATCTCTCTTTTTCCTCATTACAGAAATGGGTTAATAGTAGTAGTCCAGAGTTGACTGTCTTTTGGGACACAAGTAATATCTCACTCTACGAGAAGTGTCAATGAGTTCATCCTGGATGCTCCTTACAAACATTGACATTTCTCTATCCTATGTAGAGCATTTGGCAATCCTTCATCATGGCTGCTGAGTCTAACACATTTATTCTTGTTAGAAAGCAATAAGTCTTAATTTTTTTTTTAAAGGCAGCCCTCTCTGTTTTGAGTGATAGCTAGATATGATTTGTCAGTGATAGACCGCGGCTGGAAGGAACAGCAAACAACACCCTGTCAATATTACATTTCAGAGGAACGCATTTGAGTGGGGGGGGGAGGAGAAGGCCAGGAAAGGTAGGATTAAAAAAATCCCTTTTAGCAATTTATTGTCTCACTACGAAGCACGAGACACCTGCCACCTGACAGCACAATATACAATTAGGCAAGGAGGGCTGATTTTTTTTTGTCACTCAGCAATGTCATGGTGTAATTTTACCTTTCATTATTTCAAGAGAAAGCGGTGGTTTAGAGTTTATTAGTGATTAATCAAGCCCTCCATTTCACAGAAAAGATCTCCGGCATACAACAAAGGCATTTGAGAGAAAGGGGTCTTTTCCCTACCTTCACAATACCTTTTGGGTGGTGTTTTTTTAAAAGGACTAAAAAAAAAACTTGTGATGAATTTTATAAGAAAATATGCACCTTGCGTAATTTGTCAAGGAAGTGTAAGCTGTGATGCCAATAAGACAAACCTCTCTTCCCAGCAAAGCTTCATTTAACTATCAAAGAATAACAATGCCTGTGAGGGATGAACAGAACATTCTTACCATTTTTCAGCTCTTTTATGTTTTCTTCATAATGGCAACTGTCTTGCTTGATGTATCACCACACTGGTGTTCTCACCTGCTCGTTGTCATTCAGCCACTAAATGAGGAGAATAAATATGTATAATTCTTTCAAAACTACATTATAATGACCAAAGCTGGCATATTTTATAAGATATCCCACCAGACCCTGATTACTCTGTGAAGCTGGCATTCAGGTTTTAGGAGCTGGATGTTGATCGCTCTTTGCCAACATCCTTGGTGCATATAATTAATATGTATAATGAAGAGGAAAAACCCTGAGTAGAGTTAGAATTGCTTCTTTTTATTTATCAGTCATTTAGAGATAAGCATTAATTCATGTTGGGGTAACATCTCTCTCTCTCTCTTTTTCCCTAGTGGATGATTAAATTATGCAATATTTGGAACTAACTCCTATAGGAACTACCATTTCAGATTTTTATTACCAAACAGGGACCCCAGTGGTTTTGATGTAATTAATTCTGTATCTTGATACTGGGGAGAATATATGGCGTATTGTGTTTGTAATTTTGGGAACTTTACAGCCATTTGTTTTAACAGCTCCACTAAAGCCATAATCCTTTTAATTTTTTAATTTTTAATTTTTTTGGAAGGTGGAGGGTTCCTTTCTAATATATGAGAAGGAGATATAGTCTCGAGAGAGAGATTCAAAATTAAACTGATGTGTTAAATCTCAGTACTGAATAATTTTAACAATTCAACATAATGTTACAGATAAAACTTAAGAGAAATAACCATTGGAGATTGGTCTCTAAATTTAGCAAAATAAGAGAGTTGGTATCAGGGCTTCAAAGACAGACTGGTGGGGTCCATGTGGTGCCACGGAGGCAAGCAGGCAAGTAAACACAGCTTTCATGCAAAAACCTTTGCATTGAGCCAGTGATCCCTCATACCAACTTGGAATGAGAATGGCCAGATTTTAAAAACCCCTCATACAATCAGTGGCAAATCTCTGGCACTCCAGATGTTTTAGAACACAAGTCACAGAATTCCGAGCCTGTATTGCCAATGACAAAGGACTGTAGGAGTTGGGGTCCAAAACATCTGGAGTGCTGAAGATTCGCCACCACTGACACAGGTGCATGCAGCAGATCAAAACTTTCCCTCCAGGATTGCTATCTCTGCAGTTTGTCTCCATTTACCTGCTGAATCAGAGGAATATGTTGAGACTTGTCAGAGGAATATGTTGAGACTTGGCCTGGCACTGTGAGACTGAGCAACCCTGGCAGGCATGGTATTCGGGCTGTGGACATCTAGAAGCTGAAACTCACTCCTTTGTAAAACACATGTATCAGCTGGTTTGCAGTTTATTTGAAAATCCTTTTCTCTTTACTGGAACTCCAGGACCACCAGCTGCAATGCATTCTGAGGATTTGGAGCCCAATGCTCCAATGCTCTGAGCAGAGCATCAGAACTGAACATAGCAGACAGCTCCGTCATCTTTGGTTGCTCACTTGAAGCCCTCTCCATTCTTCCTGAAATAGAACCAATGGTGGTAGAGAATCATTTTCAGGGCCAGGCTTATCACTAGGCTTATCACTAGATCAGTCATGTCCAAACTTCGACCCTCCTGATGTTTTTGACCACAACTCCCACAAATCTAAGCTTAGATTGCCAATGACAAAGGACTGTGGCAGTTGTGGTCCAAAACATCTAGAGGGATGAAGTTTGGACATGCCTGCACTAGGTCTTGAGCTAGATTCAAGATTTACCTTCTGATATTGAAAGGGCAGTTCTTGCAGTATGCACCACTTCCCAGTTTGTGAGAATCTGCCCCAGGTTCCATTCAATTCAGTTATTTCCCGCATGATTTTTCCATGAGGCCAACAGCCCTTTTGCCTGCATCAAATTCTGAAACTAATTCATCAGAATACCCTTCCTGAATGGATGGCTCAAATCCTAGCTCTTGGCAAAAAAGTTTTTCACATCTGTGGAGTCCTTCATTCTTCTGATGGTTCAGTTGATTGAGGATGACCCTCCCTATTCATTTGTGGATGACAACAAAGAAGCAATCAGTATAAGCACTGCCCATAAGTCGATGGCTTTTAGCTAACCCAAGGGATAGATTGACAACATTACTGCAAATGGATAATGCATTCCATTCATTGTTTATTACTAAAAATAATAATATATTCACAATGATGTGAGTCATTATTTGAGGGTACTTTGTTAGTAACGTCCTACTGATGTATTATGTTTAATTATTGCTTACATATCTTAAAGTATTAAAAATAGACAAGTGGCTAGATATACCTCCAAGTGATCTAAAATAATGAGTAAACTTTATTTGTTAAACTTAGTGTTAACATTGAATAAAAATGGATATCATTATGTCTGTTTTTAAGCTTTGAATCAAAGCAAAGTCTCCTCCCATCCATTCTCCCCCTCATTCCTGCATAGCTTTCTGCTGCTGCTAAAAATGAACATTACAACCACAATCCCTTCTCTGATATTAGTCTAGCATTCCTTCTTTAAGCCTCTCACCTTCTTTTTTGGCAGTCACTCTACAAAAGGGTTTTCTACATATTCTTGACAACTTTCTTTGACAGGGGCCTAACCCCCTTTCCACATTTAATCCTCATAGATCTGCTGAAGCAGCTAAACTGAAATCTTGCCATCAAACGAAATTCTGAAACTCTAGTATTTCATCCTAGAACCCTGCAGTCTGTCTTGTTCTTCTCTCCAGGATGGTGGGGGTGGGGGTTGAATTTTATAAATGTCAGCTAATCCTTGGTAGCTATTTTCACTATTAATATTTCCCCGGAGACATCTTAAAAGCAAAAAAGCAAAGTGTTCTGCTTATATACTGCCCCATAGTGCTTCAAGCACTCTCTGGGCAGTTTACAATTTAATTATGCAGGCCACACATTGCCCCCACCCACCACCATGAGCTGGGTACTCATTTTACCAACCTCAGAAGAATGGAAGGTTGAGTCAACCATGAGTCGGCTACCTGGGA
Organism: Phrynocephalus guinanensis; assembly: GCA_037367245.1. Taxonomy (NCBI): domain Eukaryota; kingdom Metazoa; phylum Chordata; class Lepidosauria; order Squamata; family Agamidae; genus Phrynocephalus; species Phrynocephalus guinanensis. The sequence continues at coordinate 154,915,310 of CM074732.1, read as the reverse complement.
TTGAACCCCAGGTTGTGAGCACAGTTTTCGCTGTAGTACAGGCATTTTACCACTGTACCATGAGGGAGTAATAAGGATGTGTTCCATAGTCAAAGAAAAAAGTCTTAGTTTTAGTTGGGGGAGAGTTTTTGGAATGGATCCAACCACCGGGGGAGAAGTTTTGGGCCAAAGTGACAGCCATATTTGGAATGCAGTTGCCCTGTAACCAGTTTTCCATGTTAAATGGCACATTTGGGGAGAAGGCAAAATATTGGATAACACTCCATTACCCAATATATTGGTGGAAAGTATGAGAGGACAAGGTCAAAAGAAGAGAAAGTTAGAGACCTTTCACCTCACATCTTATTTCATGCCTCTGTATTATTAAACATTTAGATGAAGAACTGGGTGAAGAGCAACCAATGTACAGTATTTATGCTCCAACACAGAAGAAGCAGTCAAGACCTTAAATACTGCCTGAACTTCATAGTGTATTGAATGAGGGTGACTAAGCTGGAACCAAATCATGACAAAATGGAGGTGCTTCGGTCAGTAGAAAGTTAGAAACAGGGATTCAACCTGTTCTAGAAGGGGTTGCACTTCCCCTGACAAGCCAAGCTCATAATTTGGGACTGGTCCTTGTCTGCGCACTGTCCCAGATGGCAAGAGCAACAATGAACACCTCTTATAATCTTGTTAAGTTAAAAATTAGTATGAAGCCTATGTTATCAAAAGAATCTGTTTTCTCGTCTCATAACAGCACTGATGATTATTCTGGAGACGGGTTTACTTCCAGAGTAAGGACAACTATGGTCGAACATCTATACAATTTGGGCCAAGCTTTTATGGTAAAGGTAATGCATGTAATGATCTTGTTGGTGTCAATGAGATTAAGTCCTTAATTTTATAGGTTATATTCTGCATGATAGCTTTTCTTTCTATAAAACTTATAAAGATGCTGAAAAAACATGCAAGGAAGCTCTCTGAAGAGAAAGTTCACAATATAATGTTGAGGGAGAAAAGCATGTGAAGCCCCTAAAAAATCTTACTTAAAACAGTTGCAGCATTCTGGTTTTTCTTCAACAAATGGAATTGAAGGATTTATCAGAGTTAAGCTTAGCAGCCCTTTATTTTCCAAATGCAAGGAAAACCACACACACACATTATAAAACTTATTAATGAAAGACACTGTGGCGATGGACCCAAATGGGAGCAGGACATGTTAATTCACAGATGGCTGTGCTACGGGCAAATGTTTGCAGCAGCTGAAAGTGGGTACTGTACACACCTGGAGGGCCACACTTTGCTGTTAAATCTCCCAAAACCATTTGAGTTGCTTAGAATTATTCGGCCAAGGAAAACTCTTCCTTTGCCAGGACTGTAACTCCTCATGAGCTAATGGATTTACTTGCTCAAAATTCAGGTCAGCAACAGTTGCCACTACAACAATTATTTCATAATTTTAGAACATCTTGTGTTCACTTCTCTATGAACAATGTCAATGACTTGAGAATATATTCTTTCTACTTGCTCACTTTTGTCATATTTTGTTCCTACAATTTTTCCATAGTAAAGCTTTTGGCCTCAAGCTTCTTATTTGTTGAGCCTGTGAAGTGCTTAGCTCTTGAAGGATTTCATGAAAAGTATAACTGTTCTAAATGTAATTGTTTGTTAGTTGTTTTGAGTTTTTTGTGGGGGAACAAGGAGAAACTGCTTGTTCTCTGAGCTCCTTGCCCTCTGAAGATGCCAGCTACAGAGTCTGATGAAACGTCAGGAAGAAAAACTTCCAGAACATGGCCAAACAGCCGAAGAACTCACAACTATCAGATCCTGGCTGTGAAAGCCTTCGGGATTATGTAATTGTTTGTACTACTAAAATGGGGATGATGGCTACAGAATCTTCCAGATCTATTTTTTGGACTTGCAAAGAATACTTGTAGGTTCCAATATCTTAAGATCTTCCTTCTTTATGAATGCAAAACAGAAACAAAGTTTCCAGGTTCTTCATGACAGCAAGTAACTTCATTTTGGGAAGTTTTGCGATTCTACAAATGGGGTTCTATTATTTCCTTTTGAAAACCTTCAACAACATTTCTTGTGATTAGCACAAGCAGTTCTGATAACTTGCAAATTACATTTCCCATATATCAAAAGGCAAAATAGACTTTTAGCATCATACTGACTTGCAATTTCTGCTTATTTTAAAAAAAATGCATGAAGTACAGTGGTACCTCAACTTACGGTCCCTTTAACAACTGAATAATTTGACTTACAAATGCTGCTCTGCACTCTGCATGGTAGCTGACTTTGAGAGATCCGATCTGTCAAGTCACCTATCTTGTGGAGCAGAGAGCAGTGTTCACTGCTCATTGCCACTTCCTCCTCCTTCTTGGTTGCTTCCATCTCTGCAAAAGAGATCGAAGCAACCAAGAAGGAGGAGGTGGCCATCATGCCTCCCTTTCAAACCACCCGGGCTGCCAAAGTTGCATCATTCCCGGGGAACAATGCAACTTAGGGCAGCCTAGGTGGTTTGGAAGGGAAGCGCTTACCTGGAGGTAAGCACTTGCCTTGCAAGGCTCCAGGGCAGCCTTCGGCTGCTTTCCGCTTTCCTGCCACACATATGACTTTGACAGGTTGGACTTGTCAAAGTCATCTCTCTGGCTGGAAAGCAGAAAGCAGCTGAAGGTGCCTCGTAAGCGCTTCCCTTCCAAGGCGCCCGAGCTTCTCCCTCTATCAAGGGCAACCGAAAGCTGCTCTCCGCACACACACACACAGAGAGTTGATTTTGACAGGTCAGACCTGTCAAAGTTGGCTGTCTGGTGGGAAAGCGGAAAGCAGCCTTGGGTTGGGACAGCCTTCCCATAGGAATGCATTGAAAACATATTAATCAGTTCCCTCCAGAATGGATTAATTGATTTTCAATGCATTCCTATGGGAAACCACTGTTCAACTTATGAAGATGCTTTCGGAACAGATTAAAAATGTAAGTCAACGTACCACTGTATATATAATACAGGTTTTATAGTGTCCATAGCTTTACAACAAACAGATGGAAAGGAAGTTAATGTATTCTCGAAGGTTTGCTGTAATTCACTGTTGGAGGCCCGTTCGGAGCAACGCTAGGCCTGGGGTAAGTGCAGGAGGCCTCAAACAGGCCCACACAGCTTGTCCCAGGGGCCCTTGCCTTCAACAGTAATAGAATAGAATAGAATAGAATAGAACAGAAATTTGTTGTTATTGTACATATGCATTGTACATAGAAGTGGTGTTCTAGAACTACATAACCAAAAACAAACAACCAAAAAAAAACACATACAGGTAAACACCATTCTGCTTATAATGACCTAAAATGCTTAAAATTTGCTTGAAGGCTTAAAATGCTTAAAAACATAAAATGCTAAAAAAATCTGCTTAAAATAGACACTAAGCCACAGCCTTTAACCCAGATACTGCTCTAGGGTAAAAACTGTTCTTTAATCTATTTGTTTTTGCCCCCCAAGACCCGAAATAAATAGGCGAGACAACTTCGGATTTGGTACAAACGGGCCACAACTTTATTAATAACTATTCAACTACGTAACTGATAAAGTCAGGATCACTGAAGGGGACCTGATGCCGTAGTGCAAGCTGGTAACAGGGTGGGATGAAATTCCATAGCCAAGAAGCTCCATAATCAATTAGGTGAAACGAGTTAAATCTGGAGCTTAGCACAGCCCTCGGGAGGTCTCCAGTCATATCTAGCTTAATTTGTCCGCTGACGTAGCCAATGTGGATAGACTGATAACGAGGGCTGTGAAGCGCCGTAATGGCTTCAAATTAGCTCACAACTTGAATACGGTTGCCAGCTGCACTACCCGCCATCAAAAGAGACTAGGGCTCTTACCCCAACATGCCGAGCAGCTCGGCCCTCAGGCCCCCTTGCAGGTCAGACAGAAAAATATCCAGGCCCGGGGTAGCTAGGTGAACTCCATCCTTCCGATAGAGATGGGGGGTAAATTCTGAAATATCAGGGTGGAATATAACAGACCCGGCACCATGCCAAAGAAAACAGGCAACCTCGCGATTGACCCAACGAAGGTCATTATTAATCAAAAGGGGGTCATGGGCTGACCGCCACGCCAGGCATGGGATCAACGCGGACCACAAGATGCGAGTGCCAGGGAAATAAAACAAAAATTCAGTCAAGTCCCACAGGATCTTGAGGAGCAAAACAGTGCCATGCACTCGATCCAGGTCATTGCCACCCAAGTGCAGCAACAAGACATCTGGAGGGTTATGCAGGGAAAGACGGCATGCCTAGCTGCAGAACTCTGGCCATCGCATGCCCCTGCGGCCCAACCAGTCGATGGTGGCACACGCGCCCAGGCCCAAATCACGGCCCCACTGGGAAGATGCAGCATACTCAGCTGCCCAGAAGACAAAGCTATGGCCGAAGATGACCACCCTGGCTCTTGTCTTCATAACAGGTCCTGGAACGATAGAAAGATTAAAACGTTCGGGCAAAAGTTAACATTTCGGCAACGGCCACACATAAACACGAAACTTCTGGGACCTCCAACGTCCAATACGCTGGATGTCCTCCACACCATAGCCCAGGGCTGCTGCCGTGGAGGCTGCCCCGATTCTGAATGAATGGGAGCCAAAATGCCATCCCACAATACCGGCCCTGTCGAGGGCCGCAACAGTAATGGTCCAAAACTGGTAACGAGAAAGAGGGGTCCCATCCTGATGAGAAAACAAATACCCAGGAGCATTACCCCGCAGGGCCAGGTAAGCGCTCAGAGCGCGAAAGGGGCATATCACTGGGAGATGGCAAGGGCCAAAAAATAGCTGCTGACCCCTGGCCCACTGATCAGTTTTGGACCGCCGTACACACAACAAAATGCCATCCAGCAATAAACTAATGTCCGACAGGAGAAGGGTCGTGTAAGATACATCAGACCTGGAAGATGCCAGCAACTCGCTGATGCGGAGCGCGGCAAAAAAAGCAACCAGGGCAGCAGCCCGAAAAAGTGCAGCCTCGAAAGAGCCCCCGCAAATAACCGGCCACTGCTCGGTAAGCCGAGCCAAAATCTCAGGAGTAAACGGGGCATGCGTATCCTTAGGTCTCCCCTGCTCCTTAGACCAGCCCTCCAGCATCTTCTGGAGGAGAAAATCATCAGACGGGTGGTCCAAGTGCTGGGCCTTGGCATAAAATGCCAGCGCAGACAATCTGCCCTGGATAGTCCGAGGGGCCAAGCCCTTAAAGTGCAGATGGACTGCAAATTGGATCAGCTGGTCTGGAGTGGCCGGCCACAAAGAAGTAATCCCTTCCTGGGCACAAAATTGGGCATATTCAATGCAGGTGGCCGCATAGGCCCTCCACGTCCTAGGGGCCAGTGCAAGTGTCAGAGCTCAGTGGGCTTCAATCCGCCAAGGGACCATACCTCGTTGGGGAGGGTCACAGGATCGGGAGATGCCAGAGGGGCCAGCAGCTGAAAACGTTCCATCTGTTGATGTGAGAGGGCATAGGCTATCTCATTCCTGACCCCCGGCACATGGCAAGCCTGGAAGACTATATTAAGGTCTAGACATTTAAGGGTCAGAGCGCGCACCAACTTCATGACTCGAGGCGAGCGGGAAGATAAGGTGTTAATCACGTGGACGACCGCCTGGTTGTCACACCAAAAACGGACGGCCATGTTCACCCACGACTCTGCCCATAGCCAGACCGCCCCCACAATGGGAAACAATTCCAAGAGGGTAAGGTCCCTGGTAATGCCGGCTGCCACCCAATCGGCTGGCCATAGGCTTGCGCACCACTGGTTCTGATAAAAGATGCCATAGCCGTAAGACCCAGACGCATCCGTCTGAACCTGCAGCTCCGCCCGCAGGAGTAGCTCTGCTCGCCAAAAGGAAACCCCGTTGAAATGAGACAAGAACCTCAGCTAAACACCGAGATCTTCTCGCATTTCGGCAGAAATCCTCCTACAATGATGAGGCTTAAGCAGCCCGGCCGTGGCTTCACAGAGCCGCCGTAGAAATGCCCTGCCAGGTGCAATCACCCTAAAGGCAAAATTAAGATGGCCAATGACCACCTGAAGCTCTCTAAGGGAAGCCTTGCGCTTGCCCATAAGGCCAAGTAAGAGGCCACGAACCTCACTGAGTTTAGCCTCCAGTAATCTGCTGGACTGCTGGATAGTATCCAACTCGATGCCCAAATATGTAAGGCAGGTAGACGGGCCTTCAGTCTTCTCTCGGGCCAAAGGAACACCCAACTTGGCTGCCAGGCGGTCAAACTCCGCCATAAGAAAGGCACAATGGCCCGAGCTGGCAGGGCCGCAAAACAGGAAGTCATCTAAGTAATGAACAACCCGATGGCTGCCTGTTCTATCCACCAAGGCCCACTCCAAAAAAGAACTAAATGACTCAAAGGCCGCACACGAAATGGAGCAACCAAAAGGGAGTACCCTGTCAACATAAAACTGACCCTCAAAGGAAAACCCCAACAATTCAAAATTCCTCCGAGAAAACAGGTAGCAACCTAAACGCGGATTTCATATCACTCTTACCGATTTCTGCGCCAGGACGGCAGGTCTTAATAATTGCAATGGCAGCATCAAGAGACATGTACCTGACCGTACACCACTCATGGGGGATCATATCATTGACTGATGATCCCTCCGGGAAGGACAGGTGGTGGATAAGCCTGTATTCGCCCGGGGTCTTCTTCAGCACAATGCCAAGGGGCGATGCACGAAAGTGGGGAGTGGGCGGGTGAGGGAATGGGCCCAACACCCGCCCCTCAGCCACCTCCTTTGCATTCTTGTCCCTGACTACTGCCTCGAAGCCCTTGATCGATTTCAAATTCTTGGCCAGCATAGCTGCCCTGGGTCCCAGCGCAGGAATATGGAAACCCCAAAGAAAACCCTGTAGAAGATACCGGGCAGCCGCCCAGTCGGGGTAGCGTCAAAGCAAGTGACGCAACGAATTAAGTTTGATAGGGCTAGGTCCCTTTAGGAACCGAGCCTGTGCCGGATGAATTTTTCTTGGCACCGCTATCGCGGCCTGGGGATGTGGAATGCTTGCCCTTTGGGCAAGAGGGCGCAGCATAGGCGCCACCGCAGCCGGAGCAGACGTGCTTGAACCGGCACTGACGTCGGTTGCAAGAACCCTTGGCATTGAACTCCCAGCAGGCCGAGCGGGGTTGAACCGCCTGGCCCGCCGAAGGGCGGGAGGGTGCCGCTTGGCCAGTCCTAAATGCCAGATGACCACCATCGAAGTGATCGGCCATAATAGCTCGGGCCGGGTACATGACCTTCATCCAGAGTGGCCCATATGGTTCATCCCAATGCATGTAGGGGGATTGGGCGGCACGCAAGCGGAAACGTTCATCGTACCGCAACCAGGCTGACCCAGCAAATTCCAGATGTGCACGATGAATCATATCCATGTATTCAACCAGGGCCAGCCGGAGTGCAGTAAAGCAGCAAGCGCCGGCTGCCGGAGCCCTTATCAGGGCTCCGATCGGTGCGATCAGCTGGCAGGCGGCCTGTCAAGCAGAGCTCAGAGAGGCCGGGAGCCTCCGCCGCCGCTGCAGCCGATCGCTGACGCGCCGCCGCGGCCGCTGCCAGCCTTGCCGGGACGGACCCGATCCTCGGCCGCACGAACGGAGCCGGGAACCCTCCCCAGGTAAGAGGGACAAGTCTCTAAGGTCGGGGAGGGAACCGGCCGGGCGAAAATTCACGCGTTTGCACAGCCGAAAATCTCGCCGCCGACAAAATGGCGGCGAGGACGGGAGCCTTCTTATAGGCTCCCATCCCCGGGCAAAAGAACCCGGATGGGCGCGAAGATAGCGCGCCCAAGCCGGGTCTGGGGAGCAAAGGCGCTCCTCCCCCAACAGAGTGGGGATCGGAGCTACCCTTGTCTTAATAGTCTTGTATCTACTGGCAGATGGCAATAACTCAAAAAACCTGATATCCAGGAGGTGATAGGTCCTTCAAAATTCTAGAGGTCTTCCTTGAACATCTGGAGTTATACAGTTCTTCCAGAGAGGGAAGAGGACAGAGAGCTGCAGATGAATCCTAACAGTAATTGAGTGGGCACTTAAATGTTACTATATTGGCACTGCCAAGTTTTAAATCCCCCATAGTTGTTCCTCTCAGCGTACATAATATCAGCTGCTAATCTAGTTCTCCATCTGATTTTGTAAGCGAGCTGACTAATATTTATTTTCGGGGGTGCGGGTGATGGAGATTCACTTCATCCCTCAAATTTTTGAAAGATTTTCCTTTTCTAGGGGAACTTATATTATGGTTCCATTATAAAACCAGGCAGAACACTGAGCTACACCATCCCCAAGGAGATAAATAGCAAACATTTCAGATGTAGAAGTTTAGCAACCCTTGAACATGACAAAATGAAGAGTAACAGCAATTTAGCTGGGAGGTTGGCAGCCTTCTAATGGAAACAGTGAAAGAAACATCTGGAGGGGTATCCCCTTCCAACCCCCGTTTTATACCCCTGAGCAGTAAGGTCCGTAAGAATTTTCTCACACAACATATGCAGAAGGAAATTGTTTTCCATTAAGTTTTTTTTAGTATAAAACTGACATGTATTTCACTGATTCATTGAGAGATCCTTTTTGTAAAATTGGTGAAATTTCTAAGGAAAAGGAATTCAAACTGAGGAAGACTCGAGAAATTAGTAGAAAAAAAATCTGAAACTGTACAATGCACTTCTTACAACAACCTTGTAGAAAATTAATTTAAGAAAACATTATTTAGAAGATAAAGAAAGATTAAGAGAAAGAATTTTACCATCAAATCCATTAAGGGTCAAACTGAATATTCAGTTCTTCACAAAACCTGCTTTATGGACATGAGATGTTGCATCCATGATCCAAAATGCCAGAAAATGAACAATATATCTTGCTCACACTGCCAGGAGGAAAAGGATGCCAAACTTTACATAGCAAAGGGCAGCATATACCCATTCAGCAGTCAATATGATCTACATGATATCCTCTTGTACACATTTCCATTGATAAGAAGACACCAAGCAGGAGAAAATCCTAGAACCGCATTATTATTATTTTATCAACAAAGCAAAGCAAAGTGTTCTGCTTATATACCGCCCCATACCAATAACCACTTCTTGATCAAACACAAAACAATTGTTAGTGTTTACCTAGACAGATTGTCTAGGTATCTATTTCTTGGAGCCACAAAGTAATAAAAATGTCTACCACAAATATTTGTGCATAATGAAAGCATTAGATTATTAATCCATATGGAATTCAGATGATTTTTGAGTGCTTCTGCGACATGCAGCCTGGTACAGAGTACACCCAACCATCTGTCTTATGAAAAAAGTTTCTTCAGGGCTGATGTTCTTTTATGCTCAAGAGTGAAGCAAAACACATCTAGAAATGATGGAAGGCTAAAGGAAAACTATGAATAATTGTTGCAAAATCTCATTTTAGATCCCTCTCAGGAGCAATGTGGTGTTTTCTTTACAAAATCTTGCTTACTGGTGATTTTCTTGAACTTCTGGGAGGGAAGGGAAATCGCTTAAAGCAGGAGCACTTATTTCTCTTTTGGAATGTAAAAAAATACAGTATATGATGAATCAGGTTCAACAGTCCCTGTCCCCAAACACACACACGCCTTTCTGTATTTGCTGAGTTAGTGCTGTACTTGAAGATGAAGGCAGCAGCAAATAATGTCAACGGTTCCCTCAGCGCCCTCCTAAATTTCAGAATTTATGAATTGTCACCTTATGTGTGAAGCAGCAGCATCCTGATTCAATACCAACAACAGCAGCAAAGATCGAGTCCAACTGGTACCACGCTGCATCAAGGAAAAAGAAGGTTCCTGGTGCAGATGAGAAGGAAAGTAGGAAGACTTTCATCCTCTGAAGCTGCAAAATCCAAGACCTGAAAAATCAAAGACAACTCCCTCCCTCCACACTTGCAGTATTTTCAAGGGCAAGTTCACTCGTGAGTGTGACTGATCAGTGATCATCTGGGTGTATAAGCCTCTGTCGAATGCTCCAGCCCCAAAGCAGGATGTCTCACAATGACACTTGATGATCATCCATACTTACCAAGCAATAGATGCCTAGAAAACCTGTTCAGAAAGAGCCTGACAATTGTCTTCCTGCTGGCAATGCAGAAATATTACACATCAATATCAGGACATTTTGAATCATGAAGACAGAAGCACAATGTTCCACATTCATAAACCAGAGGGTTTATAAAGAATTGAATCTCCTGTGGTTTTTTTAAGTGAAAATGTATGTATACATGTATTACACAGAAATTCAAAGGGAAACTTCCCTCGTATAGAATTACCAGTGCTAGAGGGTCACAGGCAATGGTTATAATAAGGATGATGATGATAACATGAACAGCAACAATCTTAGAACTGCATGATCACATGATCTGTAATATTGTTGTTGGGGGAGGGCAGGACCAAGAAAAGCTGGCATATGCCTTTGGTCCCTCTGTGCCGAAATATTCTGAAGGACTGACTTGGACTTAATGCAATGGAAAAGCAAAAGAATTGTATTGCAGCACATACAACTGAGACATACCCAGTATATAGACCTGTTAACCTCTCAGGTAAACTAATGTGACTGCAACATTTGAACTAGAAAGCTGTATTCCAATTTCCAAGCCCATGCCCTACAAGCATGTTGCCATATGCACAGTAATGAGTTTGAATAAACAATTAGTTTTCTAGGCTGAGATAAAGCCAGAATCTTAATTGAAGTTTAAAAAAAAACTAGGCGGGGTGTCAAGAATATTCTTATAAAGTGAGTTTTTCTACTTACAATTAGAGATATGGAATCCAGCTGTGGACTGAAGCAATCTCGATAAGGTGGCCTTGACAATTATAGACCAATCAGCCTGCTGTCAGTTGTGGGCAAGGTATATGCTAACCACCTCCTGATTCGACTCAACTCCTGGATAAAAGATAATAACATACTTGGGCCAGAGCAAGCAGGATTTCATGAGAATAAATCCACAGTGGACCATTGTTTAATATTATCTCATCTTATAGCCAAGCAAACTGCCCATACGAAGAGTCAACTATATGCTGCCTTTTTAGATCTTAAAGCGGCATTTGACTCTGTAGACCGGGAACTTTTATGGGCCAAGTTACGGACTGCCAGCTTAGACAGAAGACTGCTTTTTTAATCCAAAGGTTACATACAGAGAACACTTGCTGCATTCGATTATCTAGTGATGGTGATCTTTCCAGCAGCGTTCCCATTAACAGAGGATTTAAACAGGGCTGTGTTCTTGCCCCCACCCTATTCAATTTGTACATCAATGACCTTGCTCCTCTATTGCTAGGAGTAAACAGCCACTGCCCAAGATTGGGCCATTTAGCAGTGCCCATTGTTCTGTAGGCAGACGACATGGTACTACTTTCCCACACCAAGATAGGTTTAAGACGATTAATTTTAGAATGTATTAACTATCTTTCTTGCAACAAACTGGCCCTCAATTATAGTAAGTCCAAAATAGTTGTTTTCAGTAAGACCTGGAAACTCCATTCTTGGATTTTTCACGGGAGAGCAATACAACACGGGAGAGCAATACAACAAGTCAAAGAATTTAAGTACTTAGGTTTAATTTTTTTCTACCGTAACACCTGGGCCAGACACAGGCATATCATTATCAACTCAGCCAGACTGACCATCCAAGCTATCTACCGGTTCTTTTATATATGGGGTAATCAACATATCCCCAGTGCTCTGCAGGTCTTCAAAGCCAAGGTCATCTCCCAACTGTTATATGGGGTACCAGTTTGGCTGGACGCCATCAATCCACTGGTTGAAAGGCTTCAATCCACTTTTCTTTATAAAATATTGGCAGTTCCACATTGTGTACCTTACGCAGCCCTCTGTCTGGAGGCTGGACTTAGCAGATTGAACACTCAGGCACAGCTAAGACCATTCAAATACTGGCTGAGAATGTGTTTTATCTCACACAAAGACCCTCTGATACAGGGCATTCTCTCCGACCATTTTTACTCTCCCGGCCTCAAACAGTTTCTCCAAAGAATTACGGCTCTGGGCATTTCACCTGATCAACTGGGGGCACTACCTTTCATGCAGGCTTATAGGCTGTTAAAGCTTCCTGGGGTAGGAACTGGCAAGCCACCCCGGTATCCCTGCCAAGAACATCCCATGGTCAGAAACAAAAGGCTAAAAGATATGACACTGGAAGATGAGACCCTCAGGTCGGAAGGTGTCCAACATGCTACTGAGGAAGAGCGGAGGACAAGTACAAGTAGCTCCAGAGCTAATGAAGTGGCTGGGCCAAAGCCGAAAGGACGCTCAGCTGCAGACGTGCCTGGAAGAGAAAGGAAAGTCCAATGTTGCAAAGAAATATATTGCATAGGAACCTGGAATGTGAGATCTATGAACCAGGGTAAGCTGGATGTGGTCAAACGTGAGATGGAAAGAATAAACATTGACATCCTGGGCATCAGTGAACTTAAATGGACAGGAATGGGTGAATTCAGTTCAGATGACTATCACATCTACTACTGTGGGCAAGAATCCCATAGAAGAAATGGAGTAGCCTTCATAGTCAACAATAGAGTGAGAAAAGCAGTGCTGGGATACAACCTAAAAAATGATAGAATGATCTCGGTGCGATTCCAAGGCAGTCCTTTGAACATCACAGTAATCCAAGTTTATGCTCCAACTACCGGTGCTGAAGAGTCTGAGATTGACCAATTTTATGAAGACTTACAAGAACTTCTAGAACTGACACCAAAGAAAGATGTTCTTCTCATCATAGGGGATTGGAATGCTAAAGTAGGGAGTCAAGTGATAAAAGGAATAACTGGCAAGTTTGGCCTTGGAGTTCCAAATGAAGCAGGGCAAAGGCTAATTGAGTTTTGTCAAGAGAACAAGCTGGTCATTGCAAACACTCTTTTCCAACAACACAAAAGGCGACTCTACACATGGACATCACCAGATGGACAATACCGGAATCAGATTGACTATGTTCTCTGCAGCCAAAGATGGAGGAGCTCTATACAGTCAGCAAAAACAAGACCTGGTGCTGACTGTGGCTCAGATCATCAGCTTCTTATTTCAAAATTCAAACTTAAACTGAAGAAAGTAGGGAAGATCACTGGGCCAGTCAGGTATAACCTAAGTCAAATCCCATATGAATACACAGTGGAAGTGAAGAATAGATTCAAGGAACTAGATTTGGTGGACAGAACACCTGAAGAACTATGGATGGAGGCTCGTAACATTGTACAGGAGGCTGCAATGAAAAATATTCCAAAGAAAAGAAAATGCAAGAAAGCAAAGTGGTTGTCCAACGAGGCCTTACAAATAGCGGAGGAGAGAAGGGATGCAAAATGCAAGGGAGAAAGGGAAAGATACAGAAAATTGAATGCAGACTTCCAAAGAATAGCAAGGAGAGACAGGGCGGCCTTCTTGAATGAACAGTGCAAAGAAATAGAGGAAAACAACAGAAAAGGAAAAACCAGAGATCTGTTCAAGAAAATTGGAGATATTAAAGGGGCATTTCGTGCAAAGATGGATATGATAAAGGACAAAAATGGTATGGACCTAACTGAAGCAGAAGAGATCAAGAAGAGATGGCAAGAATATACAGAAGAATTATATCAGAAAGATCTGGATGTCCCTGATAACCAAGATAGCGTAATTGCTGACCTGGAGCCAGACATCCTGGAAAGTGAAGTCAAGTGGGCCTTAGAAAGCATTGCAAACAACAAGGCCAGTGGAGGTGACGGCATTCCAATTGAACTCTTTAAAATCTTAAAAGAGGATGCTGTAAAGGTGCTGCATAAGATATGCCAGCAAATTTGGAAAACCCAGCAGTGGCCAGAGGACTGGAAAAGATTGGTCTACATCCCAATCCCAAAGAAAGGAAATGCCAAAGAATGCTCCAACTATCGCACAATTGCACTCATTTCACATGCTAGCAAGGTTATGCTCAAAATTCTACAAGGCAGGCTTCAGCAGTATGTGGAAAGAGAACTTCCACAACTACAAGCTGGATTTCGAAGGGGCAGAGGAACTAGAGATCAAATCGCCAACATGCGCTGGATTATGGAGAAAGCCAGAGAGTTCCAGAAAAACATCTACTTCTGCTTCATTGACTATGCCAAAGCCTTCGACTGTGTAGACCACAACAAACTATGGCAAGTCCTTAAAGGAATGGGAGTGCCTGACCACCTTATCTGTCTCCTAAGAAATCTATATGTGGGACAAGCAGCAACCGTCAGAAATGGATATGGAACAACTGACTGGTTTAGAATTGGGAAAGGAGTACGACAAGGCTGTATACTGTCACCTTGCCTATTTAACTTATATGCAGAGTACATCATGAGAAAGGCCGGTCTGGATGAATCACAAGCCGGAATTAAGATTGCCGGAAGAAATATCAACAACCTCAGATACGCAGATGATACTACTCTAATAGCAGAGAGTGAGGGAGAATTAAAGAACCTCTTAATGAGGGTGAAAGAGGAGAGTGAAAAAATGGGCTGAAGCTCAACATCAAAAAAACTAAGATCATGGCCACTGGTCCCATCACCTCCTGGCAAATAGAAGGGGAAGAAATGGAGGCAATGACAGAGTTTATTTTCTTGGGCTCTTTGATCACTGCAGATGGCGACTGCAGCAACGAAATAAAAAGACGGCTGCTTCTTGGGAGGAAAGCAATGGCAAACCTAGATAGCATCCTAAAGAGCAGAGACATCACTTTGCCAACTAAGGTCAGGATGGTTAAAGCTATGGTTTTTCCAGTAGTGAAGTATGGAAGTGAGAGCTGGACTATAAAGAAGGCTGATCGCCGCAGAATTGATGCTTTTGAGCTGTGGTGCTGGAGGAGAGTCTTGAGAGTCCCCTGGACTGCAAGGAGATCAAACCTATCCATTCTGAAAGAAATCAACCCCGAATGTTCACTGGAAGGACAGATTTTGTTGCTGAGGCTCCAGTACTTTGGCCACCTCATGAGAAGAGAGGACTCCCTGGAAAAGTCCCTGATGCTGGGAAAAATCGAAGGCAAAAGGAAAAGAGGACGACAGAGAATGAGATGGTTGGACGGTGTCATCGATGCAACCAAAATGAATTTGACAAAACTCCGGGAGGCAGTGGAGGATAGGAAGGCCTGGTGAGCTCTGGTCCATGGGGTCACGAAGAGTCGGACACGACTGAACGACTGAACAACAACAACAACAACAACAACAACAACAACAACAAAGCTTAGATTGCTAGACATTGAAAGGCAAGACCTTTTGCAGCAGCCTCTAAAGCATGTTCTCCTCTCAGTCTCCAACTCCCACTACCTGTTGGCAAGCCGGCCAGCTACCTACATCTTTTAGAGAATCCACAGGAACGATGTGCTTTCACTCTAGCTAGATATAATGTGCTCCCCTCTAATGTCCTATATGGGAGATTCGGCTCTCTACCACTTGAGACTCGGTAATGTCCCTGTAATTCAGGCACCATTGAGTCTCTGGTGCATATGATCCTATATTGTCCTCTATATAAAGACATCCGCGCTTCCCACCTAGAGCCACATCTTGCTAGATTCCCTGGTCACCAGGACGAGGTCATTTTGCATAATCTTTTGTCAGGCTTAGACAAAACTCACACTAGGCAGATTGCCACATTTATTAATTTGTTAATCCAGCGACGCAGGCCACAGTTACTCAACGGGCCTTTTGTTCCACACCTCCAAATATAGTCTGTTCATTCTGGATGGTCTGCAGTCAATTTTGGCTGGACAAATATAATGATACATGGAAACACCCTCTTGCTCTCGTCCTGTTACAACGTTCCTATATTTCCTCCACCCTTCCCTGTTTTTAATTGATACTGGTTTGGGTATGTACACTTTCTCAATTGTGCATTTTATTCTCTATTGTTCATTGTCTATTTTATTTATTTATTTATTTATTTATTTATTTATTTATTTATGCCAATAAAGGTGTCTGACTGACTGACTGACTGACAAGAAGACTAATGTCCAAGGACAGTGGAGCGTAGCTCAGAAGCGTGGATGAGAGAAGCATTGTGACGTGATGTGAAAGTAAAGAGGTGATTGGAAAGAGACGTTATATATACCATATGTATTGCAATATGTTCTTGCTGTTTAGCCAGGGCTGTTTAGCCAGTAAGCCTGAAGTATCTTTTAAAAGGATGACTGGGAGTTAGCAGACCAAGGTCAAAACTATTGTATTATGTGAAAGAAAGCCAGGGGAGGGGAGAGAATTGTCTCTTTTGAAATGAGGTGTTACAATTCAGCTTTATTGATAATGGTGACATCTTGTTTTGAAACTTGTGGCCCCCAGATGCTCTTGGACTGCAACTCACAGAAGCCTTCACCACCAACTGTGAAGGCTAGGGCTTCTGGGAGTTGCAGTCCAAGAACATCTGGGGACCACGAGGACCCCACAATGGCAAATAAGTGGAGTGGCTTTTATGCCTGATGGTGCAGTATATAAGTCATATAAATAAATAAAATAAATAATAAATAACCAAGCAAGAGGAAGACCTAACACGAGATGGGTTTACTTAAAAAAAGGAATCCACGCAAGACCTGAGCAGAACATACTGGAAGACAACATTGATAGGAATGGAGGGCTGTAGGAAGAGAGAGTACATTCTAATATGAGATGTTTTTGGTTTGCAAGATCTGAGCAGAATGATATATGATAGGAGGACGTTTGGGAGGCCATTAACTCTTACAGCTACCACACATCAGAAATGACTTGATGGAACATAATATCTTCAGAGGTTGATTTTTCAGTTACTAAGCAATTGTATGGTGAGAAGATAGGTAGAATGGAGATTGTGGCAGGAATCTATGACAGGATATAGGCACCAAAGTTATGATAAAATCATGCAAGGCCACCACCAACCACAAAGCAAAAAAACAGTAATTTCACAGCTTGAACAAGTGAGCTTCTGAATTTTTGTTCTGTAAAAATTCAGTATCTCTAGTTTTAAAAAATGTTTTTGTGTCTACATCTTTACAACCAGATGCAAAATCTCCCTGCAAACATGAGTTTGATAAACTTGTCAGGCTATTGACTCTAAGATTCATCTGAGACATTGACAGGGTCAAAAGTTCAGATTGCTGAAAATATTGAGCTGATTTTTCCTTTGAAAAACTATGATGGTTACTTCACGTCCACTCTGGTCCCGGGAGGAAGTTCATTGTGTGTTGATGTCGGTTGCAGTCACATGGTCTTCTTGCGGTTCTGTTCCCATGTACGCACGGGCATGATGGATGATACCGGCATGACTGTTTCCGCACGTCCTCATTCCATGACAAGATGTGAAATTCCATGCCTTTGTTCTCCATTTTTTTCTGACCCAACCTTCTGTTTTTCGATGTTTCGATTCTCCGAAGCATTGCCTTCAATGCGTTACTGAGCTACATTTGAGGCATTTGTCTTTTAATCTCTCTGCACTGCATTGCTGACTCCATAGGGAATGTACTGGCGAATGGCACTTCGCACTCCTGCCACTAGATGGAGAATGACACATTGCGGGATGAGACTGACCTCCCGGGCTCTTGTATCAGAACAAGAAGCGAGATGAGAAGATTCCCAAGGCCAGGGAGGGGAATCTCTCATCCCGCTTAGATCGCAGTTCAGGGGGCGTGGTTGGGACAAACTCCCTTCATCCCGCAGTGGACATGCGGTTAGATTTCTTCGTACCGGTCCCCAGTGGGACCACAAACAGCAATGACATGGACGTGAAGTATAAGCCTTTGTGAGAATAATGTTTGCTTTCAGAAATTTTGAAATAATATTTACGGAAACTACTAGAGAAAACACAACTATTGTCTGTTTTCTTAAATAAGTGGAAACACTTTGAATATGCTTTTCACAATTGTTTGCTATTTTCCTAAATATATATGGCAAGATGGGAGGAATGTCATTCCCTCGCTTTCTTTAAAGCAAACCCCATCTATGTTGGTACACAAAGTTTCATTTGATGACATTCCTGCTGACAAAACTGCAACACAGGTGTTTAGTCTTATAATAAAGCAGCTGTTTTTCTCTTATGAAAGGCCCTTTTGAGGATCAATATTTTGGTTCCTGCAGCCTGGATTTTTCCAAATATAAAAAAGTGTGAGACAATCATTCTGTTTCAGAACATATAAAACTGGTCTTTCCAGTTTATGTAATTTGATTTAAATGGGAGGACATTTGCTGTGGTCCATTTCTGAATGGATCTAGCTAATTATCCCAGTGGTTTAAGTCTCAGGCTCCAGAGTCTCTAGTTGGCAGCATGATTTCCCACTGTGCCCCCTGATCTAACAGCCCAGCTTGTGTAGCCATGGATGAGTTGCACAGTCCCAGGGCAAATCCAGATGAGAGGAATGGTAAATGACTTCCCATGTTTTCTCTACCTCTAAAACTCTTGAAACGGAATCGACTTGACAGCAGACACACCTAGAAGCATATTTCTGAACTGAGGGAATAGTTTTAGGTTTTAGAAAATCATATCCCAAAACCCCTTTCTCCAAACTTCCACAAACATGGCATAGAGTAAGAGGAAGAGTCTGCTACAATTCTGCCCCAAGTGAGGCTGATTCAAAGTCCAGCTTCAAAAGTATAATTTGGACAGCCTTCATTTTTAGGATTGCTTTACAGAATGTTAATTTGCTCTGGTAGCACCATACAGTAGGACCCCTGTATCCACAGGGGATCAGTTTCAGGATCCCCCACAGATATAGAAATCTGTGGATAAGAGCTAACACTCTTATCCAGGGTGGCAGTGCTGGGGAAGTGAAAGGAGGTGGCAGTGGTGACTAGGTCAGGGATGAATGAGCAGCAAAGGGCCATCCCACCTCCCAGTCTACCTGTCTGCCCCTGCCCTTACCACCAGGCCAGTACAGGGAGTCTCTTTAACAGGGAGGAGGGAATCTTTTCAGCAGCTGTTCTGGGCGGGTACTGGTGGGCTGTGCGGGGGGGGGACTGTTCTTCTGCCACTGCCACTGCCATTCTGGGCAGGTACCTGTGGGCCATGCAGGCGCCTGTTCCGCTGCCATCACTGCTCCCATTCTGGGTGGGCGTCTGTTGGCCATGTGGGCTCCTCTTCCACTGCCATCACCGCTGCTGTATTGGGTGGGCACCTGTGGGCCGTGCAGGTGCCTCTTCTGCCTCCATTGCCTTTCCTGTGAGTCTCCTTCCTCGCCAGTTCTGCTTCCTTAAAGTGTCTTCCCATGTGCCCCCTCCTCCTAACGAAACCAGGGAATCCTGCTTCTTCCCTTTCTGGAGGCATGCCTTAAGGAAGCAGCAGCAGCAGCGAGGAAAGCGACTCGGGGGAATGGCCACTGGTTGGCTGCTGGGGTCCTGGCTCCATCACCCTTTCCAGGCATCACAATGTCCCAGGAAGGCTCGCTGGATGGTGCTACAAGGATGAGAAGGCAGAAGAAGCAAGCGTGCATGGGGAGAGGGGCTCAGGAGGAGGTCCTAAGAGACGGGAAGCCACAAAGAGGCTCTCCAGGAGCAAGGTGAGGGAGACACCGCTTCTCAGTCTGCCCAGGGGTGTGGGGTGTGTGGAGGAGAGAAACTGGGAGAGGTTTGCATGGTGACCACGAGGCAACAGATGCCTCGTGGCCACCTGCTTTGTGGCTACAGTATTTTTTATATATTTTCCCCCTCAATCCCGCAGATAAGTGTATCAGTGGATAATGAATCAGTGGATAAGGTGGCCATACTGTAATAAACCTGCACTCTTGTAATGACATATCATCACATACTGTTAAAATATGTTAGTATTTCAGAAACATGATTTCACCAGACCTCCATACACAGGGATCACACTTGCAAATGAAGCTTGTGCTTACCTACTGATGAGCAATCATGAAACAAAGTAAGGTAATTTACAAACTGTGGGAAGTGGGAAAAGCTTATGATGTGACAACTGAGCTCTCTCAGCACTTAAGTAATTGCCTCTCCTAATGACAATTGTCAACTACATATAGTTTAATCCTGCATATGGATTTAAACCTGTATCCATCTGCATCAAGCTCTCAAAGGTAGCTACAGAGGCACCAGTTTTCATGATTTACTTTAATGTTATACTATATGAGTATTACATTGCAGCCTGTGAAGCCAGCATACTCATTCGGTAATCATGGAATATATTCTGTGATCCCTGTGCTAGCTTCCATATGAGTGCAAAGACAAATGAATTGCACTAGAATTGTGAAGGCAGAGAACACCATATCATGCTGCTCTCCCAATTCCATTTATAGAAACTGTATCAACAACTGAATCTCCACACTGATAACAGAAGAGGACATTGTTCTTTGCCATTATAGAATTCAGCAGACTTGCTGAAGGGTTGTAGGATAGGATGCACCACTTTGCCCACCAAAGCTCATTTGCAACTTCCTCCTTGCTGATGGCAGTAAAGGCTCAAAGTCAATAAGCTTTGGAATACACATACACATTCTCCACCTGAGGTGCTACTTCTCTTTTCAAAACTACTGGATAGCTCAGGGGCTTAAGTCTCTAGTTGTGGAGCCAGAGGTTGGGAGTTCTATTCCCCCACTGTGCCTCCTTGACAGGGCCTGACTCAATGATCAATAGCAGTGATGGCGAACCATTTAGAGACTGAGTGCTCAAACTGTGATTCAAAACCCACTAATTTTTCGCAAAGTGTGAATACAGCAATTTAAACATAAATACAGGTGGCTGTGAAGGTGCGATGTGTGTGGAGGGGGGACAGAAAGAACTCCAAGTGCCACCTTTGGCACCTGTGCCATAGGTTCGCCGACACTGATCTATAAGTTCCCTTGCAGGTCAAACGTCATTGATTTTGGAACTAATGAACCCTAGCATAGACAATAGTAGAAGCCCCTCTGATCAAATGAAAGCTAACCTTTAGTGCAGCCTAAACCCAGCCATTCCACCTTTTTATTTACAACAAGAGAAATGGAAAGGGGGAAAATATGGAGAATTCAACCCCAAAAAATCTCATCTATGGTTCTAAGCTAGCTACTGGCATTTCATCAAAAACAGATGAAATATGTCACCAAAAAGACAAAAGGCAGTGATGTGTATAAAATTACAAACATTAATTGATACATATAGCTCAAAATTTAGGAATATTTCTATACAGATGCAAAATTAGGACCAATATTTATAATATAAGCAGAATAATGCTTGAATTGTGAGGAACGTGAACAGGTGGCATTTGCTGGTGCTGATTTAGGATAAATCAAAGTCCCTGATCCTTCACCTTAGGGTTCTTTATATTTCAAGAACATTTGGGCCAGGCAGCACTTCAAACAAAGGAAACTTTCAAAGGGAGTGTGTGTCAGATGTTCTATGGCCCCTGTGCAAATGGAGGACTGTATTTGTGTAACAGAAGACACATAGTACCTAGTTCTATCTAGTACCTGAATGTCAGAGACAAGAAAACAACAATGGAACATGGCTACAAGTAATGGGCTTACTAGAAGTTGAAGAAGAAGAAGGACCAAGGTGAAAGGACTGGAGCATCCACAGACAATCGCAGTGTGGGAGAGAACACTCTCAGGATGCTGATAGGAAGTTTATTAAAAGTTTATTAAAATAGCCCAACGCGTTTCGGCCCAAATGGCCTTCTTCAGGGACTTTATCTCCGTCTCCAGAGTTTCTTTGAGCACAGTGATAAAGTCCCTGAAGAAGGCCATTTGGGCCGAAACGCGTTGGGCTATTTTAATAAACTTTTAATAAACTTCCTATCAGCATCCTGAGAGTGTTCTCTCCCACACTGCGACTTACTAGAAGTTGGCCACCATTAGAAAGAAGATGCTCTATCACATAAATCTTGGGCGTGATGTGGTAGGACTCTTGTGTTCCTGTGGATCAACATACATGGCTATTTGTCTACATTAAGATTAATGGGTCACAAATTTTGCAGGCCGAATATAGGAGAATTTTTTGTGGTATTATGCTGTTACTTGGATCCCTTCAAAGCCAATTCAGCAAAAGTTTGGGACAAAACTTCAGAATAATTATTCAGATTTCATACACCACACAACTGGACTTCTCTTGATAAACCAAACATTCTTCCAGGTGTGTTGTCTAACTACAATTTCCACCATTCCCTAATAGCGATGAAGCGGTCCCTACATACAAGTTAAATGCCTTCCCTAAGTTTGTGCAAGGTGTTGAAATGAGTTGTGATTTGATGGTATTGCAAACTAAGAACATAACAACATAAGAACAGCCTTGCTGGAACAGGCCATAGCCCATCCAGTCCAGCATTCTGTCTTACCCAGTGGCTCACCATTTGCTTCAGGGTATTCCCAAGCAGATGTCTTCACCTGCTTATGATTTCTGTGCAAATGGCATTGAGAAATATCCTGCCTATCTCTCCAACCCGGAGGTTGTTCTTAGGCATCCATAATGATAGCCATTTATACCCATCTTCTCCATGAACTTGTCTAATACTTTCTTAAAGCTATCAAGGGCAACAGTGCCACCACTTCTTCTGGCAGGGAGTTCCACAGACCAGTGATCCTCTGGGCAAAGTAGGTTTGTGACCCTTACTGCCATACCACACCACCCTGTTTATAATAGGTGAGCAATACTACATGTGATGCGAGCCAGTGTTATAGCCCATGAGCTGTCTGTATCCATGAAGCCTTTGATCCTCCTTCATCCCTCAATTATCTAAGTAAAAACATCTAAAAAGAGAATTACTTTTAAAATTACTGTTTTATTTAAAAATGGGGGGGGGGGTGTTATTCCTGACACAGACCTTGATTATGTGACCCTGCTCCATGTCCTTCCCCAGTTCCAGAACTGAAATTTCTCTTACCTTTTGTAAGAGAAATGGAGGAAAAGAACACATTGCTGGCAGGGGTGCCAGCAGGAGATCCAAATTGTCTCCCAGATCTACTGCAATTGCCTAACCCAACATGGTGTCTTGAGCATACAGCTAAATGCAGCAGGAACTATGTTCTGTTAAATAGTGTTTATTGTTGTGAACCAATTCAGGCCATTCAGTCCAGCAGAGAATTCTTGTGATATATGATGTTCTTCCCAATTTTATCTTAATTTCTGGAGTCTTGTTAGCACAATAAACCCAAATAA
Source organism: Phrynocephalus guinanensis (assembly GCA_037367245.1). Taxonomy (NCBI): domain Eukaryota; kingdom Metazoa; phylum Chordata; class Lepidosauria; order Squamata; family Agamidae; genus Phrynocephalus; species Phrynocephalus guinanensis. The sequence continues at coordinate 154,892,232 of CM074732.1, read as the reverse complement.
TACTTGCATGGCATGGATCCTTTTCAACTGATTGTAAAACTAACATTTGTGACAACCAGTACAGCCATAGTCAGCTACTGCTCAAATTCCACTTCTGTAGCCAATTGCCTTCAACATTTCATGTTTTTCTCAGTAGATATAGCCACTTCAACGGGTAGAGATGCCCACATCTCAGTGTGGTGGTGGGGAAAAGAGCTTTCTGACAAGACCAGTTGTCAAGTTGACATAATGAATTCATACACAAGGACAAGAGTATCAGTGTGTTCACCTGTCAGGCTGTCAAGTAAGGTGAAACATTTTCTAGGGTGCAGTTCACCTGAATATTTGAAGTTTCAAACAGAAACCCCATGCTACTGTAGGATTAAAACATATAAAATATACATTAAGGCATATGCAGCTTCACAACAATGTATTGTTTTTTTCTGTATTCTTTGGTTGTGTAAATGCTGACTAGCAGATCATGTTCTGATTGTGTGGCTCCTATCCCCGTTTGCCAGTACACAGTGGCAAGACAAATGTAGTCAGGACTGCATCTGGATATTTGGGATAGGGAGATTATGCTTCATATTTTCTCTTCTAGCAGCCAGCTGCAGCTGTCAAATTTGCAAATTATGTTAATTGGAGTTGTGTATCAGATTTACTATATTAGCATATGTAATGTGTGTCATTTGCACAACAAATTTCACCTCCATTCTTTTCACACACCAGTACCCATACCTAGTTCCTTTCAACTCTATTTATCACTTAGGGTTTCCAGTTGCATCAACTTGCCATGCTTCCTCGCACCTGCAAGCATGGAGGCAATGTGATGGAAAGCACAGCAAGAAGAGAATTTTTTTGTATGATTATGCGTGTATGGATTTAATGCCTGGGCACCCATCTCTTTCTGTCTCCCAACTGCTGCCAGGGCTCACCTACTCAGCACATCAGGAGAGGCCCTTCTCTTCATCCCGCCACCCTCACAGGTATATCCCATAGGAACCCATGAAAGGACCTTCTCGGCTGCTGCACTCAGACTCTGGAACTCCTTCCCACTAGAGGCCAGGACTGCCTCATCTCTGTTGTCCTTCCAGAAACAGGCAAAGATCTTTCTCTTCAGGCAAGCTTTCCATGAATGATGGTCTACATATTATGTGACTTCTATATGAATCTATCATACACGAACACATAGACTTTGTTTATAGACTTTGTCCTTGCATTGACACTATGTTCTAAATGTTAGTTTCCTTCACTCATAACTTAGCATGGAATTTTACTCTCTTTTTAACTGCTCGCCTTCTCTGGTAGCTTTAATGTAATGTTGTCCTTTGCTTGCCAGCCAATGGCTTCATTCCCACTATTATTATTATTATTATTATTATTATTTATTTATTTAACTTATATGCCGCCCACTACCCAAAGGTCTCTGGGCGGCTTACAATCCAAGGAATAAAACAATTTAGAATAGTTAAGAGTAAAATATCACTAAATCATCAATAAAAACCTTACACTAAAATCATTATTCTAAAATTGTCATCAGCGGACCCACAATCTATATTATATCAATTAAAAACCTTCTGGAATAGCCAGTTTCCAATGGGTTGCACCCAAAAGCCGTAAAGCAAGACACCCCATTGGATTTTTTTCTTTACCAAAACATCACTATTCCCAGAAGTTTCATTTTGCTATCCAAGTTTTTCACTATCCCAGACTTTTGCTAACCAAGTATTACTTTACTATACTTTAAATTTCTAAGGGTTCTTTGACTGTGCAAAGTCAAAATGTCCTCCAGAAACCCACCTGCCATTAAGACATTCTGCATTTCTTCCAATACACAGAAATTCATAGAGTATGGAAAATACTTCATAACTTATAAAACATGTTTACTGACCGCTGTATAAAGCCATCTAAAACACAACAGTTCAACAGAAATTCTACACATTTCCAGAATATAAATGTATAATACAGTATGATAGAACTATAAATCATAGGTGCTTACCGGTAAATGACTGTTGAAGGCCTCTAAAGAAGACATGACCAAATCAAATCCAAAAGCTTTAGGGGACAAAAGTCTTAAACTGGTGCCAAGAGGACTACAATGTGGGGATGAGTTTTCTGGGGAGGTATATCCACAGCCAGTGGCTACCACTGGAAAAACTATAATCATAGAATTATCATAGGGTTGGAATGGACCCCTTGTCCAAGGCAGGAGACCTCATACCATCCCAGACAGATGGCTGTCCAATCTTCTCTTGAAAACCTCCAGCAACGGGGTGCCCACAACATCAGGAGGCAAGTTGTTCCACTTTTTAATGGCTCTCACTGAGGAAATTTCTCCTTTTTTCAGGTTGGCTCTCCCTCTGATGGGTTTTCACCCACTGGTTCTTGTCATACCTTCAGGTGAAACTGAGAATAGGTCAATACCATCTTCCCTGTGGCAACTCTTCTGGTGTTGGAATTCTGCTATATCATGCCTCCCCTCAGTCTTTTCTTTGTCGGGCTAAACATGCTTAGCTCTTTTAGTTATATTCATACGATTTAGTCTCCAGTCCCTTTATTATCCCCTTATCATCTTAGTTGCTCTTTTCTGCACTTTTTCTGGGGCCTCTGTGTCTTGTATGTATTATGGTGACCAGAACTGGATGCAATATTCTAAATTTGGCCTAACTTAGGGCAGTACTATCACTTCCCGTGATCATGATGCTATCCCCCTCTTGATACATCTTTTTACAATCCCCAAGACTACATCTTCAAGAGTTATGGGACACTCAGAGGAAGACCCATTTCCAGGACATAAAGACACATAGATGAACATAAGGAAATGAGCATTCTGACAAGTACTAAGGCCCAAAATCATCTGGAGCTTATAATTTAAAGCACTGTGTAGAATATTCTTGTAGTGTCTGGCATCAGTTAAGAATCTCACTATCAAGTTTCATTTGGGGTGACATTTCCAGGCAGTTTCCAATGGCTAACCCATGTACAGCCTATTATGTAGCAGCACCATCACCCATGTAGGATGCTCACTGCATCTATGTTATCCAGAGTGGGTCTTCACTACAAAAGAAACCTTAAACGTTGTTGTGTGCTACACAGGGCATGTCTAATAATAGTGAATTAATGATGCACTCAAAAGCAGCACCAGAATACCTAGAGATATGATGAGTACTCACAACATGACTTGTTCTTGGCAATCTTCTCATTCTCTCCCTATCGATACTCCCTACAGAGACTTCTGCTGCGCTTATGAGATTTCTGCACTTCCTGTGAAAATGAAACCCCAGTCTTATTTGCCTTCTCCATGTCTCATCCCCCTCCCCCATATCTCATTTGCCAGGTTTTTCTTTCTTTAAATGAAACTGCCTTTTTGGTTGAACAGTTTAGAGGAAATATGCCATTCAGCAAAGCGATGGCAGTGATCCTTCACAACTTGGCATTTCTTTTTTTAAAAATAATCATAAAACATCAGGAAATCCTGGAAGGTTTGTTCCAGAGATAAAACTTTGCAGAGAGATCTTACTAGGATATGAAATAGAGATCTATTATTTTCTCTCCTCTTTTGTCTTAGAGAGTGGATGGCAACGAGATTCAGTTCCCTGCATATGCTCTTACATGTTGAATTTCACTAGTCTAGACTGAGGAGTCACTCCTAAATGTGCTTTCATCATATTTTGAGAAAAATAGGAAAGATGGGGAAATGTTACTCTCCTGCCCTCCCCCCAAATATTAAAGCTTTTAGACCTGCACGGGTCTTGTGGTCACTAGTTATGGTTACTGTTGGGTTGAAGGGTTGTAGTCCCAAAATATTTGGAACTCAGATTTTTCAGATCTCATCCAATTCATATATATATATATATATATATATATATATTTCTGCAGTAAACAGCTGGTCTAGTACCACCACAGCCACACTGGACTCGAAAGAGAAGCAAACAGAGCCCTCTGTGTCCTCTGCCTAATGCCTGCAACACTTGCCAAATTCCTGGATGACCTTACTCATCAGTTTCATATACAATGGAATATTGTGGGATCCATAATAAATATGTCACAGCTTCAAGCTAGAAACTGGCATGAAATTTCTAGGATTGGTTGCCTAACTAAGAGTAGAATCACTACAATGCAGGCCCAGCTGCATCTAACTTGGACTGCATCTTTACTCTAAAGCAGGCTTGTCCAAACTTCAGCCCTCCAGATGTTTTGGACCACAACTCCCACAGTCCTTTGGCATTGGAAATACAGGCTTGGAATTCTGGGAGTTGTGGTCCAAAACATCTGGAGGGCTGAAGTTTGGACATGCCTGCTCTAAAGATAACCACTTTAAAAAAACACCACGATGGATTGAGCAAATCACTCTCACCCAAGACTTGGACACTACCCAATGCCCCAAGATTTTTCTACCTATTGGAAAAGTATTTATTTGTTTTAAGGCACAGTCCTAAATGGGTGATCCTAGGGAGTGGACTTTTCCCTATTCCCTTTGTCTCTAGAAACCACTGGTTAGCTGTGGGAACCGCTGATAGATTGTGGGGATTGTAGCTTAGTAACATGTCAAGGGCCACACATTTCCCATCCCTCCCCTAATGTATTCCACAGTTTTATTTTACTTGTCTAAATATTGGAATGGGAAGTTTGTACAGCAAGAACTTTTTTCTTGCTGGCCTCACCTCTTTCATTCTTTTTAGCACCTTGTTAACAAGATACTGCAAAGCAGTACAGTAGATTAGAGATGGACTCAAAATGATTTTTTGTTTCATTTTTCATTTTTCGTTTCATTTCAGAACAAACAAAAACCAAACTGATTTGTAAAGAAAAATGAAACAAAACAAACTGGAAATTTTCCATTCATTCCATTTTGTTTTTCATTAATGGGAAGGTTTCCCATAGGAATGCATTGAAATTCAATAAATTCCTATGGGAAATGGTTTTAAACAACCCACGTCTTCCCCTCCAATTGGGTGCATTTTTTAAAAAACCTGCTACTTCTCCCCCAACACACCTGATTGGGTGGGATGCGGCAGGTCATTTAAAATGAAGCACTTGCCTCAGTGGCTAAAGACATTTTAAATTACCCACCACTTCCCCTCCAATCGGCTGTGTTGGGGGAGATGTGTGGGTCCTTTAAAATGTCTTTAGTCACTGAGGCAAGTGCTTGTCTCAGTGGCTTAAAGACATTTTACATGACCTGCCACTCCCCCCCCCCCGCCAATCGGGTGCGTTGAGGGAGAAGTGGCAGGTTTTAAAAAAAGTTTTTGCAGCAAGCGGCAGTGGCAGAGCTGTTCTGCCACCGCCACTTGCTGTGAAGAGTAAAAAAAATGAAAAACGAAAACAATGAAAAAAGATTTTAAAAAAAATCCTTTCAAACAAATTAAAAAAAACAAAAAACAAAACAGAAACGAAATGACATTTTTCCGTTTTGTGCCCATCTCTACACTAGATGTGTGTATGAACAGACAATCCCACCTAAGCATAGGGGAGTAAGCTACTGCCTATGAAAGACCAAGGGAGGGGAAAAGGAAGGGTGATATTTGCCAACTTCATTTCCATCACAAATCCTTTCAAACATGAAATCGTTCCAAGCAAATGTTATAATGCCTCTGTGCTTTCCAAGGCTGAAAACATTTCTGCTTCTTTCATATCCACAGGGGCTCAGTGGATCACCAATAATTGAAATACCAGTGATCTTCGTCTGTTTGCCAATCTGCAAACTAAACAGAGGCTTAACCTATTTGCTGCAATGCCAGTTTGCTGACATTTTCCTGCAACACAAGCCAGGATATGAATGAACCAACCATGGCTTTATTTCCTGAAATTAGGTCGAGCATAACACTTCTGTCTGTTCCTAACAGTGACTCTGGATGTCTTATCACTACATTAGTTTCAGGTTCATTTTCTCTCAGTTCATCTCCCTTTGTCCCTCCCCTTCCCCCGTCCATCACAAAAGCCTTCAAAGGGGAAATGCAAAACTTCTAGAGTACAAAGAAAGATACTGGAACTGAGTGTAAGATTCAGCAGTCCCCTCCTTTTAAAAAATAATAATCTTCACAATTGTCCCATGGACTCCATTGGGAGTCCCAAGTGAGGTCTATCCAGGAAGCATAATTAGCCCTGCAAAGAGAAATACTTTTGTTCTCGTTGCAAAGCCAATTATATTTTTTAAGCTGGGGTGTCAGAAGTGGTGGAGTCCAAAGCTGAGGATTGTGAGGATAGCCTTTAGACAATTACAGGAGAAATGCAGCTGTTCCTCAAAGGTTGAATGGATGCAAATGTTGCTTCCAAATGCTGATGAACAGATCTGTGTGCAAATAAAGCACTGGTTTTTCAAGCCAGTTCAGCTGTTCACTAATTAGTGGCAGACTTAACAGCTTGCTGTCATTGATACAGCTCTTTGACACAAATACTGTAAAGTATGTGGAGAACTGGAGATATATGGGGGCAGGGAGACAACCAAATCTTGTTCTTCATATCTAGACTACATCTGCATAGTGTTTACTGAGAGGCTACCGCCTGGTATGCCTTCTCATCCATCAGATGCTATACAGATTTTGGCTGAATCTCTGTCCTGCAACGTGTGGAATAAAACACTGCGATTTGACACACAACAAAATGAGCACGAATGGTTCCAATCGCATTCCTCTGTTTACAGAAATTCACTCTTGTTTAAATTATGCAAATACAGATTTGTCAATTTTGCTTTCTTCTAAATCTTATTTTTTATTGTTCATTTTCTTTCCATCTCCTTTATGGGGAACTTGAAAAACTGGGTAAATTGCTAATATAGAAAAAAAAGGAAATGAAAGAAACAACTTGAGCACAACAAAACTGAGAAGGAATAAAACGGATGACTTGTTCGGGGCAAATTTAATAGGTACCTGTATTCCCAGCATGCAGAGGATCATGACATACCTGCTTCCATGGATCTGTTAAACATGAGGAGCCAAACAGAGAGGGGAAAAAAGAGATGGCAAGACTTATTCAATACCACAGACAAAATTAATTACAGACAGATTCAAACCCAGCTAAGAACTCAATGCCTTCTGCTGGAATGGATGACTCTGTCACGTTTACTTTCTCCTTCACTTCATTTTTCAGACTGTGGCAAAAATTAATTTTATGAACTGCTGCTCCAAGAATACCTAGCTGCCATGGACAGTGGCCGCTAGCCAGTGGCCATTCTGTCTGCACATTCTGGGAACTGTAGCTCACAAAAGTAACATTTCCAAGTTCTATTTTTCTTTAACGCATATTCTTTTCTCCCTGTGGATTAAAGGTCTAAACTGAAATCCCAGCAGGGTCTGCCCAGCACCTGAAAAAGTTACCTTTTCGAACAACAGTTTCCTCATACCCCAGCCATACACAGGCTGTAGGGTGGGATTCTGGGAACTGCAGTCCAAGAGGCAACTGTTCCAAGTGTTAAGCCTGCCAAATGGAGATGGAAGATATGAGCCACATATTCTCCAGTTTGTCTGAGATCTCTGCTTTTGTAGCATTTAATGAATATACTTCAGTGGTACCTTGGTTTACGAGCACAATCCATTCTGGAAGCATGCTTGTAAACCAAAATACTCGTGTTGCAAAGCAAATATTCTCATAAGAGATAATGGAAACTTTCCTGATCCATTCTGGGGTTTCAGTTTCCATGATTTCTTATGCGGAAATTTGCTTTGGCCAGGAGCTGAAGTGGCTTCCAGAGCGCACTCTGGGTCCAGCGCTGCTCAACGCATGATGCAGAGGCTACAGCCAGGCAGCATTGGGCCTGGGGTGCACTGTGGAGGTCGCGGCTCAGAGGCACTGTGTCCGGGGCATGCTGCAGAGGCTGCATACAGGCAGTGCTGGGCACAGGGCAAGCGTCAGAGGCCCAGCGCAGGCCCACTGCACGGCCCACAAGTCACTTCTGGCCTGCACCGAGCCTGGCCAGACACCCCCAAGACCCATTCCAGGTATCACCAGGCCTATGGAGAGCACTGGAGACCACTTCCGGTCTACTTCTGGTTTTCTGGAAGTCACTTCCTGCCTGTGCCGAGGCCCAGGAAGCCCAGGAAGCCCAACTCAAGTCCACCGTGTGGCCCGGAGGCCCGTTCCTGGCAGCACCACACCTGGGGTGAACTCCAGACACTCCACACAGGCCCACCACATGCCTGGAACGAGCTCTGGAGGCCCATTCTGTCTGCACATTCTGGGAACTGTAGCTCACAAAAGTAACATTTCCAAGTTCTATTTTTCTTTAACGCATATTCTTTTCTCCCTGTGGATTAAAGGTCTAAACTGAAATCCCAGCAGGGTCTGCCCAGCACCTGAAAAAGTTACCTTTTCGAACAACAGTTTCCTCATACCCCAGCCATACACAGGCTGTAGGGTGGGATTCTGGGAACTGCAGTCCAAGAGGCAACTGTTCCAAGTGTTAAGCCTGCCAAATGGAGATGGAAGATATGAGCCACATATTCTCCAGTTTGTCTGAGATCTCTGCTTTTGTAGCATTTAATGAATATACTTCAGTGGTACCTTGGTTTACGAGCACAATCCATTCTGGAAGCATGCTTGTAAACCAAAATACTCGTGTTGCAAAGCAAATATTCTCATAAGAGATAATGGAAACTTTCCTGATCCATTCTGGGGTTTCAGTTTCCATGATTTCTTATGCAGAAATTTGCTTTGGCCAGGAGCTGAAGTGGCTTCCAGAGCGCACTCTGGGTCCAGCGCTGCTCAACGCATGATGCAGAGGCTACAGCCAGGCAGCATTGGGCCTGGGGTGCACTGTGGAGGTCGCGGCTCAGAGGCACTGTGTCCGGGGCATGCTGCAGAGGCTGCATACAGGCAGTGCTGGGCACAGGGCAAGCGTCAGAGGCCCAGCGCAGGCCCACTGCACGGCCCACAAGTCACTTCTGGCCAGCACCGAGCCTGGCCAGACACCCCCAAGACCCATTCCAGGTATCACCAGGCCTATGGAGAGCACTGGAGACCACTTCCGGTCTACTTCTGGTTTTCTGGAAGTCACTTCCTGCCTGTGCCGAGGCCCAGGAAGCCCAGGAAGCCCAACTCAAGTCCACCGTGTGGCCCGGAGGCCCGTTCCTGGCAGCACCACACCTGGGGTGAACTCCAGACACTCCACACAGGCCCACCACATGCCTGGAACGAGCTCTGGAGGCCCGTTCCTGGCAGCACAGGATCCGCACTGAGGTGAGCCTTGGTTGCAAACCAAGGCAAAATTTTACTAAAACTTTTGCTTAGTTTGCAAAATGCTCACCACCCAAGGTACTAGTAAACTGAGGTACCACTTTACTTCCAACTTATGGCCAACCCTGATTTAGAAATTCCCAAAAAGTTCTGTTGTCAATAGCCTGTTAAGTTGCAGAAAATTCATGACTTCTCATTTTGTTTACTTGGTCTTTCTCTTTCTGTGCTGCCTTCAGCTTTCCATAACACTATTGCCTTTTCTAATGAGATTTCTCATGGGGTATGTAAAGTACAATAACTTCCTTTTTACTTCTTGGGATAATTCTGGCTTAGTTTGAACTAGAACCCACTTATTTGTTTTTCTGCCACTCCTTGGCATTTACAAAGCTCTCCTCCAAAACGAAAAGTAAATCATTCCCGCCCCATCAGCTCACTTCACTGTCCAGTTTTCTCATTCATGCATATTAATTGGAAATACCACAGTGTGCAGTATCTTCACTTTGATATCCAGTGACAAATGCTTATGCTTGAGAATCTTTTCTATTTCTTTTGTGGCCAAACTTCAAGATTTCAGTATTATTCTGATATTTTTTTGCCTGAAGTTTCCATTTAGACTCATAACTGAACCAAGGTATACAAAATCTTAGCAATTTCAATTTCTTCATTCTCCGTGTTAAGACTGTGTAGTTTTTCCTGTAGTTATGATTTCTCTCTTCTTAATGTTGAACAATTGTCTTGATTTTCCACTTCCTTTCACTTTGATCAGAAGTTATTTTCAAGCCATTGCTGCTTTCTGTAGAAAAATATGATATTACCAGTATATCTTAAATTATGGATATTTTCTCACTAATTTTCTATTCCTTTTGCATTTTTCACTTTTATACTCTTTCACCTGAATCTAGTCCAGTTTTCTGCATGATTCATCCTGCATACAGACTGAACAGATAGGGAGATGAAATATACCTTTGTCTGGTACCTTTGCTTATCAGAAATCATTTTGTTTCTCCATATTCCGCCGGAGATGTTGGAAGTTTTATTCCCCTCTGTGCCTTCTGCAAGTAGATGAAGCCTGTGTGGCTTTGGGCAAGCTGCACAATCCCAGGGTGCCCCCCAAAGAAGAGTATTTTCTACCTGGAAAACCCTGGAAAAGACCACCATGTCAAAATCGACTTGACAGTGCATGCTTATTTTTCTGCCCTGATAATAGTTTTTTTATCAAGAGAATTAGTTGGGAATTACAACAATCAAATTGTTATAGCAAGCAACTCTAAATAGCTAGAGGTGCTGCTTTGTCATTTTGTTCAAAGAAATACAAGTCAATGTGGAATGTAAGAAAAAGAAAGGTGCACATTGGTTTTTATTTTTATTTTGTTTTATTTTTGCAATGGGTGGTTATTTCTTCCCATAGTAAAAAGCAAGTACTAATACTTCAGTCACTAACAATTAAGCATCAGTTGTACCCTGAGCTGCTGGATTCATAGTAATTAGGGCATTGTGTGGGTTTATGACAGACATATTGATCTCATTATGACTTCTTGACATGATGCAAAGCCTGCAGGAATCACATACAATGCTGATAGGCCAAGAAACAATGTAGGAAGGAATCCAGGGCAAGAGTAAGTAAGAACACTGGAAGATGGTTTTGAGTAATTATTTAACAAACAATGCTATCATTACAAGAAGTCAACATGGGTTTCTTAAAAACAAGGCATGACAGAGTAATTTGATCTCTTTCTTTGATAGAATTACAGGCCTGGTGGATGAGGGGAATGCTGTGGATATTGCTTATCTAGACTTTAGTAAGGCCTTTGACAAGGTTCCCCATGGTATTCTTGCTAAGAAGTTAGTAGAAAGTGTGATAGATAGTGCAACTGTTAGGTCCATTTGTAATTGGTTGACTGATCGCACCCAAAGGGTGATCATAAATGGCCTCTCTTCAGCTTGGACAGACGAGACCATTGGGGTGCCCCAGGGTTCTGTTCTGGGTCCAGTTCTGTTGAATATCTTTATTAATGAATTGGAGGGAGGAATAGAGAGTATGTTAATTAAATTTGCAGATGATACCAAATTGGGAGGGTTGCTAATTCCCTAGAGGATAGGGTGAAAATCCAAAATGACCTTGACAGATTAGAGTGTTGGCCCAAAGCTAACGGAATGGGTTTCAACAGAGGGAAATGTAGAATGGTGCATCGAGGTAAAAAGAATGAATTGCACAGATATAGGATGGGAGATACTTGGGTGGAAAATAGTACATGTGAAAGGGATCTGGGAGCCTTGGTGGACCAAAAATGGAACATGAGTCAGCAGTGTGATGCAGCAGCCAGGAAAGCCAATGGTATTCTTGGTTGCATCAACAAAAGCATAGTGTCTAGATCAAGAGAAGAGATAGTACCACACTATTCTGCTCTGGTCAGACCCCACCTAGAGTACTGCGACCATTTCTGTGCACCTCAATTTTAAAAGGATGTTGACAACCTCGAGTGGATACAGAGGAGGGCAACCAGGATGATTGAGGGTCTGGAAGAAATGTCTTACAAGGAACGGCTTTGGGAACTGGGAATGTTTAGCCTTTCAAAAAGAAGACTGAGAGGGGATATTATAGCTATGTTTAAATATTTGAAAGGATGTCATATTGAAGGGAACAGGTTTGTTTTCCATGGCTTCAGAGACTAGGACTCTGGGCAATGGTTTCAAACTACAGGAAAAGAGATTCCATTTGAACATTAGGAAGAACTTCATGACAGTTAGAGCTGTTCGGCAGTGGAATATGCTGCCACAGAGGGTGGTGGAGTCTCCTTCTTTGGAGGTTTTTAAGTAGAGGCCAGATGGTCACCTGTTGGAAACACTGTGTTGGGGGTTCCTGCATGGCAGGGGGTTGGGCTGGATGGCCCTTGAAGTCTCTTCCGGCTCTGTGATTCTATGATTCTATGATTGAGATGGGCCCCAGAAACTAAGCTTAGCTTGTAAAATAGGAAATTAGAAGCATAAAAAGGTATCTGATCCCATATTAATCCATTAGTTTTTCTAATTCAGTATGGTCCAGTGTTGGCAGGGGTGTGGTGTGGGAAGGGCAAGGGGGTGGGGTGACCCAGGTGCAGCAATTAGGGGGCATCAAATCACCTACCAACCCCCCACCCCCCCTCCCCCACCATCTCCAAGTCCGGCTGCTACCTCAAAGGCTGGTGGCAAGAAATGCTCTGCTCCCGCTGGCACGCCTGCCCTCGCTGCCCACAGCGTGAGGTCGGTAAGCCGGCAGGGACAGCATGCGCAGTCAGTCAGCCGGCTTCGCCCCCCTCGCTCTATGACAAAGGTGGAGGAGACTGATGAGCCTGGCGCGTGCCCGATGGCTGGCCTGCATCGGGCTGCCTCCTGCCCCCCAGGACTGAAAAAAAGCAAGCGCCCACCACAGGTGGGTCAGCAGGGACAGACGTGCTTGGAGGCGGGCAGCCTTCCCCTACCTTCCTCCTCCTCCTCCTTCTCCCCCGCCTCCTCCTCCTCATCTCTCACTGGGTTTCCTCTTCCTTGCCTTTTGGTCATGGCGCAGCTGTTCCCCTGCAGCCCCTCCTCTTCGGACCCATAGGCTGACCAACCGGGAGGTGTGTGTGTGTGTGTGTGTGTGTGTGTGTGTGTGTGTGTGTGTTATGATTCACATATTGTGGGGGGACACAAAAACTGGATTTTGCCCCAGGCTCTGGAGGCCCTAGCTGCGCCTCTGAGTGTTGGTGAACCTATGGCAAGAGTGCCAAAGGTGGTACTCGGAGCCGTTTCTGTGGGCAACCAACATCACCCCTCACAGCCACCTGTATTCAGGTTAAATTGCTGTATTGGCACTTTGCGAAAAATTAGTCGGTTTTGAATCTAAAAGGTTCACCATCACTGGTATGGTCTGTTGAGCTCACCCGCAACAATCCAGGTTTTCAAAAATGAACCTTCCCAGCCTTATCTGGAGCTGCCAGAGAATGAAACGGGGACTTCCAGCAGGCTAATTGTACATTCTGTCATTCTGTATAACCTTTCATCTCAGGAGACTAGGGCTTCCAATGATTTTCAGTATTTTGTACATGGGCATAACCAGGGAGACAGAGCTGTGAACTGCAAATGAAGCAGTTGATTTATTTTTAAATAGTACATTTCTAAAAAAGATTGCAGAGAAACTTTAAAGCTGACTTCTAGGAAGGAGCCCCCAATATGAATTATACAGCTTCTGACTCATAGCAAGTTGTAGGCATGAACTTGGCTACAGGTACCCAAGAGGGACTGTTTAAGTGAGGCCAAGACATCATCAGGAAAACTGCACACTGTACGAATATCTGAAAAGGGAGATAATGTATAGCTGTTTATATGGTCATGCCAGAGGTTTCAAGGACAAGATGACTGCATCAAAGTGCTGGATAGTATAAGCAAACAAGTGGTAATGAAAATAGAAATCTGATGTAAATAAAAACGTATAGGAATCAGTTACTCCTAATATAAAATCTCCCCTTCTTAGATGCATATTGAACGTGGTGAAGGGGTTGAAGTGTGTCAGAGAAGACAAGAGCAATGCCATTAGGAAACTAGGCTCCATTAAGAGTCTATTTTGTCATCCAAGACAGAATGATCACAGTTGAGGTACCAGGCTAAGATGCATCCAACTTTTTCATGAGTAATGGCCACATCAGCAGAACATAATAAATAGTTCCACTGGTGATGGGGGCAGAAAAACGGCTGCTGAGCAGCTACTGGGCAGCAGCAGTAGCTGCAGGTGATGGTGGTGAAGGATCTTTCACAGATAATGACAACACTCAGGCTAACTTTGATTGGTACTCTACAAAAAGAGCCAATGGCAAACCACTACTTACCTTTTCTAAAGCAAAAAGCAAAGTTGGCTGGTTATTTACTGCCTCCTAATACTTAAAGCACTCTCTGGGTTATTTATCTATTTATTTATTTGACTTTTATACAGCACATCTGGCTGCCAAGGTCACTCTGAGTAGTTTATGACATAGCCTAATAAATAACATTTTAAAATAGAGGACATAAACAATTTAATTATGTAGGCTACACATTGCTTGTCCCAGCAAGCTAGAACACTATAATGAGACTGTCCAAAGTGGAACAAGCAAGGTTCCCCATATGATCCATCCATCCATCCATCCACACATTAATTCCTCCATTCTTCATTTCATTTATTTGATCTGATTTGAACTGTATACCACAAACTATTTAGCCCAAGGGATACTGTGTGTGGTGTACCAAAATAAAAAAAATATAACACATTCAAAAATAAGAAACAACGCCACATACATAAACATATAATAAATGCAATATAAGCCACAATAACTCTCGAAATAAAAAGTAAAAATAAAATCAGCAACAAAACTATCAAAAATAAATGATAAATATAAGCGCAAAAAAGATTGCAGAGAGGTGGTAAAGAGAGGTTTTGTCAAGTGTTATTAACTGGTAGTTGAAAAATCAGGGAAGGCCAACATGTGTAACCATATTTTCATTTGGCATTTAAATATTCAAAGCAAGGGATCCAAGTGAATCTTAAGGGGTAGATGGTTCCATAAATGGGGGGGGGGGTGACCACCAAGAAGGCCCAGCTCCTCATTAGCACCTTCCTGGTGTTCCTCGGAGTTGGCACCCCCTAGATACCCAGCCTGGGTTGAGCAAGTGATCTAGGCAGTTCTTCTTGGGAGAAGCCACTCTGACTGATAATGAAGTTCCAATCCATTTAGGGCATTGTATGCTAACATTAGAAACTTGAAGTCAATGTGGTAGCATATCGGAAGCTAGTTCAGCATGGCCAGTACAGGAATAATATGATAGATGCCTTGTTCTTCCCATCAATAATCTGGCTGCAGTGTTCTGCACTAGCCTGCACATTAGTCTCATAGACAGTTCCATGTAGAGAACACTACAATACTGAGATTAAAAGCACATGAACCAATGTCAAGGCAGGCCTGCAGCCATGAAATCCACTACTGTTGATAATGTGCGGAATAAACCACTGATGCCACCTGGAATTCCATAATAAGTGGTGGGTCCAGGAGGACGCCCAGACTATGGACCTCATCCTTCATGGAGAGAGTCACTCCGTCAACTGTGAGGGAGTTCCCCAACCCATAGACACTGGGGACATCTACTTGGAGAATCTCTGTCTTGACTGGGTTCAACCTAAGTCTTTTGGCTCCCAGCCAGTCCAGAACGGCAGCCAGGCAGTGCTCTAGGGACAGGAAGGTATGCACTCTAGATGGAGAAAAGGCAATATTGAGTTGGCTATCATCCATATATTGGTGACACAAAGTTCCATACTTCCCGACAATCCTTCCCAGAAGTCTCATATAGATATTAAAGAGCATGTGCGCCTCTGCTCCCCTCCGTGCAGGGCTTTTCTATCCTTGTGTAACCATCAAGACTGTTTTTGTTCTGGTTGCAATGGAACCTGCATGATGGGGAGGCACACACACACACACGTGTGTGTGTGACCAAGTCCCATGGAGAGGAACCCATAATTATAGGGTAGACTGGAAATAAGACATAGTTATATAAAAAAGAGACTTTCAGATTGGAAAGCACTCAATCAGCTAAGATACAACTAGACAAAAGCTGAAAAAATATCTAGTAGCTGATGTCCACAGAGGCCAAAGGAAAGTCTCAGTAGGGACGTGGAATGAGAAGAGCATGCATCAATTAGGAATGATGAAGAAATAAGAGGGAAGCATCAGGAGAAAATAAAGAGAAGGTGGAAACTGTGTACTGAACATATATAGGGAAGTGATAAAAGGATGTCATATTCTTCTAAAAAGGATTTCTCTGTGGAAGAACTTCTACTTTTACAAAGTGAAGTAAAAATTCTTCTGAAACAACTGGAAATAAATAATGCCAGGGATATATGAGACACTGATAGAATAGTTTAAAGCTGCAGATCCTAAATCTGTCAACATTTTAAAAAGAATATCCCCCCAAAAAGGTGAATCCGTAGGGAGCAGTAACTATAGGAACATTGCTCTAATATCCCATGCAAGAAAAGGGATGCTAAATGTGTTAACTTATGACAGTTATAGTGAGTGTGAAATGCTTGAGTTTCAAGCAGGATTCCAAAAAGGAAGAGGCACTTGAGCTCATATTGCAAATATCTGCTAGCTACAAGAGCACGCCAAAGAATTTTAGAAGAGCAGTCTATGCTTTACATGCTCCAGCAAAGCCTTTGACTGTGTGAATGAGGAGAAGCTTTGGGTTGTTCTGAGAGAAGTGGGTATGCTTAAGCATTTGTCATGATATGCAATATGCATTGTGGGCAAGACGTTGCTGTTAGGACTGAAGATTTTGTTTACCTTGGTTCAGTCATAAGTAGAGATGGGCACGGAATGAACATTTTTTCGTTTCCGTTACCGTTTGTCGTTTCCGTTACGCAATGAAACGACAAATGAAAATTGTGATGAAAATGCAACGAAATGAACAGAACCACAAAAATTGTGGTCGTTACGTTTCGTTTCCGTTAATGGCAACGCACAATGAAATGAGCTGTTTTAAATGTTAAAAAACGCCCTGGACATCCATAAAAACGCAGCAATAATTATTTATATTGTCTGATAACCTACCAGGGGGGTTGGGGTCCTTAAAACGTTTGTTTTAGTCTTCTCCCATCGCGATGTATTATTCTTTTCCCTTTAAAATGGATGTCGCCACCAGCCACAAAATGGAGGCAAGCCATGTGATGGGATCATGTTCAACCAATAGCATGCCCAGGTTGCAGACTGGGCGGGCAGGTCTGGCAGCCACAGAGGGCATAAAAAACTCTGGCAGCCCCCTGTCCTCCTTGCAGTCTCTGGTGGGAGTTAGGGTGGGATTGCTGTCTCTGCTGCGCCTCCAGCTTCAGTCCTGCTGCCTCCCTGTGTGTGTGCATGCTGCGTACCTCTCGGTGAGTACCCTCCCTTGCCCCACAGTGCAGTCACTCTGCAGCTGCCTTGCACCCTGGGCAACGCCCGCCGCTGCCTTTGCAGCCTCCCTGCATACCTTGTCTATACTGTGTCTCTGCCAGCATCCATTTTTTTAGTGTTTTCCCTCTGGTCTGGGGCGTTGGGGGATGCCTGCGCATGGAAATGCTTTAAAAATTGCACAAAAGCGGGTAGAAACGACAAAAAAAAATGAAAAACGGTAACGAAATTTTTCAAAAAAATCGCGACAAACGGAAATGAACCGAAACAGACCTCTCAATGAAAAACGAAAAACCGAAACACCATTTTTTGTGTTTCGTGCCCATCTCTAGTCATAAGTCTAAAGAGGGACTGTTGCCAAGAAATCAGAACACAGAGACTCAGAAGGCCAGTGATGAAGGAAACAGGAAAGATCATCAAGTGTAAGGATGTGTCACTGGGGAGCAAGATCACTCACTCTACTGTATTCCTGATTTATGTATGAGTGTCAGTTGGAGATGAAATAAGGCCCAAAGAAGAAAAACCAAATCATTAGAAACATGGTGCCAGAAGAGAGCTTTGTAGCTACCGTATGAGAAAGACAAACAAGAGGGTCCTAAAGCAAATTAAGCTTGAACTTTTTCGGGAACTAAAAATGACAAAACTGGGACTGTCCTACTTTGAGCTCATTATGAGAAACCAAGATTATCTGAAAATGAGAAAAATGCTAGGAAAAGTTGAAGGCAGTAGGAAAAGACACGGATTGACTCCACAATGGTGACTCTGTGAGGGCATCTTTGGCTGCCCGATTGAAGAAGTGCGAAAGTTGCACTCCCGCTATGGTGGCTGCAAGAGCAGGGAGCACACCTATTTAAAGCTCCACAAGCTTTCTAGTTGCCTCTTGCCTTGGAGCTCTTTTGCCCCCACCACCCACCTGATGTTGAAGATGGTGATGCTTTGCTGGTTGCTTTGGGGTTGGATGGCTATTACTCCGATTGGCCTGGAGTGGCAGTGAGTTTTTGCCCATCCCATCATCTTCAATGTGTGGATGGGTGTTGTATTATTCTACTTAACGGTCAAAATTGAAAGGTAGCGTAAGTGGTATCTTAATTCAGGTATGCCCCTCCTTTATATGGTATTTTTAAGGTACTTGGCACCCCTCATATAAAATTAATTAGCAACAGCAATTAGAGTATAGGTATAGTTTAGCCTATAATGCCAGGTCAAGTAAATGAGGGCTGATCTGGGATAAGGTGATTCAGTAGGGGAAGGATGCTTAATTAGTTTGGCTACATCCTTCTCTCTGCATTTGGAATCTCACTGAAGCCACGGAGGGGCAGTTAGTTAATAACACCTACAGATGATACCCACTTGCGCTATGGCACAGGTCCTCTTTTAGTTTACAGTTAAAGGTTAATATTTATATATTGTTATTAATAAATTGTGGCCCATATTTAACCCAAAACGTTGTCTCATCTTGTTATTTCAGTCTGGGTGGGCAAAGGAAGCCACAGCCTTGAGTTTGGAGGAGCTTTTCAGGGCTGTTTAGGACAGGATGTTCTGGAAATCACTCATTCATAATTTGGAGGAAACTTGATGGCATGTAAAACAACAGAATATAAAATCTACTGAAGGATTATGATGGGCATAGATAAGGAAGGATATCTCCCTTGTCAATAAAATCTAAACTAGTAAAGTGGCCATTAAGTTATAACTGGGGAGAAATTGTCATATTTTCCTCTTCGTCTATTCACTCAAAGTTCTCAAGGTAATTCTAAGATAGAAAGGTATCAATGGACAATAAACAAAGATAATATGGTAATAAAGGGTAGCTTCAACTGACTTCAGGCCACTCACATCCACAACTGGTCACTGTATATTTAGGTTGTTATAAGGAGAGAGTGTTTTCCCATGAGATAAATAACTGTGCTTTGAATGATTTGAATGATAGGCGATGCAACTTTTTAATGAATCCTGAATGTTACGGGAAGAACAGTGACTGTTCAGATGGAAAAATCAGCCTAAAAGTAAAAGATGGTTGTAGCCTTAACTGACAAATCTAAACACGGAAACATTTAATTGTAAAGGGGAAAAAAAACCCTCTCAGAAGCAGGAAGTTGTTGGAATTTAGACAGGCTGGAGTATTTGGCCCATTTTTAGACATATTCAGTTGTAGGTTTGGAGATCTTCAAGAAATTCTGAGGCTGCGACAGGATCAGCCAAAGACATTTTGTTTCCTGAGATGATGGGCAAGATAGTGTTCCATCATCATTCCATGCAAATAAGCCAGTTGGACTGAGCTGACAAACACAACCTATTTCAAGACTGGCAATAAAATAGCTTTAACCACAGTAGCTGCAGAAGGCTAGTTTAATGAAGACCAGGCTGGGTGGGCTGTCTGGCATATACACTACTGTGACCGCTACCACACTTCTGATTTAAAATGTCTTTTCCTTAAAAACAAGGTGCCTTAAAAATCAGTGTCCAGTTTTCAAAATAATTTATCTGAAGAACCCTCTCAGCCAGGCCCATTTTTGTCCGCTGTGGCACTTTTTCTTGCAACGGCCACTGGGGGTGATTTTTTTTTTTACATTGCTTCCTGTGTCTCCATTTTAAGCGAGTTGGTTGAATTTGCGGACATACTGAGTCGCTTTCCCCCCTTGCCCCCTATTGGCATACCAAGTTTTAAAGCGGTTTAATAAAGTGAGAACTGGAAAGCCGATTGCTAGCTACCTGCTGAAGTGTGAACAGCAGAACCGCTATAACAACCACGTGACCACGGGAGGAGAAAAGGTGATCCAAAATAAGAAGTGGCTGCTCATGGAAGTGCGGTAGCGGTATGTCTCTCAACATAAGAGAAGAACCAGAGAGTCCAATAGGTACAGCTAGAACATAGCCTTATCTGCCAACCCCAGCATCTGTGGCCTCAGGCATTGCTCCTTCTTCCAAATTGTAACAATTGGCCCTGAGCACAGATGTTCAGATGATGTGAATTTGGAGTGATGGGACACTCAAATCCAGAGGCAGGGATTGCCATCCTCTTGCCTTCCTTTTCAGCTTCTACAAAACTTAAGCTGCTCCACAGACAGCAAAGGAGAATACATTTCCTTTTCCCTGGTAAAGCCAAGCCATCTGTGATGATACTTCATCATCATGCAATCTGATGATTGATGTTCTGGTGCTTGCTTTGAAAGGAAATAGCTCCTACGTTGCTAATTGCAGACAACATCTCCCTGCCACAATTAAACATTAGCTGAAATGTAGAGACAGAATGGTGGGGTTTCTAGAGGTCATTGGGAGATCATTGAAATAATAGCAGATCAACAATATGTGTGCCCCACATCACCATGGTGAAGAAGCAGAGTCAAGCAGAGCTTTAAAAGGAAACAATACTTCAGCTAAAAGTGGAGGCTGAGGTCAAGGGCAGAAAATGAAAATGAGCATTGAGCACTAATTTTGGTAAAAAAAAGTTGATGCTAAGAGAAACAAAAGATGAAGTAAGTCTGAAAGTAGACTGATAAAATCATTAACACAAACAAGGACAAGTATTTAAAGGAACCCAACAGGGAAATAATCCTGAGAGATGTGAAAAGACCAAAGTATGAAGACTGCAGGTAGAGTCAGTAGATCAAAAAGAATAGAGAATATTTAGTTGGGGTGAAGGAACCTTTGGCAAGTTCCCTGTGCATTGTTTACACCCTTGGTTGGTTTAAAAAAGGGTCCAAGTTTGGGAATGTAGGGTGATATATCTATTTATTTATTTTATTTATTTATTTTTACAACTTATATGCCGCCCACTACCCAAAGGTCTCTGGGCGGCTTACAATCAAAAAATTAAAACAGTTAAAACATCAGATATCAATAAATAATTAAAACAATAATAACAACCTTACACTAAAATCATTACACTAAAATTGCCATCAGAGGACCTACAGTCTATATCAGCGTTGGTGAACCTTTGGCACTCCAGATGTTTTGGACCACAACTCCCAGAATTCCAAGCCTGTGTTGCCAATGACATGGGTCTGTGGGAGTTGTAGTCTAAAACATCTGGAGTGCCAAAGGTTCGCACCACTGGTCTATATTGTATCAATTAAAAACTGTGTTTTTTTCTGTGGGCCAAATTAGGTCCATTGGATTGAGCCCCCCATTTTCATGAGTCTTCAAAAGGATGTCTCCTCTAAGGCAGACTGCATAACTAGAACCACAGATATCTTCTGGAGGAGGAAGGAAGGAAGCCTGCCATAGAGCAGATGCACAGATGCAGTTAAACCATATGCAGTCATTCAGCCTGGTCATGTGAAATCTGAAAGCAGGGAGGGAAAGTACCTGTGGATGCATGGATTGCCCACTGCATCCCTCTTCCCACTCACTCAGCCCCCACCTTTTCCTGTTAAGGAGAAAGAGCTAAAGGGGGCTTCTGTTGGTCTGAAAAAGTAATTGAAGCCCACCCCCATCTCCATGATCATGAATGCAGTATTGCTATGTGACAATAATGTGATGGTGTGATGCCATTATGTTGAATGCATGATCCCCGATTATATTTCTAGGATCCAAAATAGAAAAAAGGAAGCCTGTTGTGAAAAGTAAAAGGGGGGGGGGGGCAATCCTTCAAAATGACTATGAATCGTATTACAATAGCTCATATGTGACTTGAATATTTGGTCCAGCCCCTGCCATGGATTCTATCTAAATTCTTGCATGTGTGCCATTCATTCCTTCAAGTTTTTGAGTTGTTTTTGGAATAATGCTGTTGGGGTCTGGTGACATTGTCTGATAGCCTGCATTTCTTTCTGCATTTCATTTCATTTGGCATTGCTGATAAAATAGCTACAGAAAACATAAAGCTTTTTTTTTGTTCCTGAAATGTATGATTTTTATAAGTTGCTGCCCTGAAGTGACATTCAAGAAGAGAGAAGCATAAAAGTCCAATAATTTCTGTCCAACTGGGTATTTATCACAGCTTCAAACAGAAGGAGATTCATTTCTGTTTATTGTCTGGAAATGTTAGACTAGGCTGCATTAAACATTTTGATATATACCTGCAGTGGTATAAACTATGTTTTCAAATTTTCCTAGTCAAGATTTCTTTTACGTAGAAGAAAATTAGACAGGTGCAGCACACCAAATGAGATGAACTTTGTCCTCAAAGAAAATTGGTTTTTCCTTTTCAATTTCATTTCAAAGAGACCTGACAAGTGTCACTTTGAACAAACTTTCACAGTACAATATCCTTTGTGTAAGTTTTCCCCTGTCAGCTTTTCCATTCCAGCAGGAACTTAGAACAAAGTATATGCTGCCCTTTGAGTTGAGAACTTCATCAGTTGAATGAACACCAGTGCAGTGCAATGAAATTGAGGGCATACTCTCTCACTCTCTCCCTGTGAATCTGAACATTGCCGACTCTCAACAAATATAATTTTTCTATCTAGGAGAAGGACAGGCAATAGCTATATATCCAGTTTCATATTCTCTTCCCCACCTCTCCCCTCTCTTCAATGAAAAATGCATTTTGGAAATCCACCTACTCTCAGCCGTGGATGAGGTTACAAGAAAACAGTTTGCCTTTCCACATACATCATTCATAGTCTCTTACCATTTTTCGTTTGCTTTGCATGTATTTCATGTACTCTGCAATTTCCCCCCCGTTTTTAGTCTATGTCCAGCTGTGTGCCTGGATATGTAATCAATCTCCTCCCTTTTTTATCTTTCAAAAAACATTTAAAAATCATACAAACCTAAAACATCTTAAAACACACAAAACAGTGCCCCCTACACATACCATGCTTCTCCCCAACATGATTGTGTGGATATATATTACCAATTTTTCCTTCCCTATTCCCCTCCCAAAATTGCATTGACCCATGCGCATCCACTCCCCCTTAAAAGTAAGCATTCAACACATTCTTCCCAAATATCTATTAAAATATTCTTACTTATCAACCCCTCCTTTACATGTTGACAACATGAATAGCTATATCCCAAACTCTCTATATTATTTATTTAATTACAAAAGGAAAGTGCAGATGAAAATAGAATAATCAAAGGAATGGATATCTTAAATTTCTCTGAATATTCTCCATTTAAGTATTCTCTAAGTTCTTTCTTTGTGCTTTTAATCCTAATAGATATTTTTAAATCTTTATTCATTATACATTTCCCCTCCAACAATCTTGATTCCCCCTTCAATCTTTTTCATGTGTTTGTCTCATTGTTATTTTGTTTGTTTAGAGCAGGGGTCCTCAACCTAAAGCCCCAGGGCCGGATGTGGCCCCCCAAGGTCCTGAATCCGGCCCCTGGGACCAATTGCAACCCCCCACCTACCCCATGTTTTGGGAGCAAGCCAACCTCCACAGCTGCTTTTGGACTGCGACCCGGCCCCCAGTGGTGTCTGGGTGCTGGGGGACCGGCCCGCTGTTTGAAAACGTTGAGGACCCCTGGTTTAGAGGATATGATACCCTAATGCCAATTCCTCCTTTTATCATGCTCGTAATATATTAGTAATATAGTAATGTCTGCAACCGTTTTTCATTAATGTCCCCTATTTCCATAGTTTTTTCCATTTTATTATATTCTGCTGAAAAATAGTTGTATCTATCCTCCATCTTTTATGCTTTCTCTTGTCTCATTTACTTTTAAAGCCATATTCAATATAGCTTGATCAGTAACTTTTATAATACTTTTATTTTGTAAGCCTCAAAATAAAAATGTTAAATACAAATAAGTAATTTATTCTTGAGTAACTTTTACGAACAGAAGGATAAAAAAATAAATTTCTTCTCTTCCTTCATACTGACCTTGTCAGCTGCTCAGTGGGGGGAGGGTAAGTACATTGCCTGCTGACCTTAGGTTGTTATCTTGAAATCAGAGGTCTGAGCAGCTCTTTAAATAACACTTTCAAAACAAAGATTGTCTCTGTCAGTCCTTCAAATGGCAAACTATCTGTAAAAAAAAGGCTATGTGGCCACTCTAATCTAGAATAGACTTGGCCCTGCCTTCACATGAACAATATGACCATCCAATCTACATAGCAAAATATGACGTCCATATTATCAAACTATCTGCAAAATATTTTTGCTTCGGGGACATTCGCTGACTCTTTTGAAAAACTCACCACAATAGTCACGGATGGAGCACCGTCGATGATTGGCTCAGTAAATGGACTTGTGGGTCTTTGTAAAGGTGATGACACCTTTCCTGAATTTTGGAACTTCCACTGCATCATCCATCGTGAGCAACTTGTGTCCAAAAACACTGAATTTAGACCACGTTTTGAAGCCTGTGATGGAGATTGTGAACTACATCCGTACGCACGCCCTTAATCACCGGCAATTCAAGAACCTCATTGCAGAACTTGACGCAGACTTGCCCGGTGACCTGCCACTGCACAGCGCAGTGAGATGGCTCTCAAGAGGCAAAGTAGTTTCGTGCTTTTTTTGAGCTTTTGGAAACAGTAAAATTGTTTATGGCAGAGAAGAACAAAACGTATCCTCTGCTTTCAGACCCCGAGTGGCTTATGGATTTGGCATTTTTAGTGGACATGCTTTCACACTTGGATAAACTAAACGTGGACCTGCAGGGGAAATTAAAAACTCTTCCTGAGCTGACACAAAGTGTATTCTCCTTTGTAAACAAGTTGAAGCTTTTTAAAGCACACATTCAAAACAGCAATCTATCCCATTTTCCTTCTTTGCGCAGCACCCTGCAGAAGACCGGTGTTAAAACAGATATAGCTGGATATGTGAAACAACTTACACAACTGCAAGAGAAGTTTACTTTCTGGTTTGAGGACTTGGACCAAAAAAGACCACAGATCACTTTTCTCATTGACCCGTTTAATGCTGACACCGACTGCCTGAAAACCCCACTTGTTACTGATGAGGCAGCGAGTGAACTAGAAATGATTGAGCTACGCGAGGATGATAGACTGAAATCTCTTTTGAAGGAAGGCCATGTTACGTTTTGGAGAGCTGTGCCAACTGAAAAATACCCGTGTGTAAAAAGAGCCGCTCTCAAGCTGCTGTCTATGTTCTCGTCAACATACGTCTGTGAGAAGATGTTTTCTACTTTGAAACACGTGAAATCAAAGCACCGGTCCATTCTGACTGACACTCATGTAAAGGAACTGCTCCGAGTGGCTACAACTGAATACAAACCTGATTTGCAGAAGATTACTGAAAACAAAAGATGCCAGAAATCCCACTGAGATTATCATCCCATCACTCCAACAAGGTAACAAAAAACACCTGACTGAGCATGTTATATTTTGTGTTTAATATATTATTGTTAAAATTATATGCTTTTGTGTGAGTGTTTGTCTGTTTTGGCAGGTCACTGCATGGTGTGGCTCTCTGACTCTCACAGTTTAAAATTGTTGCTCTTTTTGTCGAACTTGTTCGCCACCCCTGAGCTAGAATATTTAAGACGTGGAAAGCTAAATTGGCAAAAAGAGCTCTAGCCTGACTCTAATGATAACGAAGATGAATGCTGGTTGAAAACTGAAGCCTAATGATTGCAATCCAATGCATCTTTGACAGTGCAGAGATTATAATAAATGATAGACCAGGTGTGTTTAGTGCTAATATCCCTCTGAGGCTGACAGGTTGGCTCCAGTATGATGTGATGCCATGCTTCTCAATGGCTGTGAGATATTGTAATGAAACAACCCAAGAGTTAGGGAAATGGATTGCTGAATTCTACCTGAGTGGGCAGATAATGCACATATGTATCTGGGTGTTTTAGGAAAGGATCATGGTTATCTTCAAAATGGCATGGATAAAATTAATTTACCTCTAAAAGGGTAAAGTTTCCCGCCGCCCATGTGTGCTAGTCATGGGCGACTCTAGGGGCGGAGCTCATCTCTGTTTTCAAGCCAAAGAGCCAGTGTTGTGCAAGTCTGTGGCCATGTGGCCAGCATGGCTGCATAGAACACTGTTTACCTTCCCACTTTTTATGGTGGTACCTATTTATCTACTTGCATTTACATGCTTTTGAACTGCTAGGTTGGCAGAAACTGGGGTTAACTGCAGGAGCTCGCTCCACTGTGTAGCACCTGGGATTCAAACCACCAAGCTGCTAACCTAGCAGCCGACTGTTTCAGCACTCTAGTCTTCTGAGCCACCACACCTCTATTACCTCTGTGTGTGTGTTATGTCGTTACAGTCGTGACCGACCCTTCGTGACTCCTTGTCCATGGAGTTTTCTTGGCAGGAATACTGGAGTGGTTTGCCAGTTCCTACTCCAGGCTCCTACAGCCCCTGGTATTCCCTGGTGGTCTCCCATCCAAGTATTAACCAGGGCCGACCCTGCTTAGCTTCCGAAAGCAGGCAAGATTGGAGGTGCTTAGGGCATTTAGGCACTATTACCTCTAGGGGAAGCTTTTTGTTAGAGGGAGCACTTGCTTCAATAAGAAATCACTTGCGCTACCCACATCATAAAACAGGGAGTATTTTGTCTTGTTTTGAGCAAATTGTATAAAATCAGAATCCAAAACACAAAAACCATCTCTGTTGGCCTCCAGTCCCATTCTCCCTTCGTCATCTCCCTACTCACAAGTCTCTTTCCCTACTCGTGAAATTTCTTCATTATTTATTTTCTTATAGCAAAAGCCTTCCAGGCATTTCTAAACTTTGGCCCTCCAGATGTTTAGGACCATAACTCCCACAGTCCTTTGCCATTGGAAATACAGGCTGGGAATTCTGGGAGTTGTGGTCCAAAACATCAGGAGGGCTAAGGTTTAGACATACTTGCAGGCTTAGTCCTTGGGGATTGTTATGCCTATATCAATCCCACATGCACAGCCCACACGCACAAACACCAAGGCCTACCTGTGTGTGTGTGTGTGTGTGTGTGTGTGTGTGTGTGTGTGTGTGTGAGAGAGAGAGAGAGAGAGAGAGAGAGAGAGAGAGAGAGAGAATTGGTTGCATTCAGAGGTGCCAAATCTCTTTTGTAACATCATTCTAATTTATCTGGAAGTTGAGTCATGGCAACTAGACTTCTTTTCTTGAACTTTTTTTTATAATTCACCTTGGTGAACTATAATTTGGGGGACTCATCACTAACTTTCCTCAGACTGATGAAACTGCTTGGATGAGAAGTGAAATGTTTCAATCTCTCAGGGAAAGAAGTCCAGTTGCCATGCGTCAACGTCCAGATAAACCCACCTGGATGACTGAGAATCTTCACAGACTTCATTCTAATTTGGCAATTAATAATAGTTGTCAGAATGCCTTAATTTTCTCCCTACCTTCCAATTTGGTTACTCACTCTCCATCGTTTCCAGGCTGACACAAAGTTCACTATTACAGCCAAAATGTTTACCTGCCAAGGCTGGCCAGGAACCATTACTGGCTTGTAAAAGGAGAACATTCTACAAAATTGGTTGCTGATATTTAATGCTCTGATCCAGCAGGCTTTGTGTTGCTTTGCTTTGTTTTGCTTCAAAGAGTGGTCCTCCAAGCATTCCTGCTCAATGCTGCCCATTGAGACATTCTTTTTGCTGCTATTTCTTAAACCTTTGTCTCCAACCTGAGAACACTTGTATCAAACCTTGGGAAAACAGGGGGACACTAGGGCCTTTTAAATCAAGCTCAGATGCACTTTGATGACTCCCCCCCCCCCGCAACTAGATGGCTGTCCCATTGCTGCTCCTGACTCTGCTACTGCATAACCCAATGGCTTAGATCAGGCATGTCCAAACTTCGGCCCTCCTGATGTTTTGGGCCACAACTCCCATAGCCCTTTGCCATTGGAAATACAGGCTTGGAATTCTGGGAGTTGTGGTCCAAAACATCAGGAGGGCCAAAATTTGGACATGCCTGGCTTAAATGTTGCAGTCATGCATGTCAGCCTCCCAGCACCCCTCAGGACAGGTCGTGTGCATCCACAATGTTGGGAGGCCAATTGTACTGCTGACATCTAGCTAGGTCATCAAACCGGCAATAACACAGTACCTGAGTCTGTGACCCAACTTTACTGCCTTTTCATTGTGAGTGTTTGCATGCTTCAGGACCTCTCCCCACTTTCTCCCTCCTAGCTCCTGGATTGTCAGTTTCTTTAGCTTCCTCTTTCTTTCTCCATGACTCCTCCCCTCCCCCTCACCTCCCAAATGTTGAGCAAGATATTTCAAACACAGTTCTCTGATCTGGTGCCTGATGTTTCAGGATTTGATATTTTGTAATTGAAACACACTTGCATTTTACGGTTTATGTGACAACGTTCAAAACTTTTTTGTTCTTGTTGAAAAAGCAAATTCCTGAAGTTATTTTTGATTTTGGAAGATCTGGAGTTGAAGAGCTTAGAGCTTAACCCAAGGGTCAAATTTTCACAATACAGTGCTGCCTATGCATTTAGACGTCCAAAAAAGAGGGGGAGAATGGGGTATTCAGATACTACATTTCCCTCTTTTGGCAGCTATGATCTGTGTTCTTTGCTTGTATCTGTTGTTTACTCACAGTTATTCAGCTTAAGAACATCAGAACATAAGAAGAGCCATGCTGGATCAGGCCAAGGGCCCATCTAGTTCAGCTTCCTATATTTATTTATTTATTTATTTATTTATTTATTTATTTATTTATTTATTTATTTATTTATTTCATGCATTTGTATACCGCCCCCACCAATTGTGTTTGTGAGCACACGAGACTAAATATCTGTCTCCTGATACCAATCCCCTGCATCTGGCCCTTGAAGTACCCCAGTTTTAAGCCTAGAGATTATACATCTCCCTCATGGTTTGTAACCTGTGATGGACTTTTCCTCCAGGAATCTGTCCAATCCCCTTTTGAAGGCATCCAGGCCAGATGCCATCACCACATCCTGTGGCAGGGAGTTCCACAGACTAACAGTGCGCTGGGTGAAAAATTATTTTCTTTTGTCTGTTCTTACTCTCCCAGCCCTCAATTTGAGTTTATATCCCCTAGTTCTGGTATTTTGTGAGAGGGAGAAGAGCTTCCCTCTATTTACTTTATTCATGCCCTGCATTATTTTGTACGTCTCAATCATATCTCCCCTCAGGCACCTGTTTTCCAGACTAAAGAGCCCCAAATGTTTTAGCCTTTCCTCATAAGGGAGGTGCCCCAGCCCAGTAATCATTTTAGTCACTCTCTTCTGCACCTTTTCCAGTTCCACAATGTCTTTTTTGAGATGCGGTGACCAGAATTGTACACAATACTCCAGGTATGGCCTTACTATTGTTTTGTATAATAGCATTATAATGTTGGCTGTTTCATTTTCAATCCCCTTTTTGATAATCCGTAGCATGGAATTGGCCTTCTTCACCGCTGCCACACATTGGGTAGACACCAGATCTCTTTCCTAATCCATCACGGATAGCTCAGAGCCCATGAGTTGATAAAGTTTTGATTTTTTTGCCCCCATATGCATTACTTTACATTTTGCTGCATTGAAATGCATGAAACACATCAAGCGTGTTAAACATTTTTGGAGTTGTTAATGGACTTTAGCCTGAGCACTGGTGCAGCAAACTCGAAATTCTTCCACAAAATAATCCTAGAATTCATAAGTATACAAACTACAGCCACTTCAAAATCAGCAGGTACCTGCTTTGCATTTTGATTTTCATTTCGAGGCTATTGGAGGACATACTGCTTATGTGATCAAGAAAGACAGGCAACATTAGAATGGCAAAGAAAATATTTAACAAAGTACTAAAAAGTATGTCAAGCTTCATGTAATTTGATTTTTTTTCCATGGGCAGCAAATATTTAGTGCACATAGGGTGACCTAATTACATTCCTAACTGGAAGGAGAAGCCTCAAATGAATCAGGACCCATGTATGTGCATATTCATCGGAGTACCAACCAAACATTAGATTACATTTATCCCCTGCCAACATAGCTAGATTAGGCGTATTTTAAAATATTTTTATTTTTACATATAGGATGACCAGTTCTAAAAATATGTAGGACACAATTCATGAAGTGTCTGTGAAGATTCTCAGTCATCCAGGTGAGTTTATCTGGAAGTTGAGTCATGGCTACTGGACTTCTTTTTGAGAGATAGAAACATTTCGCTGCTCATCCAAACAGCTTCATCGGTCTGAATACGGCTAGTGCGAGTCCTCCATCTTATAGTCAGTCAGCTTTGACCTCTTGTCGCCCTGATCTGAATTAGGCTCATAAGATGAACAATGGCCTGAATAGGCTCGTTAGGGAGACAATAGTATCCATTTTCTTAAGGTGAACAATGGCCTAAGGTGCTGAAACCTATCAAGAATGGGTCGTTAGCTATGGCCTTGGTGGTGAAGGATTTTTGATTTATCTAGGTACTTTGGAAAGCACACCTTAATAAGTAGCAGATAGACTATGCCTGAGGCCGCCACGTGTTGTTCCTTTTGAAATAGAATCAAAGAAATTCAATAACAGCCTTGCTCATTTAGAACAAAAGTTGATCTAGTCCAAAACTGCCCCATGCAGTGGCTCGTGAAGTACCCAAGGACAACTCAGAACATGAACATCATCCTCTTAGATGCAAAAAGACATTGTGTATTATTTGTCTCCAGACATCACACACAGAATGTCTGCAATCACAGAGATTTTTTTAGCTACAATGGTCAGAAGTGACTTGTAGGAACCCTAAATAGGGTTTTCGTGGTAAGTGAGATATTTAAGGAGTCATAATACCCGTTCCATACCCCCAGTGAATTTCCATGGCTAAGCAGGGATTACAGTTCTTAGCCCCATGAGCCCTAGCTCCTCATTCTATCCACTATACCTCACTGGCTACTGAATGGATACTAGCCACTGGGATACTGATAGTTATGTGATATACTCAATCCTAATAAAAAGGCACCTGATTTATAAGCTATCAGTCACCTCTTATGGCAACTAATTCCATAAATTAATTGAATCAAGCTCTGCTTCTTTTAGTTTACTCCAGCTGTTATTCTACATCATCATCATCATCATCATCATCATCATCATCATCATCATCATCATCATCATCATCATCATCATTTGCTGTTGAGTGAATTGTCACTTATGGTGCCCTTTTCTGTGTTTTTCAAGTAGTCACTACTAGAGATGGGCATGAATAGAAAAAATGGAGTTTCGTTTGTCATTTGTCGTTTGGAGGGTCCGTTTCGGTTCGTTTCCATTTTTCGTGATTTTTTTTGCAAAAAATTCGTTTTCCTTTTCATTCGTTTTGTTACCATTTTGTTACCATTTATTTCATTTTTTTTAGCATTTAAAGCAGTTCACTGTATTGCAGTAACGGAAACGAAACGGACGACAAAATTTCTGGTGTTCCTGTTCGTTTCATTTCATTTTGGAGACAAAATTTGTTTCTCATTTCGTTACGTAACAAAACGAAAAAATGAAAACGGAAATGAAAAATTGTTCGTTTCGTGCCCATCTCTAGTCACTACTCATAATTGATTTTCTGTTTCCTTCTTCTGGGGGCATTCTAGGATTATGCAGTTTCTCCAAGGCCACACAGGCTGGCTCTATTTGTAGGAGACACAATGGCAAAATGAACTGAGGTACAAATCAGATCAGTTCCTTACTACATAAACTAATTCAGCCACTTGTAGCCTTGGCAACAGTCAGTGGGGTAAAGCACTGGTTCTCATGCTAGTCACTGCACATTAAGAAACCATATAGGGATATTACAGAAATATGTATATGATTTATCCGATATCAGGTATATTTACTTCTTATTTTCTAAGCACTGCATTAATTCCTGGCAGCTGATGTCACACACTTCTACTACTGTCCACTGCAGATTGCATACTGTGAAGTATGTCAACAGCATAAAAACCTAGTGATGTCAACACTGCTCATAAAGACAGTTCATAATCAATTTATTTAGTACACTTTCAGGCTGACCAGTAATAAGAGTTCTTTGGAGGGTGTATGGCAGGGGTGCCCAAACTCTTTGTAAGGAGGGTCAGATTTGGTGGCTGAGAATGTATCAGGGGCCAGTTGCTCTCCGACCCTGCCACCCCACTGCAAGCCCCACCCACTGACCCCTTGCAACCCCACTCACAGGAAGGAAGGCGGGGACCAAGGGAGGGAGGGAGGGATGAAGGTGGAAACCAAGAGAGAAAGGAAGGAAGGTGGGGAACAAGGAAGGGAGGGAGGTGGGGACCAAGGGAGGGAGGGAGGAAGGAAGGAAGGTGAGGACCAAAGGAAGCACAGGGAGCTGTGGCCACAGGTTGCCCCTTGGAAGAGGCGATCTGTGCGACCTTGCACCCCCGCAAGCTCCTCAGCGGTGGTGACGGCTGGCCCGCCAGCCCACCCCAAAGCTCCTTGGCAGTGGCAGAGACTCGCTGGCCTGCCCACCCCCACACATTCCCCTGCTGTGCCAGTGATGGCAGACCGCCCAGCTGCCTAGCCGCCCAAGTTTCCTAGCAGTGCCAGTGGCGTGGCCTGCCCGATCACTGCCCCGCACGTGCCGAGCTTCACAAGGTTCCTGGTGATGCTGGTGGCGGCGGCCCATGCGCGCCACCCCCACGCATGCGCCCAGCCTCACATGGTTGCCGGCGGTGGTCCCTTGGTCCCCATCTCCCTCAAGCTTCCCGGTGGTGCTGGTGGTGGTGGCCCACCCCCTCACCGCCCACCCAGCCCCACAAGCTTCTGCTCACCGGCCAGCTGGCCAGCCCAGCCCCTCAAGCTTCCCAGTGGTGTCAGTGTTGGCGGAAGAGGTTTTTAAAAAAATGGGGCAAAGGAGGGGGGGAGGGAGGGGCTGGCCAGCAAGCCACGGGCCACTCAGAATGGTCTGACAGGCCGGATTTGGCCCCCGGGCCAGACTTTGGGAAGGCCTGGTGTATGGTATATTTAAAAGCATGGTAGGAAAAAAATGGAAGAATGATTGCATATAGTGATAAAGAAAAATACTGTAAAGCTAAACCAGCAAAAAGAAATAAAAATATTGCTTCATACGAAACCAAAGTAAAACCAGAAAAAATATTTAGTTTCCCTCTCATCTAACTGTCTACACACAGTCCTATTCCCAACCCCACCCCTGTATAATTCCAGTTAACAAACTATGGTGAAAAGACAGTGGTAATTTTCTGGATTTAAATCATCCCCCTACCATTCCAGGGCTCCCAAAACTTGTTTCAGTATAAAGAGGATCCCAAAGGAACTCCAAACATGAAGAGGCTCCAAGAAGCTTTTTATTGTCCCAAAAATGATATCCTCCTCATTGCATGGCACAACTCTGCCAACAGGATTTTAGACACTGCATTTGATGAAGTGTGTCATCTCTTCAGAAACTATTCAACATATTCTTAATTAGTGCTGTGGTGAAAACTTCTCTCATGAGAATTTCAACTGTTTTCAGTCATTGGACAGAAAAGACATTCCTTTCAAAAACAGTTGCAAAGGGAAAGAAGTTGTACCAGTCTCAGCAATAGAGAGACAGGAAAAAAGGAGAACAAGAAGAATTTCCCCACAAAGTAAGAAAAAAGAAACCAGTGAGTAATTCTCAACTAGAGTAAATTCATTGAACCTACAGAATTGTTGAATTGCTTCAGGTATGGCTGGACAGTGCTCTTAGCCTGCTAGTCTATCTTGTAGCTCTGAAAACATAGTAAGATTAAGTTTGTAGCCTTGAGCACTGCCATCAATCTAGAGTAGACATCAGCCAGTGCAGTTGTACCAGATTGTTTCCTTTCAGTCATTCTCAGTCAAGACTTTGGGTCAAGTATGTGAAGGAATATCTTTGCTTGCACCTGATCTTAGATCTTCAAAGAAGATTTGTCTCATTGTCTCACACTGAATTACAGCACAAAATATAGTTTCCTTTTTGTTTGAGAGGTACTTCTGGCACCAAAATGGTCCTTGAAGTACTTAGTATCATTTTGGGAAAAGGCTAAGATTTAGTTTTTCATCATAACAGCCATAATTATTGTAGATATTTAGATGTTTTATGCTACTGGGTGCTGTGGATCACCACAAAGACAGACAAGTAGGTAACAGGTGAAATCAAGCCTGAACTCTTTCTAGAAGCAAAGATTAAATTGAGGCTATCAGACATATTGGAAGACAAAACTCACTGAAAAAGAAAATTGTGCTGGGGAAAGTTGAACGCAGAAGGAAAATAGCAACTATGATAGTAACTGTTTTTCATTGAGGTAAGGACATTTACTCACTTTCCATCTTACATGACTCTTCATCAGGCTGAGAGTTAAACAGTCAAGTAATGGCCTAGAAGCAATGGAAAAGTCCTAAAAACTGTGGCCATGTGTACCTGCCATTTTCTTGTTTAAAGAAAATTCCATAATAGAATACATAACCATGCAGTTTATTTGAGCAATAGGTTTCAGGTTTCACCCCTGAGCAACTTTCAAGCTAACTCTACAAAGTGGCAGACCCATCACCCTTGGTCTTGGATTTAATATTGTCCCCCATGATGGAATTTATTTAAAAAATCACTGTTGGGCTGGAAGTAGGAGGCCATTGGTTTGCGTTTGACAGCATTGCCTTTAAAAACCCTTTAAGTGCGAGCCTGCAAGAGGGTTATGTGTAGCATCCTGTATCTGTGTGCTACTTAAGATGACATGAACCTTCTGTGGAGACTGCCTTGAGCAGGGGTCCTCAAAGTTTTCAAACAGAGGGCCGGTCCACCGCCACCCAGACACCACTGGGGGCCGGATCCCAGTCCAAAAGCAGCTGCGGACGCTTGCTTGCTCACAAAACAGGGGGTAGGTGGGGGGTTGCAATTGGTCCCAGGGGCCGGATTCAGGACCTTGGGGGGGGGCGCATCCGGCCCCGGGGCCTTAGGTTGAGGACCCCTGGCCCCGAGGAATGTGCAAAACCCAGAAGTTCAAAGAGGTGTGAAAACAAGATAACCTTTGGGAAAAGTAGGAAGGAGCAGTATATGAGATAAGGAGAAGCTGTTGCTGGTAGGGAGGATATTTGAGCTGATGCACCAGAGTGGCAGGAGGATACTTGGTACCCAAAAGTCATTTCTATTATAAATACTTTGGTCTAACCAAGGAGTGCTTGTTCAGAAACCACAGTACCCAGGGGACTCACCACAGTTAGGTCAGGGGACCAGTATTATTATCTGATGTTGAGCCTACTTTGAGGTGGACTGGGGACTCTCTGGAATTGCCTAGTTTGATCCCATTGGAACCAAACCCAACTCTGTCTTAACTGAGGAGCCAGAAGACACAGTGATAGTTTTAGAGGCTTCAGCAACTTGTAGGACCTGCGGGATTTATTTATTTATTTATTTATTTATTTATTTATTTATTTATTTATTTATTTATTTATTTATCACAGATTTAGTGAGGAGTACTACTCTAAGCATGGAGCGTGGTGCCTCAGTGGGCTAGAGCACTGAAACTGTTGGCTGCAAAGTCAGCAGCTCAGCGGTTTGAATCTTGGGTGCCACGCAGTGGAGTAAACTTCCATTATTAACCCCATCTCCTGCCAACCTAGCAGTTAGAAAGCATGTAAATGCAAGTAGATAAATAGGTACTGCTGTAAAAAGTGGGAAGTTAATCAGTGTTCTGTGAACATCAATGTGTTCACCCATGCTGGCCCCACAATTGCACAACACTAGCTCTTTGGCTTAGAAATGGAGATGAGCACCACCCCCTAGAGTTGGACACGACTAGCATACATGTGTGGGGGGAACCATTACCTTTTTACCTTTTACTACTCTAAGCAGTTTGCAGCTGGACAATAAATAATGACTCCAAGCAACCAATAGAAGACACCTCCTAGTGGGCACATACAGTCAATATACAAGACCCCAAATGATGTCAGACTCCAGAAAGCAGGAATGGGAATAAACTTAAACACAACAGGATGAGTGGAACCACTTAAAGGATTAAAACTCAGCTGTTAACCCTCCTGCCTTAGTAAA
The DNA here is from genome assembly GCA_037367245.1 of Phrynocephalus guinanensis. Taxonomy (NCBI): domain Eukaryota; kingdom Metazoa; phylum Chordata; class Lepidosauria; order Squamata; family Agamidae; genus Phrynocephalus; species Phrynocephalus guinanensis. The sequence goes on along the minus strand of CM074732.1, from coordinate 154,856,337 downwards.
GTAGGGTTGGGGTGTGGGGGTGGGGAATAAGAATGTGGAGGACATAAAGACAGTGATGCTAACTGGTCAGTTGTACATAATTCTTAAATAATGTTTCAAACTTACTGCATAGATTACTCTCCTGTGTGGTGATAGCAAATTTTATGGCTGGGGGGGGGGGGGGTTGGGGTTAGATATAGTGGGATAGAAATGGATGGATGGATGGATGGATGGATGGATGGATGGATAATACAAATGAATGAAATAAATAAATATAAACATTCATACAATTAATAAGAGATCACTGGTCAATAATTTTGCACATTTTTAGCACAAGAGTCCCAGAGAATGAAAATAAATCTTCTTATCTACAGTAGTAGTGCCAACTAAAGAAGGCCAAGAGGATTACCTGTTGCTCATCCTAGATTCAGTTGGTATGTGAGACCTACATGCCCACCCCATTTCAGAATCATGGTGACACCTGTGGCATTTACACCTGTGATGAATAATGTATGGGATGTGTCTGAACTAATTGGTGGGTTTATAGACCAATGAGAGAATCTGGGGAGTGGCCTGAGAGGATTTAAGGCACTGCTCAACACAGTTTTAGCTGGATAGGGCTAAAGGACAAATAAGGTAGATAGGGTTAGATAGGGACCTACAGAAAGACCTACACTTGGAGAAAGGGAATCTGTCAGAGTCTGGGAGAATCAGATAGGGTCTGGCACCGTCTAAGAGATAGACAGATTTAAAGAAGAGATTGGGTTTTTAGAGTGCGTGGATGAGGCGATGGTGTCGAGAGGAGGGCTTTGGATTTGTCAGGAACTGGAGAACATTTTGGGACAAGCCAAACCTGTTCAGGAGGGATGGGTTGCACTTGAATCATGATGGGACCAGATTGCTGGCACTCAACCTCAAAAAGGCAGCAGAGCAGCTTTTAAACTGATAACTGGGGGAAAGCCGACAGGAGCTGTGTGCCATCCGGTTCGGAACACCTCATCCTCGGGGAATGAGGTTGGAGAGGGTAGAGAATCACATAGAGATGACATAGCAAGTATTAACACTGGCAGAATAGCGGAATGTGACAGTTCGTCTACTGAAAATAAAAGCTGTGGGGGGAGAAGAACAAGGCAGCAGCTGTTGCGGGACCCACTGTACAAGTGCTTCTACGCCAATGCTCGAAGCCTCCGAGTAAAGATGGGAGAACTTGAACATTTGGCAGCTAGGGATAACATTGATATAATAGCCATAACAGAAACCTGGTGGAATGTGGAGAACCAGTGGGACACAGCAATCCCAGGCTATAAACTCTATAGAAGGGATAGAGAGGGGCGGGTTGGAGGAGGAGTGGCCATCTATGTCAAAGAAGGCATAAAATCCAGCAGAATGGAGATTGACAGAGGGTCTGACTCCGCCATAGAATCACTGTGGGTTAAACTACCAGGTCCAAAGAGTGATGTGATAGTTGGAGTATTCTATCGTCCACCAGATCAAAAACTTGAGGGGGACCTTGAAATGAGGAGAGAAATCATGGAGGTGGCTAAGAGGGATAGGATAGTAATCATGGGGGACTTTAATTATCCCCACATTGACTGGGCCAATGCGAGCTCTGGGCAAGAAAGAGAAACTGGGTTTCTCGACTTACTGAATGACTGTGCCTTAGAGCAACTTGTCATGGAGCCCACCCGAGAACAGGCAACTCTAGATCTAATATTGTGTGATACTCAGGACCTGGTCAGGGATGTGAATGTCACTGAGCCTCTGGGGAACAGTGACCATGCTGCAATTACCTTTGCCATGCATGTCGGAGGAAGAGTGTCAACCAAATCAGACATAAAAACCCTTGATTTTCGAAGGGCAAACTTCCCTCAGATGAGGAAACTAGTTAGAGAGAAACTGAAGGGGAGGGTTAGAAGAATCCAATCTCTTCAGTGTGCATGGAGCCTGTTTAAAACAACAATAATAGAGGCCCAGCACAAGTGCATACCACAAAGAAAGAAGAGCTCATTTAAGTCCAAGAGGACACCGGCATGGTTAACGAGTGGAGTTAGAGAGGCTCTAAAGCACAAGGAGAGGTCCTTCTGTAAATGGAAATCCTCCCCAAATGAGGAAAATAAAAAGGAACACAAACTCTGGCAAAAGAAATGTAAAAAGATGATAAGGGAGGCAAAGAAAGACTTTGAGGAACGCATGGCTAGCAATATAAAGGGTAATAATAAAAGCTTCTTTAAATATGTTAGAAGTAGAAAACCTGCCAGAGAACCAATTGGGCCTCTGGATGGTGAGGGAGGAAAAGGGGAGGTTAAGGAGGACTTGGACATTGCAGAGAAATTGAACGAGTTCTTTGCGTCTGTCTTCACGACAGAGGACCTTGAGTGGATTCCGCTGCCTGAGCCGCCCCTCTTGACTAAAGAATTAAATCAAATACAGGTTAAAAGAGAGGAGGTTTTAGGACTAATTGATAAATTGAGGATTAACAAGTCACCGGGCCCAGATGGCATCCACCCAAGGGTTATTAGGGAACTGAGAAATGAAATTGCAGATCTCTTAACGGTTATATGCAACTTGTCTCTTAAAACGGCCACAGTGCCGGAGGACTGGAGGATAGCAGATGTCACACCAATTTTTAAAAAAGGAAGGCGGGGGGACCCAGGAAACTACAGGCCGGTTAGCCTTACATCTGTCCCAGGGAAGATGGTGGAAGGCCTCATCCAAGAGAAAATCTTAAAACACATAAAAGAACAAACCTTGCTGAGAGAAAATCAGCATGGCTTCTGTAAGGGTAAATCTTGTCTTACAAACCTTTTAGAATTTTTTGAAAAGGTCAACAGGCACGTGGATTTGGGTGAACCGGTGGATATAGTCTATCTGGATTTTCAAAAGGCTTTTGACACAGTCCCTCACCAAAGGCTCCTGAGAAAATTGCACAGTCAGGGGATAAGAGGGCAGGTCCTCTTATGGATTGAGAACTGGTTGAGATCCCGGAAACAAAGAGTAGGTGTCAATGGGAAATTTTCACAATGGAGAGAAGTGAAAAGCGGTGTGCCCCAGGGCTCGGTCCTGGGACCGGTGCTTTTCAATCTGTTCATAAATGACCTGGAGACAGGGATAAACAGTGAGGTGGCCAAGTTTGCAGATGACACAAAACTTTTCCATATGGTAAAAACCAGAGAAGATTGTGAAGAGCTCCAGAAGGATCTCTCCAAACTGGGGGAGTGGGCTGAGAAATGGCAAATGCGTTTTAATGTAACCAAATGTAAAGTAATGCATATTGGGGCAAAAAAATCCAAACTTCATCTATCAACTCATGGGCTCTGAGTTATCCGTGACGGATCAGGAAAGAGATCTTGGTGTGTTGGTGGACAGCTCCATGAAGGTGTCTCCCCAATGTGTGGCAGCAGTGAAGAAGGCCAATTCCATGCTAGGGATTATCAAAAGGGGATTGAAAATAAAACAGCCAACATTATAATGCCGTTATATAAAACAATAGTAAGGCCCCACCTGGAGTATTGTGTACAATTCTGGTCACCGCATCTCAAGAAAGACATAGTGGAACTGGAAAAGGTACAGAAGAGAGCGACTAAAATGATTACTGGGCTGGGGCACCTCCCTTATGAAGAAAGGCTAAAACAATTGGGCCTCTTTAGTCTGGAAAAAAGGCGCTTGAGGGGGGATATGATTGAGACATACAAAATAATGCAGGGTATGAGTAAAGTGGATAGAGGGAAGCTCTTCTCCCTCTCTCAAAATACCAGAACTAGGGGACATACACTCAAATTGAGTGCTGGGAGAGTAAGAACTGACAAAAGAAAATATTTTTTCACCCAGCGTGTTGTAAGTCTATGGAACTCCCTGCCACAGGATGTGGTGATGGCATCTGGCCTGGATGCCTTCAAAAGGGGATTGGACAGATTCCTAGAGGAAAAGTCCATCACGGGTTACAAACCATGATGGAGATGTGTAATCTCTAGGCTTTAAACCAGGGTACTTCAAGGGCCAGATGCAGGGGAGTGGTATCAGGAGACAGATATCTAGTCTCATGCGCTCCTAAACGCATCTGGTGGGGCCGCTGTGAGATACAGGAAGCTGGACTAGATGGGCCTTTGGCCTGATCCAGCATGGCTCTTCTTATGTTCTTATGTTCTTAAGTGTCTATGAAGAAAACTAGGTGTTTAGAGTGTGTAAACTAGGGAATTGGGTCTGTGAAGTTTCTCAGTCATCCAGGTGAGTTTATCTGGAAGTTGAGTCATGGCTACTGGACTTCTTTTTTGAGAGATAGAAACGTTTCACTGTTCATCCAAACAGCTTCATCGGTCTGAATACAGCTAGTGCAAGAGACCTTCTTATAGTCAGCTTGACCTCTTGTCCCCTGGTCTGATTGGCTCATAAGATGAACAAAGCCTGAATAGGCTCGTTAGGGAGACATTAGTGTCCATGGCCTTAAGGTAAACAATGGCCTAAGGTTCTGAAACCCATCAAGAATGGGTCGTTAGCTGTGACCAGGTGGTGAAGGCTCCTTGATTTGCCTGGGGACAAGAGGTCAAGCTGACTATAAGAAGGTCTCTTGCACTAGCTGTATTCAGACCAATGAAGCTGTTTGGATGAACAGCGAAACGTTTCTATCTCTCAAAAAAGAAGTCCAGTAGCCATGACTCAACTCCCAGTTAAACGAACCTGGATGACTGAGAATCTTCACAGACGTATTGCTATGCAATTTGGGGCAGATGCCCTGAAGTTGGTGCGAGAATATGAAAGAACAGCAAGAAAAGTAGCAGACTATAAGAACCACTTACGTTTCAACTTGAGATGCAGACAACAAAGTCTCACCCCAACAAGCCTCCACCTACAATCTACAGTAAGAAGCCATCGGGCTAACAATATCCTCCAGAGAGCTCAAGAACAACTTCTCAATGAGAGGATCAGACAAGTCCACTTTACCTTAGACACACTGCAACACAGAAAAGACCACATTCACCAAGAACTACTCTCCACCCTATCCAAACCAGCAGTGGATGCAGTCATAGAATTTGTCCAGAAAGCACAACTTGCTCAGCATTGCAAAGGCAAAGAGAGGCAAATAAAGAAGTTTGATCTTCTCCTCTGTCGGAAAGAGTCAGTCAAAGAGTTTGGCAGGAGGAAGAAGGATGAAGGGACCATGACAGGAGATGTAAAGGACAAATGGGTGAAGAACCTCTCAAACAGGGAACTCACCCAGACAGAGAGAGAGGTCCTATCCAAAGGCCTAAATTTTGCCATCACACCCAAACAGGTTCCTGTTGTGGATTTCATCACAGCGACAGAATCAGCCATTCACAGCAACAATCTGCCAGCAGCAGAAGCAGAACTACTCAGGATAAAAGTCTCTGCTGCACTGTCCAGTGCTCAACCACCACCATCCAACCTCACCAGCCAAGAGAGAAGTGCTGTGACATCCCTCAGCAGGGATGAGAGCATCACAATTCTGCCTGCGGACAAAGGAAGGTGCACTGTCGTCCTCAATACTGTGGACTACCACGAGAAGGTTATCACACTTTTAGATGATCAAAACACATATGAAAAACTAAGAAGAGACCCCACCAGCAATTACAGGAAGAAAGTAATAGAATGCTTAAAACTCTTGGAGCAGGAAAACGCAATTCACAGGGTGACCTACCACCAGTTATATCCTGGAGAGACAGTCCCCTGCTTTTATGGACTTCCCAAGATCCACAAGCAAGGAATCCCCCTCAGACCTATTGTCAGCAGTATAAATTCAGTGACTTACAACATCGCAAAATACCTGGCAACTATCCTAGCTCCACTGGTTGGACACACGGACCACCACGTACACAACTCAGAAGAGTTTGTTTCTAAAGTCAGGGAGTTCAAACTGGATACAGAGGAAACCATGGTATCCTTTGATGTTACATCACTCTTTACCAGCATACCCACCACTGATGCGCTAATAATGGTAAAGAGAAGATTAAGAGAAGACAGCACCCTCACCTCCAGAAGCCGCCTCAACCCAGACCAGATAGGCCTGCTCCTGGACCTGTGTCTGAACACCACATATTTCATGTACAGAGGGGACTTCTACAGACAGAAGCATGGCTGTGCCATGGGTTCCCCAGTGTCACCAATTGTAGCAAACCTATACATGGAAGAAGAAGGCACTCAACACCTTCCCAGGGACAACACCATCCCACTGGTTCAGGTGGGGATGGGAAGACACCCAAGGTGGGGATGGGAAGACACCCAAGACAACAGGCTGGCTTTCCTGGATTGTGCAGTCATCATCAGACCTGACCGTGGCCTGGGAGTAGAAGTTTACAGGAAACCCACCCACACCGATCAATACTTACTGTTTGACTCCCACCATCCATTACAACACAAACTAGGAGTCATCAGGACCCTAAGCCACAGAGCAGAGAGCATCCCCACCTTCTCAGAAGCCAAGAAGAAGGAAGACAGGCACCTGAAGACAGCACTTAAGGCCTGTGGATATCCAAGGTGGGCCTTCAACAAAGCAGTGGGCCATCCCAGAAGAACAAGGGATCAGTCTGAGACCCAGACCCGACGGAAGAAACTGGTCATTCCCTACATGGCGGGAGTGTCGGAGAAGCTTAAAAGGATTTTTGGCAAACACCACATCCCTGTTTATTTCAAACCCATGAACACACTAAGGCAGAGACTTGTCCACCCAAAGGATCCGATACCAAACCATAAAAGGAGCAATATAGTATATGCAGTCCAATGCAGTGAAGAGTGTTCAGACCTCTACATTGGAAAAACTAAACAGCCATTAAACAGAAGAATGGCCCAACATAGGAGAGGTAACAGCTCAGGACTAGAATCAGCAGTACACCTCCATTTGAAGGAAAAAGGCCACTCTCAAAGAATAGGATGTACACATATTAGACAAAGAAGAGAGGTGGTTTGAGAGAGGAGTAAGTGAAGCCATTCATGTTAACATTGAAAATCCCTCCCTCAACAGAGGTGGTGGGCTCCGGCATAGTCTATCTGCTACTTATCAGGCTGTACTTTCCAAAGTACCCAGGCAAATCAAGGAGCCTTCACCACCAGGTCACAGCTAACGACCCATTCTTGATGGGTTTCAGCACCTTAGGCCATTGTTTACCTTAAGGCCATGGACACTAATGTCTCCCTAACGAGCCTATTCAGGCTTTGTTCATCTTATGAGCCAATCAGACCAGGGGACAAGAGGTCAAGCTGACTATAAGAAGGTCTCTTGCACTAGCTGTATTCAGACCGATGAAGCTGTTTGGATGAACAGCGAAACGTTTCTATCTCTCAAAAAAGAAGTCCAGTAGCCATGACTCAACTCCCAGTTAGCGAATTGGGTGTGCATGTATTTATTAGTGATCAAACCTGAGTGGATTTGAGCTATATTCTTCTTTATGTTTATACTTCAACATGTTACCATTAATTATTTTGATTCAATGTTGTAATCAATGAATTTCTTTTATTTTTATTCAACTTAAAAACAGTCTTAAGGCTATAATTTTCTGGCAACGCTTTGTGTTTGTCAATAGCCTGTGAAAGGGTTGGGGCAAGCGGGTTAACACTACAACACCATGAAATGGGATCTCTATATGATATATGAAATCACATCTGCATAAAAGGCAGTGCTGCCTCAAGGGCTGTAGGGTTATCAGCTTAATAAACTTGTCACTGAAAAGTTGTCACTGCAGAAAAATTAGGAGATCAAATTTAGTTGTGTAGCGAACCAGCCATCAACCAGAAAAACGGGCATTGATCCCTACGAAAAGAAATCTCTGGTTCTTTTTCTCTCCCCTACACCTGATTTCAGAGCACAGATTTCTTCCCTTCCTTCTACACTTTCTTTTGTTTCAAATAATTCCAGACCTCTCCTCCCCAAATCACATCTTTTGTGCCCAGCTAAAGCAGTGAGTGCTCAGTTTCCATAGAAACAAAAAGGACAGAAACAGTTTATGGATTTCAAAAGCCGACAGCTTCTATGCTGTAGATTTTGATAACTGAACCTAAACATTAGCTGTCTTTTAAAAAGGGAAAAGAAAGGACAGCTGTGATGTTTATTTTTTCTCTCTCTTTTTCCTTCTCCCTCTTTTTTTCTTTCTATTGCTAAGGGAATTGGGCATCTATTTGTTGAGCTTTCTATTCAGCTTTATAAATAGTTCAGTTTTTAATTTTCTCCTCTCTATAAGTGTTTATTGAGACAGAATGAAAGCAAACAGATAGTGAGTAAGCAAACATTAGAAGCTTCCCTATAGTTAAAACAAAACTAATGGCACTTCTAATATTTGAGGATAACCTTGATAAAGGGCTGTATTTCGAACTGGATATAATGATTACACTTGGAAAATCACAGGATAGGAAATAGTCCATTATTTAGGCCCTAGCCTGAAGGCATCTAGATGTTGGGAAGGTGGGGGAAGTCAAAAGGGGGAAATAGGCTCATGGGGGAAAGCCAGGAAAAGGGGGCAAGAAAATGGTTCATATGCAGGTATGGCACCCATATAGGAACAACTTCATTGGGCTGAGACTGATACCTGGATAGGGCCAGATGCAATTTTTTAAAATAAGTAATAGTATTCCTTTTTGCACTGTTACATTTCCCCAAACTCCCTGGCCTGACCTTAGAGTTAGTAAAGGGGCTCTGGTCCATCCTGCAGGAAAGAATGTACATTCATGTTTAACAGCACAGCCACTGACCTGTGGAGTCCCCCAGGGTTCTGTTCTGTCTCCTATGTTATTTAATATCTATATGAAACCACTAGGGATGGGCACGACTTGGCGGAATTCCCATTTCCGTTTCCGTTCCTCGTTTCCGTTACGGAACGGAAACGTTAACGGGACTTACTCCGCCAGAACTCGAACTCGAACCGACTAAAGAATAATTGGGTCTGATTTGTCATGGTTGTTCCTGGCATCGCGGCAATCCCGCGATGCCAAGTGGCACAGAAAAAAGTTTTTAAAAGTTAAAAAAAAAACCGATTCCTGGCCAAAAAGCAGGCGGAAATATGCCTGCCTGAGTGAGGGCTCAGGGCACCTACCAGAGGGGTGATTGACCCCACCCCCTCCTGTCCTGGGCTGCTCTGGTGGTGGGGGAAATCCTCGTCGTAGTCGCTCGCAACAAGCATCGGACTCGCCGCCGGCCGCCGCAATTCAAGCGGAAGCGGCACAGAAAAAAGTTTTAAACTCCCCCCCCCATTCCCGGGCCAAAAAGCAGGCAAAAATATGCCTGCAGTGCAGAGTGCACGTACCAGAGGGGTGGTTTCTGGGGGGGTCCAGGCCTCCCCCCCTCTCCTGTCCTGGGCAGCTGGACTCGAGTCGCCAATCGCCATGCCATGCGGTGCGGGCGGGGGATCCAAAATGGGGCAGCGACCACAATTTTTTTTTGAAATCGTGGTCCAAAAAGCAAAGCAAAGCAAAGTGTTCTGCTTATATACCGCCCCATACCACTACAAGTAGTCTCTGGGCGGTTTACAATTTTGATTACAGTGTGCAGGCTACACATTGCCCCCCCAGCGAGCTGGGTACTCATTTTACCGACCTTGGAAGGATGGAAGGCTGAGTGAACCTTGAGCCTGCTACCGGGGATTGAACCCAGGTCGTGAGCACAGTTTTACCTGTAGTACAGGCATTTAACCACTGCACCACACAAGCACCACACAGAAACATGCGAAAATTGCTATTTTAATACTGCCAGAATTTTTACAGTAGCAGTGGGTTTTTCTTGCAACAAAATGTCTCCTCTTTCCTCTCTCCATTGATTTTATTTTATTTTATTTTATTTTATTTTATTTTATTTTATTTATTTTACACCTGCGCAATGATGGGCTGGCCATGGGAGTGACCATGCAAATTTTTGGAGCCATTCCACCAATCGCATGGCCACTTGGCCAGGTTGACCACAGAGACTTCTGGGATGTGCCAACCGGGCATAAAAAGCCCACTAACCGTAGCCCGAACCCTAACCCGAACCCGAACCCGAACCCTAACCCATACGCCAGTACACTGTCATTCTAAGTGGGTCAGAGAGGCCCCCAGAGGTGCACCCCAATACTCACCCTAACCTCACCCATAACTAGCCTAACCCTAGCCCTTGCTCTAACCCTGTTGCCTAAGCCAGATCTGTACTTGCATTGCACTAGCAAGTACAATTCCCTTCTTGGTGAGACACAGCGGGTGCAGAGAGTCTGCCAGTCCGCCACTTGTGGCTCTGGGTGACTCCTGCAGGCTTGGCTCGGCCGGCAGCATGTGTGACATCATGCAAACCATGCCCCCGAGGCCTGACTGATGCAGGGAAGGCACCCCAAATAGAGGGGTGCCTCTGCCAGTCTGCTGTGTCTCTGCGTGCAACTTGGTATGCAATCATAGCCATATGGCTATGCATGCATGCCCTTTTGCAGCAGGTGAGGAGAGGAGACCCCCATGTTTGAGGGGTCTCCAGGAGCCTGCTTTCCCTAGCGGGTGAGGATAGGAGGCACCCCGCCAAAAAAAAGAGGTGCCTCCAGGATCCAGCTACTCCCCCAAACCAGTTTAACGACAGACAAAAAATGAAAAACGAAATGACAAATTTTTGCGAAGTTTCGCGAAAAACGGAAACGAGCCGACACAGGCCACCTCCGACACACGACAACTCGAAAACGTCATTTTCCCTAGTCGTGCCCATCTCTAGAAACCACTGGGGGGAGATTATCAGGACTTTTGTGATTAAATGCCACCAGTATGCCAAAGATACCCAGCTCTACATCTTGTCACCTCCAGAATTCAAGGAGCTACTATCATAACTTTACACAGAATTTTACTTCCCTTTAACTGCTCGTGTTCTCTTGTAGCTTTAATGTAATGTTGTCTATTAATGCTGTAAGATGTCCTTCAATTCCTTGTTCACTATACCTGAACATGTCTTAATTGTACTGGACTGTATATTATCCCTCATTCTCTAAGCCATATTGATTCCTTTTTCCAAGGAGAAAGGTGGGGTAAAAATACTCTAAAATACTCTTAAATAAATATAGTAATCCATACTTCACACCCTCCCACACTTTCCCCTTTCAACTAACAGATCCCCCATTGTAGGAATGTAGCTCCAGGGCATAATACCGATAGTGACAACAGGAAACCCAGGAGGGAAGCTGGGGGATAAAGGTCATACATTCTTAGCTGGAATATATCAAGGGAGATAAGGAGCCAGAGGTACACTTTCTCCCAGACACAGTGGCTCACCCAAAAGGAACATGACTAAGAAAAGGAAGGTATCCCAAAGCATTCATAGGGGAACCAATTAATTGGCCTTTTCACCCACTCTTCCCCAAACTGCCCAATTAGACTCTGGAACTCTCTCCCACTAGAGGCTAGGACTGCCTCGTCTCTGTTGTCCTTCCGGAAACAGGCAAAGACCTTTCTCTTCAGGCAAGTTTTCCCTAAATGATGGACTATCATGTGTCTTTTATATGAATCTATAGGTTCACATAGACTTTGTGTTTATAACTACTTATAACCTTGTAGCTTTAATGTAATGTTGTCTATTAATGGTGTAAGATGTCCCTCAATTCCTTGTTCTCAATTACTTGAACATGTCTTAATTGTCTTGGACTATTATCCCTCATTACTGTAAGCCACCTTGGGTCCTTTTCCAAGGAGAAAGGCAGGGTAAAATTACTCTAAAATAAATAAATAAAATAATTGCATTATGAGAGTTTATGGCTCTTTGTCTAACATGAATAAAACATCAATGACTTGTATTTTGGGAGCTTCTTTGTGTTTAAGTCCCAGCTGACTCAATTTTGCATCTTATCAATAAAATTGGAACATTGGTTCAGCTGGTTATGTCTCATCTGACTCCTTGCTGGAGCAAAATTAGAACACTCTAATTTGCAGATAGCAACACAGCTTCTTCAAACCTCAAACAATGGGCCAATATGGAGACAGATACATAATGCATTGACCCCTGGGAATTTGTGCCCAGGCTTATCTCACCCCACCCATGACAAAAAACAGAGAACTGCCTCCAGAGTTCTCTTTTGGCCTCACCATGTTATTCAGCAATGAAGAGTCATCTTGTGGTTAGCCACTGGGAAAGAATGTAAAGAAGCCAATCAGTAGGAAACTTTAGAGGTGTCACAATGGAGCAACGGTCCGGCTCCGCCAGAGCCTAATAGTGCAGAGCGGCTTTGCCCCCACCTGGTGAGATAGCGTGAGACAGGGAGGTTTTGTGTTGGCTGGGAGGGGGAGAGAAAAAAGGATAAATAGGCTCCAGGTGGACTCACCCTCACTTCGCCGCAGGGAATCATGCCCCGCCCACCCACCACAGATTGCAAGTACTAATGTGAGTTAGTCTGGTTGCCAATTTGGGGCCAGATAGGAATTTTTGACCTGCCCCATGATTGGCCGTTGGGGATGGAGATTTTTCGCCTATCCCACACTGGTGTTGGGCCGTTGAGCTAATAGGGAGCTCTGCTTTGGCCACATGGGCAGTAGTGCAGATTAAAATAAGGCACTCGGTGAGAGAAATTCTATGATCCTCTGGATGCTGTGGATCATGAGATTACAGGGTCGGGGGAAGGATGCGCTTGGAGGTCTCCCTGGGCCATAAGCCAGAAACGGCAGGGCTGGTGGTCCTGGGGAGGGATAATGGAATTTTCTGGCCCTGCTTGCCATACAACAGGACAGGCAGGGGGAAGCAATTCACCCAAAAGTGCCAGCTGGAGGGGGTCCCAGGAGACCCTGGGGTTCTGGCTTGAATCCGTACTGGTGCAGGCCCCTTGTTGGAGTTAATGACAAGTTTGCAAGTTGATAAGATGTTATTAAAGTGTGGCCCAGGCCTTAAACCCAACACTTGTGTCTCACACCTTTATTTTGCTGTGGGAGGGCAAAGCCACTGGACCATGAGAGAGGAAGGTTTCTTCTCTCACGTTTTCCCTATATCTTGCTTCCTGACCTCTTTCTCTTTCCAATGAAGGAGGACTTTCACTGACACATCCTTCTCTCGACCAACCAAAAACAGGGCTGGAGGGGGTTTAGGTAGTATTAGAGATAATACTTCAAATAGCTGCTCATCTCATTGTGTGCCGTTGAAATTTCATTTAAAAGTTTATTTTACCTGGTTTAGGATTATATCTATTCAGATGGCTGTAGTGAGAATGGAATAATAACCTGCCTGGCATGGAAAAAGTTACTTATGTAACAACTGGTTTGTTTTTTGCAAGTACAGTGGTACCTTGTATAAAGGAATTAATTTATTCCAAATGAAATTATGTTAAGCAAATTTTCCTTTATACAAATTTCCTATAGGAATGCATTGAAAACAGACTAATGCCTAATCACAACCATTTTTATGTTGTATGGATTCGCCCCATAGGCAATTCTGTTAAGCAAATTTCCCCTATTTCCAGAATTTTTATGTTGTACAGATTTTATGTTATACAAACTGTTTGTTATACAACGGTCCACTGTATTATCATTTTCTTCATGAAATGTTGCTGTTCCGATTTCTACTTGCACATGTTTCTTCTTGAACTAACAAATAGCATTCATGATTTCCTCTAGTTCTTATATAAACCATCCCATTAATTGTACCTGTAAAATGGGCTACTGACATTTCTAATTATGCCCTTTTGACCACTGGATTCCAAAAAGACCCCATTTTCAGAGTTCACCAAATGTACTAGCTGTTCAGCTTCCAATCACTTCAAAGGGAGCTATGCAAGGAGAGAGGTTGTTCTGGAAGGACTACAGCTCAGTAGTAGAAAATATGTTATGTACAGTACACCAAAGGTCCCAAGCTGTGTCCCTGGATCTCCAGCTGAGATGTGATTTCAAGCGGCCAAGAAAAAGGTATTTTTTAAAGCCACAGGCAAATATGGTAAGAAGAGTCTGAACTGTGCTCTTCTTTAGACATGTCAGGGCTTGCCCAATGTGTGTTCAGGGGGAGGGAGTGTGCACCAAAACATGTGAAAAGAGGCCAATGATCATTTATGTGAATCAGTGGCCATCACCCTTCCATATGTGTATCAGATGACCATGTAAAACAAAAAGTCCACTTTTTAATGAGGATGTTTATATGTCTGCAAATATTATGCTATTATATTAATACTTTGTTCAGATGGGAGAAAGTACAAGAAATAATTCAAATTAGTCATTGGTTGGCCAGGCGAAAATATAGCTGTCTGAATCCCATAGCAATTTCTGTGTTAATTATCAGTATAGTCACCCCCCCTCAGTTAAGTACCTCACCTCTACTATTTAAGTTGTTTTTGTCCCTCACTGTCCCTTTAGTGTTAGCAACACCTTCTTAGAACCTTGAGAAAATATCCAAGTTTACTGCTGAAGGTTGACGTGCCAAAGAAGGTTGAAGCTGTCATGAAGTTTCAGATGAATCCAGGTTAGTAGTCTTTAAGGTGGTTCAAGACCCTCTGCTGGTTTGGTTGCAACAGCTTAACATAGCTAATAGAGATGGGCATAATCGAAAAAATAATGTTTTGTTTTGTTTTGTTGAGAGGTCTGGTTAATTTTGTTTCATTTTTTGTGAATGTTCATGGAAAAATTCATTTCGTTGGTTCATTAATTTGTTATTCGTTATTACCCTCCCCCCCCAGTGCCCACCACGTGGCCTCTGGGGCCCAGTCGGTGCTGGGGTTTTTAAATTATTATTATTTTTATTTTAGGGTGCTGACCAGGCCACCCTTGGGGCCCAGTCGGCGCTCCCCCTTTTTAAAAAGATTACTTTTATTTTTATTTTAGTTTAGTTCCCCCCCCACACACACACACTTCCAGGTTCAGGCCCCATGCTACAGCTGTGGAATTGGCCACTCCTAGCAAACAGCTGTAGGACCGGACTTGTTGTTGTTGTTTTTTCTTTAAGCACCGACCGCCCGGCCCCTGGGCCCTGGTTGGCCCTGGTTTTTATTATTTCATTTTAGGGTGATAGCCAGGAGAGAACACCTTCCGCTTCCCCACCGACCCCTGCACTGCATCAGCCCAGTGGGGGGGATCCCTCCTCCTTGCTTCCCAACACAGCCTCCTCAGCAGTGAGCCTGTGTTCCAAAGGCTTCGCCATCACCAACCTGTTGGGCTTGGAGGTGGAGCTGCAACCTCCAGCTGCCTTGGCTGTCACTGGCTCGGGCTGCAAAGGCTGTGAGGCTGTCCGGGTGGCTTCGGCAGCATAGGGGCTCGGAGGCAGCAGCAGCAGCGGCCCCTTGCCACTGGGTTTGGGCTTCCTGTGCAGGGAGGCTGGAGGTGGGCTCAGCAGCAGCAGGGTTTCCCCCACTTCCAGGTTCAGGCCCTTCTCTACAGCTGTACTGTGGGGCTCCCCCCCCTTTCAGCACAGACCGCACAGCCCCTGGGGCCTGGTCAGCGCTGTTTTTTAAAGTTTTTTTATTTTATTTTAGGGTGCCGACCAGGCCACCCTTGGGACCTGGTCGGTGCTCCCCCTTTTTAAAAAAATTTTTTTATTTTAGTCCCCCCCCCAACTCCTGGCTTCAGGCCCTGTGCTACAGCTGTAGCATGGGGCTTTTGTTTTGTTTTGTTTTTGTTTTCCTTTCAGCGCTGACTGTGCGGCCCCTGGGGCCCGGTCGGCACTGGGTTTTTTTTTCATTTTAATTTTTTTATTTTAGGGTGCTGACCAGGCCACCGTTGGGGCCTGGTCAGTGCTCCTTTTCTTTTTTTTACTGTGCCAAGCGACCACATGGCTGCGCTACAGCTGTAGCGCGGCTGTCGGCTTTTCCCCCCTGGTCGCCATCGCAGAAGCCAGGAAGACTGGACCTCCGGACCAGCACCAGGTAGGAGACATCTCCGCCCCCTATTAATGAAATGAACCTAATCGAACCATTTTTTCTCAGTTCGGTTCGGTTCATGTTAAAATTTTCCCCTAGGGTCATTATTCATTTCGAATAACGAACAACGAACAACAAAATTTAAAAAGTTCATTTTGTGCCCATCTCTAATAGCTAGCCCTAGAAATATCCACCTCTTGCTGGTTGCACAGTGTATGCTAAATAAACAATATGCAGTGATTTGCATAATTTATATATTTTCTACCTGGACCACTAGAGATGACATTGACAATAGTGAATACAGCACTGACTGTTTTTACGATGTTACCTTATAAAGTTTGGAAGTAGCTGCCTTCTCCATGGCTACATTACTAACCATGCCAGGTATTCATGCCATAAACATTACATGAGAGTAGGGTGACAGATGTCATAGCACTAAACTGAAATGGTAACATAAGAACAGAAAGCAGTTAATCTTTTGGCTGCAAATGTGAAAGAATGCCACATCTTAAAATAGACCGGCTGAGAAAATGATGCATGATTTAAGTTGGGGGTGGATGCATCATCTTTGGTTATGTAGCAATAAAAGCTGCATGTTAATGGCTGCAGCCACAACTTGAATCTGTCTCCAGAGTCTCTTAGAATGTCCATCAGACAAGCCTGATGGAAGCTCTGTGTGGAGAACAGCCAGGCTCCTGAAGACAACGGGTGAGCCAGTTTGAAAATAAAGCATCTTCTCACTAATGGGTGTGAGGAGAGAATGAAACCAGGCGAACAAAGGGAGAAAAAAGAGAGCTGTCTCTCAAAATATAATCTGTCAGAGAGAGTATCCCTTATCGTTTCACACCAGTCCTTAGTAGTTATGAGGAAGGAGGGAAAACGACAACTATTCAGTGCAGTGTGGTGTGTTAATCACAGGCTCATAACTGGCAGTAAAGCTGAAAGGACCACGTCTGCTGTGGTGAATAATTCCCATGCCAATGCCCAGAACAGGCAAGCCATGTCATTTGTAACATCTGCCTCGAGAAACTCCAGCCAAAATGAGCTAGTTAGAAAGTTTACATCACTGCTCTCATTCTAATCCCGGAAAAGTTGGCTTGGAAAGGCTCGGGGGATTTAACAGCATTTATCAGACAGATAAAAAGATGACATTTCTACATCTGTGCCTTTATCTAAACTCTGCTCCTTTTATTAAACAAATAAATTGTTTTCCTAAAGACCCTGCATTAAAAGTCTTGGGATTTGCAGTTGTTTTATGTTTCACAGCACCCGATTTGCAACTGTAGGAAAATTATAAGTGAAAGATAAAAGTCTAAAAGCCATCCTTTCATATTCTCCCCACCTTCCACCACGAATAAGATGATATAAAGTATATATACATTATACTATGCATCATAAGATCCAATATAGACTAAAATTTACCAGAGAGCTACCTGTGGGAGTATGAATTTTCAGGAAGCAAAAACAACATCCTTGTATGTCTGTGAAGGTGAGTTTATCTGGAAGTTGAGTCATGGCTATTGGATTTTTTTTTGAGAGAGATAGAAACATTTCGCTGCTCATCCAAACAGCTTCATCAGTCTGAATACAGCTAGTGCGAGTCCTCCATCTTATAGTCAGTCAGCTTTGACCTGTTGTCACCCTGGTCTGAATTAGGCTCATAAGATGAACAAGGGCCTGAATAGGCTCATTAGGGAGACAATAGCATCCATAGCCTTGAGGTGAACAATGGCCTAAGGTACTGAAACCTATAAAGAATGGGTGTTTAGTTATAGCCTTGGTGGTGAAGGCTTTTTGATTTGTCTGGGTACTTTGGAAAGCACACCCTGATAAGTAGCAGATAGACTATGCCTGAGGCCACCACCTCTGTTGAGGGAGGGGGTTTCGATCCTCGCACGAACATCCTTGTAGGTCCTTAAAGAATAAAAAGCTTTATTTTGGATAAAGCTTCATGGATAATGTCCCTCATCCTCAGGTACACTAAGAACAGAGTATTCCTTGATGTGTTACAAAGGGGGGAAATGATGAACTGAGTGATGAGTGATGGGTGTTCTTGATCCAGCCAACTATTGGCCTGCACATATAAATAAACCCATTATAGTTTCTGCACTGTAAACCGCAAAGAGGGTCACCTCTACTGAGAAGGTTCACCTTCATAATGTTACCTGAAGGAACTCATAATTGAATATTTTTGTTATGTGCCATCATGTTCCTTCATACTTATGGTGCCCCTATGAATCAGTGACATCCAAACGGGCTTTGATTAAGAGTTCTGCTTAAGATATTGTAAACTCAAGGCCATGGTTTCCTTCTGTGAGTCAACGCATCCTGTCCTTTTTTCATAAGTCTCATCGTCACACAATGCAGAGATGCATGATGGTCTTTATTTAGTTATTTTTTTATTTCTAGAGAGAATTTAGACTTGATTTGATCCAGCACCCACTTAGAGCTCTATCACACGTCCTTTAAAATGCTGATTAAATTTCTAGATAAAGCGTTTCCAAAAAATCTTGTCCCCCATGGCCACTGGGCTTTAAAAACTGGTTATGCCCCCTTTAGCGAGTTTCCAAGACCTACCGGAGAAGCTGGGAATTTTTTGCTCCAGTAAAAAATGCAAGCCAGAAGTCCATAGAAGCTCGCATATGATCCATTTTTTTGCTATTTTTTTCCTAGTCCTGACCAGCTAATCCTGGGGCTCGTCGGTGCTGGGTTTTTTTAATTAACCCCCCCCTCCAGCACTGATCAGGTGGCCTTTGGGCTGTCAGCACTTATTTTTTATTTTTTATTTTTTCCTAGCACCACCTGCTGGCCGTGGTGCTGGTCGGCACTTATTTGACTTTTAGATGGACTCTCATGCATTATTTCTTTGATTGAATTTGTGTTTCCCATTTTCAGTTGTCCATCTTGTGACTTATGGTGACCCTATTAGGGCTTCCAAAGCAAGTACATATTTAAGGAGTGGTTTTATCAGTTCCACTCCCTCAGTAGGTTTCCACGACCAAGTGGACTCTGTTCTCCAAAATCCTAATCCTGGACCCAATGAAATCACTCCATCCACTATCCCACACTAGAAATCAGATATTAGACTTAAATAGCAGCCATTAAAGTTAAAATAATTTTTAAAAATACAGTAGAGCTGCTAGTGAAAGGGTCCCTTTTGTGTCTGCTCTAGGCAGGCCTGTGATGGCACTGCAACCAAGAGAATGGACCCCTACAAACCTGAGAAGGATCCTATGAAGACATAGTTTCCCTCGAATAGCTTGGATCCAAGTTACGGTATTTTCTCATGCATAAGACTATATTTTTGTCTAAAATTGATAGACTAAAAATTGAGGGGCGTCTTATACACAGAAGTAAGCCAAGGAGAGAACCACGTGGCTGTGAAACTGTAACTGTGGGTTGGAAAAGTGGGGGTCACCTTATACATGGGGGTGTCTTATAAATGGAAAAAAATACAATATTGATGGTTTTTACAGGTCAAAACTGGGACTTTGAATTGTCCCCAGAAACAGACTAGTAGATAGTGAATCTATTGTAAGAAGGAGGTTTTGTTCTCCCTGTAGCCAGCTCCATACAGTGTAACCGGATCATCCCAGACCCAATGAAGTTTCAGAATATGTGCCAAAGACAACACCATGCAGAGTACAGTTCAGTAATCTAAATGAGAAGTAACTAAGATACAGTGTGGCTAGATCATAGCAATTCCTTTAGATCTGTCTATCCTAGATCAAGCTTCTGACTTCTACAGAGCTATCAAAATGTAGGGTTTTGCCTGTCTGAGAACGATATTTATGATTAGACTTGAAACAGGTCTGTATGACACAATCCACCAGCTTCATAGGTGTACGTGCCATTGAACTGTCACAGATGGCTAAAAATATCTAATCAATCTGACTTTAGCCATGCATCAACCTAAAGGACTTTTGCCAGTTTTCAGGCCAACTAAAGGAATCTCTGCCCTGTATATTTTCAAATGTCTGGCTATTCTTCACCTCGGTGTTGACAGAGACTGATTGTGTGTTATAATGCAACCTTCAGACGCATATCTCTTATTCCCCAAAATAAAACAAATAAAACAAACTAGATTGCTATGCTCCCGCATCAGATCATATTCGTCTCTGTACAGGTAATTACAGATGCAAAAAATATGGGGAGGGGGTGGTGTTTGCTGGAAGTTTATTAATTTATACGAGAATAAGCATAATTAGTAGAACTAATTAATTTCTCAGATTTAACTTATTTATCCTGAACATACCCACTCTATGGATGAGCAGCTACCTTGGTGCTTTAATAAATGTAAATGAAGTGTGAACAAATGTTTTCCTTTTAATCATCTAGTTGCATAGAGAAATATGCATTCCCTGTGACTTTGTTCTGAGTTATTGTTTAACAGCTCTGCAAAGCTTTTAGGATGATTTGGTATCTACTGTTGCTTCAAGTCAATACATTCTCACTTTGAAGGAGCGTCTCCATGGCATGGTGATGAAATGCCAAGCAGCTAGATTCTGCAATGGATGGCTAGTTCTGCTAACTGTTCCTTGCAAAGCGTTCCCTAAGGGTCTCTTTGGAACAAGCAAAACACATTTTACATATGTTTTTATGCATCTGCCACTGCTGTGGTTTGTCTTCTTCCTTTTTGTTGTTTTTTGGTAGTGTTAGAAAGGAAAACCTTATGGGGCTATAACAGAGGAGCTAGCATACAGCACAGGCTCTCAACCTTTCATATCTTACACCCTACTGGTGTCACTAAGGGCCTGAGCCCCCTCCCCTGAAAAATTAAAAATGACAAGCATGTGCATGTTTCCTTCAGTAGTGTTATTATTACCGTATTTTAATTAACAGAGCAAAACACTTGTGTACTGTGACCACTGCCACCCTATGGATGTTGGGGGTGGCCAGGAAGATGTACAGGCTCCATGAACTCTAGACTCCCTGTGCTGCTATAACTGGTCTTTACGAGGGCAAGGGAGTGGAACAAATGAATTAGTGGAGTTTCTAGCCATTTCTGTCCCTACAGTCCACAGAAGGGCATAGTTAACCCCACTATCCGCCATCACTTTCAGTCCTTGGCTGGGCCTGAGACAATTCCTCGGATCCTTAGCATTTTCAACCCATCAGTGATCCCAGGCAGCTAACATCCTTTACTAAGGGATAGAAGTGGCAGGCAGGTGCAGTTTCTTGAGACCCAATAGTTTGTGCCTCCGCCATCAATACTGCCATAGGAACTCATTATGGCATTTTCAGTTGCACCTTTGGGTCAGGGTGGAGCTGACAGATTGGAGCTTAGTTGTGTGTTCTTTTGTTGAGAGGGAGTGGCCCGGATGACCACTAGCATTCTTCTCTGGTCCATTAACATCAGGGAAGTAGGCCCATTCACTGGTCCAGGGTTCTTCAGCAGCAGTGGCTGGTCCACACTGAAGATTCCAGAGAGGGGCACCTTCAAAGCTTCCATCCAGTCCTCTCCCTCTGAGTTTACTGAGGGTGGTGATTTAATCCCTTCCTTCTCCTTCATTAAGCCCAGGACCTGTTGAACCATCTCATCCTTTACCACACCCTGCAGGAATGCTTCATCTGCCTTCTCACTCCCACCTGTGGTCCTGCTCTTGCCTTCTGCACACTTAGGCCACCCTACTGCCAGGTTCTCTGTTAGGTCTATGAGGGGACCACAGGACCAAGCCTGACATCCCACCAGGGACAACCAGAGTGTCCCTTTCATGAACACCTATGCAAATGATGTAACTCTTTGGAGGCAAACTGGAGGCAAAGCTAATAAATCACCAATAATTGCCTGTTACACTCTGAGTCACACAAAATCAATAGGAAACAGATAATGCCTACAGTGACTTATTCACTTAAGACATTCTACATCCAAATTATTTTCTTTGCATTGCACCAGCATAACTAGGCAAGAGGATTTGGGCAATGGTGAGTTTCAAGGACACAAAAAGGAGGAGACAGTATGTTGTTTTTCAATGAGATATGGGTGACCAGGGAAGAATCAGTCCTTAGTAGAGATGGGCACGACTTAGCGGTATTCCCGTTTCCGTTTCCGTTACTCGTATCCGTTACTCTACGGAAACGGTAACGGGAATTACTCTGCCAGAATTCGAGCTCGAACCGACGAACGAACAATTTGGTCTGATTTGTCGTGCTCGTTACTTGCATCACGGCGATCGCGCAATGCCAAGCGGCACAGAAAAAAAGTTTTTAAAAGTTAAAAAAAAACCCCGATTCCCGGCCCTAAAAGTAGGCGAAAACTGTCTGAGGGCACCTACCAGGCCAGAAGGTGTGTTTTATTTGGGGGGGGGGGGGTCCCCGCCCCCCTCTCCTTGGCTATTGCTACTGCTGCGCTGCTGGTACCAGGCTGGGAGGGCGCATCCATTTGCCTTGCAGTGCGGGGGATCCAAAATGGCGACCGCAATATTTTTTTTTGAAATCGTTGCCCAAAACCCCACCAAAGCACCACAGAAACATGCGAAAATTAGCTATTTTAAATGCTTGAATTTTTACAGTAGCAGCAGTGGGTTTTTCTTGCAAAAAAAAAAGTCTCCGTTTATTTTATTTTATTTTATTTTTTTTTTTATTTTATTTTATTTTTTTTACACCTGCACATTCGCAATGATGGGCTCGCCCATGGGAGTGGACCATGCAAATTTTCCACCAATCGCATGGCCACCTGGCCAGGTTGACCACAGAGACTTCTGGGATGTGCCAATCGGGCATAAACAGCCCACTAATCGTAACCCAAACCCGAACCCTAAGCCTAAGCCTAACCCATACGCCAGTACACTGTCCTTCTAAGTGGGTCAGAGAGGCACCCAGAGGTGCACCCCAATACTCACCCTAACCTCACCCGTAACTAGCTTAACCCTAGCCCTTGCGCTAACCCGTCTTAACCCTAAGCCAGATCTACTTGCATTGCACTACATGCAAGTACGTGAGACACAGCGGGTGCAAAGAGTCTGCCAGTCCGTCACTTGTGGCTCTGGCTGACTCCTGCAGCTCCCTCCTGGAGCCCGCTACCCCCCCAAACCAGTACTAATTTCAATGAAAAAACAAAAAAACGAACCGACTAATTTTTGCGAAATTTCGTGAAAAACGGAAATGAGCCGAAACGGACTGCCTCCGACACACGACAACTCGAAAACGTCATTTTCCCTAGTCGTGCCCATCTCTAGTCCTTAGTTACTGCTCTGGAAATCCTGTCTCTGACTTTGACACTTTCTTTCCCCTGCCATTTCAGTGACATGCATACCTCTGTTTGAAAACTACTAGTACAATGAACTC
The DNA here is from genome assembly GCA_037367245.1 of Phrynocephalus guinanensis. Taxonomy (NCBI): domain Eukaryota; kingdom Metazoa; phylum Chordata; class Lepidosauria; order Squamata; family Agamidae; genus Phrynocephalus; species Phrynocephalus guinanensis. The sequence goes on along the minus strand of CM074732.1, from coordinate 154,833,310 downwards.
AAACTTATGGAGGCTTTTGTTTGGAGGGAGTTTCTTAAAACAAATTTCAGAGTGCCTACCTTGTCATTCTTTTTCAGTAAATCCAACAGTCTTGTATACCTCAATTCCTGCTGTATTTGTTGTGACACAAGCTGCTGTGAGCTAACTTTGCAGACCCCATGGATTTGTTGCCTAAGTGGGTGACATACTGGACTCACTTTATTTGACATCCAGTTAACCCAACAGAACTGTTCCTATCAGCAGGTATAACTGTGTCCCTTGTCTCCTTAAAATCTATGTTGAGGGGATCCTCTGGATTAGCGGTTCTCAATCTGGGGGTTGTGACCCTTTTGGGGGTTGAATAACCTTTTTACAGGGGTTGCCACAACAGCGGCAGCAGGGACAGAAGAAGGAAGCCTACCCACTTGCTTGTGAAGGAAGAGCCACTGTCACTCCAGAGTCAGCCACGCCGCTTACTCCCTGGTCAGCAACCTGACCAGTAGCTGCCTGTGCTGTTCCTGCCGCTGCCTCGCTGCCACCTCCTCCTCCTCCTTGGTCAAATCACCTGGAATGATGGCAGGAGCAAGGAGGGGCCAGACCATCATGCTGTGGAAGCAGATGGTTGCACTCTTCCTCTTCATGCTCAGAAAGGAGAAGGCGAAGGAGAGGGTGAGGGTGAGGGAAAGGGGAGTCTGGTGGGAGGTACATGGCAGCCAGGTCAGTCGCCTCAGGAAGGCTGGTGAGCGAGCAGGGAAAGGAGGAGGAGGCGCCTCAACCCCCAGCCCCAATCTCCTCTTTTCTGTGAGGGAGATAACTCACAAACTGGGGGAGGGAAGGAATTCTCCTCCCCCCACTCCTGAGGGGAGGCAAGAAGCACGTGCTGGGTGGCCGCGCACCAGTGTTGTGCATGTTTTATTTCATGGAGGGGGAAGGGTTTCCCCCTCCCCTTTCCAAGCTAACAATCGGAGCTGAGGAAGAGGAGCGGGCTTTGGGGCAGGAGCCGGGATGGAGGTGGAGCAAGGTGGCGGGATTTGAGTCTGTTTTTGTTTCTCTGTCAATGGCTGCTCGCCTTGTGGGAAAGAGAGAGAAAGAGAAGCCTGGCGGCTGGGCTGTGGGGCCCGATCTCTCACCTGTCCTCCATTGCCGCAGCCTTGGGCAGGATCAGCTACATTTTCCTCCCCCACCTTGCTTCACACACCCTTTCCATTCATGTGTGTGTGTTTGTGGGACACCAAAAAGCACCTCCTGAGGTGGGAGCCCATCCTTGCTTGGTCTCTCTCACCCTCGCCCCACCTCTCCAAATAGGGTGACATTTCAAGGGTCCTCCTCTCTCTCACCCCCCACTTTTCCTCTTTTCCTGCTGTCATGCTTCAACCCCCCCCCCCAATTCTAAAGGGGATGGGTCACCACAACATGAGGAACTGTATTAAAGGGTTGCGGCATTAGGAAGTTTGAGGACCACTGCTCTAGAACAAATACTTCCAGGGAGGGGGGAAGAGGTTTGGAGTGAGAAGATGAGTGGAAGCCCTCCCACATATGAGCAACAAATCAGTTTGCACAACATTGGATATCACTTTTGAAAAGCCTCTCTCCGTAATCAAGACTCCTCCAGCTACCAACTGGGATGCATCTTAAAGGCATCAAATAACTTATGCCTAGATAACTTTGAAGCAAAGGTGGCTGATCAACTGAGTGAGTGGGTGTTAATATTAGGGAGTGCTCCCCTCCTTCTTTCAAACAAGCAACACTTTTAAGGTACGGCAAGAATCTTTATTACTACTGAACCAGTTATAGAAGCATGTAAAATGTAATACCTTCGAAAATAAAAGCTCTGTTGTTTCCCAAATGGTCTACGATTTCATTTTGCCCTGCCAAAATCACATCAGAAAATTGTTCCATTTCATTACAGTTTTCGAAAGGTAGGAGAAAATTGGTTTCCAAAAGAAGAAGGAAATGTCCTCCCCTTTTTCTCCTAGAGCATCAGTGACAGAGTGCTTAGAAACTGGCAATGTATTTTTCAGATGCTGCTCAAACACTCTAGCAGTGAGCTGGGAAATTTCTTTCATGGGTTCCTTCTACAGTGCTGGAGGAGCCTTAGCCTTGAAGGCAGGTCTGGGGACCCTTCCAGCCCAGAGGTGAAATTCCATTTTGAAAGTGTTCACGGGGTCTCCCCATATGTGTGGGTGTGCCTATGGCCACAAACGGGAGCCAAAGCAAAGTGGGTGGGGCCAGAGAGAATTCATAGCAATGTGGATAATTTTTTCCTACCAAGTAGGCAGAGCCCAGCTCAATTCTATGAATGTTTATTCAGGAATAAAACCACCATTTAACAGCTTCCCAGACAGCAAAGCATAGTTGAGTTCTATGCAATAGCTTCCTGGGCTACAGAACATAACACAACTGCAGGCAGGTTCCCAAGTTGTGGTTTGCCTCTTACCTCTGATCAAAGATTGCAGATGACAGCTAGGAAGCTCGCAAGACATCCTTGTGGGTTGTAGCTGGCCCCTGGGTAGGAGATGTCCCATCCCTGATTTTAATGTTAGCAGACCTCATAAAGGTGTCTTTGAAAATTACACCTGAGTCTAAGAAAATTATCTCTCAGAATGTTAGGTACAGGTAAGGGAGCTCCATTAAAATACAAAAGGGAAAGATCAAGATCTGCTTTAGAATATAGTTTGTATAAGGTGTTCTATAGTTTGTATAAGGTGTCTTAGGGTGGAAAAATTAGCACTAATGAGTCCACATCTTCCTGCTTGTGACTAAATATAGCATCAGCCTATCTTCTACATGGCTACTTTTATATAAGACTTGAAAGTAGGATATTGCACTTCCAAGGCCGCACATTAGTTGTTTTTCCACAGTGATGAGAGAAAGTAACGTGAGGCTCCAAATTCAGTAGTCATCTGTTCTTTCATTTAGATGTCTGCCTTTAACAGTGAAAGATAACTTGCATTCCCCTTCTCCTATATACTCCACAGCCATTAAGTTTTAGAAGAGCCGCTCCTTAAAAAGATGAAAAGGGGAAAATGTATTTGTGCATGAACAGTTTTGGAGAAGGTAGCCGTGTTAGTCTATGCAAGAGTTCCAGGCAAAAGTCAAAGAAAAAAACATGTGGTACCTAACATAAACGGCTCTCACTTTATATTAATACACACATGCACACATACAGAAAGGGAATTGGAAATGTTGCATTTCAAAAGCCCTAAAGTTACAGCACTCTCAAGACTAGAGAAATAAAGTAAGATTTATTTGCCCTGCCTTGATACTAAACACATTTATTTGGGAATAAGCATCATTTTCTTACAGAACTTTTAAAAGTAAACACAATAGACTTATTCTTCAATTATTAAATGTGTTCTTTAAACATAAGATGTTTGAGAAAGGATGTGGCAGTGAGTAGAGTCAGCTCTGGTGAAGCCCTGCATATCTATGCTGTTTATAATGCACAGATTCCAGGTCTGTTTCTCTCATTATCTATTGCTATCTGGATGGTCATTCTGGCTACAGGAGCCTGGACTGAAATCTCATGGTCCAACATTATTTGTATCCCTTTTGCCTCATCCGTGGGAAAGTGTTCTGCTTATATATATACCATCCCATACCACTTCAAGTAGTCTCTGGGCAGTTTTTACAATTTTTAATTACAGTATGCAGGCTACACATTGCCCTCCCCACCCCCCAGCAAGCTGGGTACGCATTTTACTGACCTCGTAAGGATGGAAAGTTGAATCAACAATGAGCCTGCTACCTGGGATTGAACCCAGGTCGTGAGCACATTTTCACCTGCAGTACAGGCATTTAATCACTGTGCCATGGGGCTCATGTAAGGCTTCTATCTCACCTGGGGGAAGATCCGGTGAATCTGAAAGTCCAAGTTTTCCACTTCCTGGGTCACGTGATGGAAGATGTGTGATCTCTGTTTCCACAGATAAGGAAGTTTAAAAAAAGGCCGGTTGAGCAGTGCTGGGGGGGTGGATAAAAATAAATAATAGATAGATAAGAAGCACCCAACCAACCGGAGGACCAGATGAGCAGCACTGGGGGGGGATATAAATAAATAAATAAATAAATAAATAAATAAATAAATAAATAAATAAATAAATAAAGTGCTGAAAGCCTGCTGACTGGCACTGGGGGGATTAAAAAAAATTAAAGCACCTGACCAGCCAGCTGGGGGTGGGGGGAATAAAAATAATAATTAAAAAAACCCAGCACCGACCAGCCCTAGGAACAGCTGGTCGGCGCTATGAAAAATAAAAAGGAGAGAAAAAGAAAAAGAAAAGAGAAGAAAAAGAAAACAAAACCGGATCATCTACGTGCTCCCATGACGTCTGGCTCTAAAGGGTTTATCTAAAGGGTTTATCTAATGGTTTATCTTGAAATGTGATCTGGATTTTAAAGGATGGATAGAGTCCTAAGAATAAGGGGAATGTAAGGTATTATCTCTTTTCTCCCTGTGTCCATTGCGGAACATGCAATGCAGACAATGTAGACAGTTTCAGGAAATGGTGTTGCTCATTTAAATTTTTGTCTCCCATTCAGCTGGGGATCTCCTGTTAGAGTACAGAGAATAGAAAAGAACTTGAAATAGAATACTGCAGAATCAATATACTAAGTATAAATTATGGGAAGACAAAGGTAATGCTCTTCTCCGAAGGGAAATCAAACTGCAGTTATTAAATGGCGGAGACATCAAACATGCATACTCGCAGATATATTTGGGCCTACATTGTCAATCTACTTTACATTGATATCCACAGGGAATGCTTGCCAGCTAGAACTGAGTGTTCATTAAGTCCCATAATCATTGTTTTAATGTACTCATGGAAGGAAGTTGAAGATAGCAGGGGGAAAAAAGAACATGACTAAACATAAGGTGGTTTGGTTGAATAAATCATAGCCTTTGCAAGACTTAGGCAAGATTTTTAATGAAGGAGACTGAGAATTCATAGAGTTGTCAGAAGTAGGCCTGGGATTTTTGGATTACAAACTATACAATTCTCCATTCTGGGTATTCCACCAGAGAGACCGCTAGCTACAGACACCTAAATGAATCTCACATGGCAAAAAGGCCTGGTTGGGAAGCCAAAAGCTTCCGTTCTGAAAAAGAACCTAGGGTGGACCTGGGACTATGCTGGGCCTCAAACCTTTCTCAGGCCTTTTTTCCAGGTGAGCCATATTTTCGTGCCTGTCCAGCAGAACACACAGAATGGAGAATTAGGGGATTTGTA